>OY759218.1:27664414-28264414 GCA_963662175.1 Aradus depressus
CCCCCACTTTCTGATTGAATATAATGATAATTATATATGGATAATAATGATCCTGCAGATGAATGAGTGCCACTATTACTTGACATCTAGCGTATTTTCTTAACAATAATTTGTCACTGGTAGTAGTAGTCACTTATTCTCACTTTAGTTGCCAAGATCTCCTGTATATTCTGTTTAGCTCTACTCGGTATTAAATGAGATATTATTATTATAAAGACATTTCTCAATAATAACATTGAAAAAAAGCCCTGACCGGCTTGCGATAGAGTCACGAGTATATTGTACGATATACTTATGATGTCAACTCAAAAACCCTAATTATTACTACCGATGTGATTAATTTATCGACACAAATCTTAATAAGAGCATTTAGAAGCCTCTTTGTAAGTCAACTATTAATTATTAGCGCAAACGGTAGAGTAGTTTTGGAGGGTTCAAATTAATTGATTAATTCGTTCTGTGGAAGTGCATTGCCGGTGATGCATTTTCTCTTTAACTGTTCGCATAATAAATAAAATTAAAAAAAATACGATCCCAACTTACAGTTCCCTTAGCAAGCTGCTGTTCAGCAGCAAAAACCATGCCACCACATCGCGGACACCCCTGGCCTGGCGGCGCTTTGATGGAAGTCGTGTCCGGGTTGTAGAATGGACGCGACTGAGAGATTTCTTCTTCCCTGAGAACAGATAGCAAGTTGAAACTCTCAGAAAGAAAATAACATCCATAGGAAATCAGCAAACGGGATTATTTAAATAGCAAAGAAGACAAATGTCATTTATAACTTCTAATTAAACATGGAACCATTATGTGAGGTTTATTTATTTCCTTTTTTATTTTAAGGCATGTCCTAAAAAAGAAGGCCAATTACCCAACATACGAAATTGTCTATGAATGCGAATTGTTCTCTAGAAACGGGGAGACACGTAAATTTCTGGTAACTCTCAGATTTTCGCAAAAGTCAAAAGCAAAACCTGAAGATTGTCTGCATCTTTTTCCAGTATTATTGTGTAAAGGAAGATTTTAGAAGGAATTTTGAAAATAACCAAGGTTGACTTTGATGTGGAATGTCCGCGAACACCGTTTTGACAAATAAGGCTGCGCCTTAACTATATATTAAAAATAAATGGTTAGTTGTGTGTTCTAGCGAAATGTAATGGCCACGGTAGCTATATAAGAACGCTTCTTGCTCGCCTCTCTCTTTCGCTTTTTAGTTTCACTAGCAGCGCTCCATTCTCGATCCCCAGTTATTATTATGAGTTAAGTTTCTTGATTTTTTTTTATTATCCTCAGAACAGAAACTCTTCTAACGATAGAAACCCTTTCGTCCGTCTACCCCTTAATGATACTTTGAAATGTACTGTTCTGAATTTCTGCGGCATCTGACCAACGATAATAATAATAATAATATTTATTTCAGTTAAACCATAAAATGGTAATTGGATATGTCATCCGATTTTATACATCAAAATAGCTTATCAAATACATACAACAACCGATAAAATCTTAGAATACAAACACATAGATACGCTTCTATTACAATATTATTGTTTGATTATTTGGGGCTGTTCACAAACTACGTCACACGCCAAGGGGGGGGGGGGGGGGGGGGGGGTTATAACTTACGTGATGATTGTGACGGTGGGGGGGGATTAAACAAAAAAATGACGTCACGTTTATTATTACACTTTAAAATAAGGGCGTAGACAATTTTCTAAAAATTAATTAATTAATGGCAAAACAAACATGTTCGCAGCAGTCATTACTTATTACAAATTGTGAAGTGCAAAGACTCCAACTGTTGTAAACAATTTCGAAGTGGTCTTCTTAAAATTATGCCGGATCGATTTCTTCCACCACCGCACGTATTATTCAAAACGGCGACAGTCTTTCGGTCAATTCAGAAAACGGAGAATTGTCTCGACTTTTCCTGAATTTGACATAGCAAAAAACTTTGTACCCTGAAGTTTTCAAGGAGCACAAGGAAGTTCCTTATGATATAGGATACCCATCTGTGCAAGGAGACATAAAGCGGAAGACTTGCAAAAAGTGTGGCGTGTACTTGGGGTCTTTGTCATATTTAAAACGTCACTCGAAACAGTGCAATACGGAGGCACCGGTAGTTAAAGTTAGACCGGTTCGGGTTGCAGCTAGACGTCAACGAGAAATGTTGGCCATCATAAAAAACATCGAGGATCAAGAAGAAGCCGAGTGGTTCGGTGACGACATGATAGATAGTAATAGGGAAATACCTGAACCTTCTGACAGTGATCAATCTGAAATACCAATCATATAACTATAGATGATCATTTAAAACCGATTTAGGAGGAATCGTAATATTCCTGTTTTGTTTCATGTTATATGGATTATCTCGCTTGAATAATCGAAATGTTAAATACTTAAATCACTGTTCTTTTATTTAATTTATGAATACAGATTAATATAATATGTATGTTGTATTTATGATAAATTGAAGTTGTATTTATGATAAATTGAAGTTGTATTTATGATAAATTGAAGTTTTATTATTTTTATACAATTTAGTACTTTTCTAAAAAAAAAAATTCAGTTTAAATGGGGGGGGGGGGGTATGAAAAAATGACGTAACGTTTAGGGGGGGGGGGGAGGGGGGTCAATTAAATGTGACCAACAAGGGGGAGGGAGGAGGTTAAAAACACCTCAAAATTGCGGGACGTTGTTTGTGAACGACCCCATTTGGGCTATTCGTCAGAACGACTTTTCCCCACAACATGCTTCTATCTTAGCCTAATACTTAAAGACTACTTACGTTAAGCCGTCCGTCTGCAGAAATCCGGATCCGCAGGCAAACCCATACCCATGAGGTCCCCACTTCTTGCCGTAGCATGTCTTGCAGTAGACGTCTCTATCTGGTCCATCGCAGGCTATGATGGAGTCCAGAGTTCTGTTACAATCGTGGCACTTGAAGCACTTGCGATGCCATTCCTGGGGGAAACAATGAAATAGAAAAAAAAAATGAAAACAATAATGGGTGGATGCAACAGTGTCCATTTACGAATGTTGAGGGAAGGTGAGGTTCTGTCGAAGACCTCTTAAAAAATTTTATATATATGAACTATAAAAATATATATCTAGTACATTATTATTATACTTTTTTTTATATTTAAATTATTATTTTGTATACATTTATTTATTATTCGTACATATTTCATTGATATTATTGTCCTTGTTTCTCCTTTCTTATTATTTTGTATATATATATAATTCTAGAGGTTTAGAATATAATAAAAAACTTTATTTTCCTTATGCAGGTCCTGAACTGACCCTCGATACCTCTAGAAATAGAATTCTACAGTCGCCACTCAGCATCTATTTCGAAGGCTCTCATAGCACAGAGGTAGTGGTGTGCGATGTCAGATACTTGATAGAGACCCCTACTCGAACAAAACCTGGGTAGGCGAAATTTAGGACTCCTACACTAAATTCAGGTCTACCGTAACGACCAAATATCGCTCTGGTAGTAGAGGATATGACCTAGATCGTATCAAACTTACCCAGGGCTTTTTAAGCCGTCTTTAAACATGGAAAGAGGGAGCCATGGTGGCCGTGCGGGCTTTGGTCGCATGGTCTCACCATGGTTTGCGGGTTCGAATCCCGTCTGGGAGTGAGTTTTATTTCGTAGATAGAACTCCCTCCCGGGGCCATGGATGTAGTACATAACTTAATAACAAACACATATGGCTAGTGTGGTGTCTGCCGAAGCCAATTAAAAAAAAAATAATAATAAAAAAAAAACATGGAAATATATAAAAATAATAATAATATTCTACTCACTCGGCCTTTCGCGAGAACTTGTTCTGCGGCAAATACAACTCCACCACATCGAGGGCAGCCTTTTCCTGGTGGAGCTTTTATCGCTGCGGTATCGACCAAAGTAGTGCGCGGAGCAGGGACCTCACTAACAGAAAATTAAAAATTATTGAACGATTATAGTTTGGAGGATACTTCTATGTAAATAAAATAATAATTTGAGATTAGCATTGCAAATCATTCATAAAGAAAAAATAAAAAAAAATTGTTATTTACGTTCTATTTATTGTACTTCCATACTTTGAAATACATCAGTACCGGCTTAAGCCGACAAGATGTCCATTTTAGAAATTTTCTGTTTTGCATTATATTCTGCACCCCTATTCCAGGCAACACGAATGTTTATAAATGAGAATATTAATAAAAAATAAAAACAATCTAACTTCCAGTATTCAGCGCCAAGAAAAACGTATGGCTTAAGCCGGCTCTGACAGAAGATTAATTAATATTGCAGGCATTGGTATCATTCAAAAGGTGTATATTTTAGGGGAGGTTCCCAGTTCGTCCTTCCCTGATTGTTAGAAGGGTCAAATAGTCTTAGATGGTTATCAACTAGGTCTGCTAATCCCATTTTGTAAACTTCCCAGTATATAGTGTATAGTGCGACATAGGATGAATATCAGGCGGTAAAGTGAGACTAAAAACCTGATATGGGCCTTCCTCCTAATCGGTGGTTCCTATGAAGAACTAACAACCAAAAGCGGTTGTTATTCAGTCGCAAGATGTTACCGCTTGTAGAAGGAACAAGAAAAAGTATAGTAGGTAGGTCCAACTCTTATTCATCCTACAGGTGTCCTAGTCCAGCTGTACAAAATATAAGAAGCAAGTACAAAGTAATCGGTCAGAACTTCGTTATTGAGTTTTCATAAGGATTTCATGTTTTCTTACATCAGAATCCACTAATATAAAAAAAAATAAATAGTTTATTACGAATAACTATTTATCGAGGGAAGTACATTGTCAGTGATCCAATTTACACCTGATAGTTTCCCAATATGGAACCTGTCCAATAATCCATGTAAAGCTTGTCTCAGGTTCAATCTCGCCTACCGACCTACTACTCATGGTAACAAATCGGATAGGACGAACTGGGAAATTTAAGAAGGAGCAAATACAATATTTACGTTTATTTTAATTGTTTAACAAAAATTGTGATCCGAAAGCCCTAACTGCTCGTTGTATTCTAACTTTTGCAGGCAGCCACTCAATTCGATGAAAACATTTAGTAAAAATAAAATGAAACTTATTACTTTTTTTTTATACATATGTAGGGGCGTAGCCAGGGAGAGCAGGGGGGGGGGCACGTTCCCCCCCCTGGCCAGAGCAAAAACCAAGATTACAAAAATTGTGCTTTACTTAAATGTACATGTACAAAACAAGTCATATTACATTTATTTAAATATACATGAATTCGATCATTTCATTTCCTCGTTCAAAACCTTCATTTATGTTATACTTTATACTCTTAAACCTGATTTTACATGCGCAGTAAAAATGCAAAGCGCAGCAGCAGCAAATGCACGCTATTCGATGTCAATCATTTAATTCCAACCACAGAAACCCCAGAAGAACTTCGCATTTTTGCTGCTCATGTAAAGTCAGCTAAGTATTACAGTCTGTGGTTACATCAGTGGGAGCTTCTAGAGGTCCGAGTCTCCCAAATTAATTTAAAAAAGTCTGCAGGGCTAACTACGGAAACTGTGGACTGTGTCCCCGGGAGTCTGTAAATTTTCATATTTTTCCCCAATAAAGTAACAGAATATATAGATATAAATCTATATACAATATTGTACATAATTATATACTATAGAGTACATAGATTTACGATTGAGTGTCCTCGCTACAGCATTGTATTTCAAAAGTATCATTGCATCATTGTATTTCAAAAGCTGAAAATTTGAAATGGTTATTCATCAAGGAAAGAAAGTTGCCACTAAGAAAGGGGTAAAAAATTTGGAGGGGGGGGGGGGGGGGCGAGGTTCAACATTTATTTGCTCCATCTTATTCTTATTATTATCTTAATTCCAGATATATATTTATATTTTTTTAAAGAAGGTTTTATCCACAGAAAATACAACCTATGCATTCTCGAACAGTGACAATCAAAAAAAAAAAAAAAAAAAAAGGACTGGAAATAGAGCACAATCCACAGACTGAGTACGTACTGGGTTTTGTGTTTAGTACACAAAAATAACTAGCTGTTATTGGGGAATACCAGTTTGGAGTCTACCTGTTATCATTGATATCGCAGGTTAGACCTACGGCGGACCCTCCAAACCCAACCCCGCGTGGACCATATCTTTTTGCGTAGCACACTAAAGGAAAAAATAATTTATATTTATTTTTTTTACAATAATTCATAAAACTATAGGATGAATCAGCCAAAACGTACAAAATCCTCAAAACAGAATCTCTTAAAGATTGTTGTTTTTTATTTACCCATCAACGGAATTTAATGTTTTTCGAACCCCTGACAAAAAGATTCACATCATTCATGTACTTGTGAACACAATAACCCTATAGGATGAATATATGTGGATCCAAAAGCCCATAAAGAGGACACCTATTGATTTTCAGCCGGATCGGCTAAAAGGAAGTGAGGGGAGGGGGTATAACTCAAAAACCTTAATAACTGCCAATGTAGTGAATGTGTCAACATGAAATTTTAGAAGAGTATTGACAAGTCCTTCACACTTACCGGTTTTTAGCCGATTGGCCGAGGAGAAATGTTTGAAGGGAGAACGAAAACTTGATTTATTAGAAATACTTTGAGCATTGAAAGTACCTTGCCGATGATTCACTTATTATTTATATTCATTTATTTTTTTCATATTAAAATTCAAAACACGACGAAGTACGCTTTAGCTGACTCCCCTTCTCTCTGTCCTCATTTTTATTTCTTGTCGACCAAAAGTTTTCAACCTTTGTTGTTCCAAAGATGAAATGAGCACAGGACTTAGAATAAATCTTAAAATTATAAAAAATGAAAATAAAAAAAACCAACCCATTGGTAATAGGGTCACTCTGCAAAGCACCACCTCCTTGGCCGTACCCGTAGCCCTTCGGCCCGAACCGCTTTCCATAACACACTGCAACCCGAAACTCATGCATCAAGACATATCATAACATAACAACTTAACATCCATCACACACTAGACATGGCTACAACACAGCCTTAAATAACTCATTAATTGTCTGTCAATTTAACATTAACAAAAAAAAAAAAGTAATTGAATAATGAATATCATCTTTTAAACTAACGAATGCATATCACAATATTTCAGGAGTGCAAAAGAAAAAAAAAACATTCATGTGATTATATAAAGTACTATTCATGTATGTAGTGTTTGGCCATAGCCAATGGGGATTTTTTTTTTTTTTTTCAAGTAAAAAATATGTGGGGGCGGATGAACCAAGGGCGAAATTATTTCTTATATTTTTAACACGAAAAAAAAGTTATTGAGGGCCCCCCGCGCTTGATCACAAAGGAGTATTGGCAACTGAAAGTGAACGGATTGAGACAACTTCTCCGTGTTCTTTGAAGAAACACGAGATCTGCCCCTGCAGTCTGCGCCCCCTCCCCGCACCAGGCTCTTCTATCGCCTTTCATTCCTTCTCCAATAAGACAAACCCTTTGTAGATTGCCGAGATCCCCATTCGAATCCAGTGACTTCATAATATTTTTTTGTTAAAAGATAGTAATTATGTTTCTTATCAAAATTGTTTTTGAAAAAGGGGGCACCAGAGCGCCAATATCCTAGAAGCAGTGTCCTGGGGCGATATCCCAAGAACAGATAAATCTATCGTCAGCAGGTTTTTTACCCCACGATAAACCGCAATGAATCTTGACAAAAGCATGATTTTCAGCGAAAAATCATATTGAGCTTCGAACATGACCTGAGTCATAATGAACACATTTCTTTTAGAATTATTTTCAAGTTGACTTTTTTATTTCACTAATTTTTAAATGTAGGTAAGGTACCTTTGCAATAGATGTCCTTGTCTGGTCCTTCACAACAGTTGACCGAGTCCAGTCGTTTCGAACATTCACCACACTTGAAACACTCTCTATGCCAGCCCTGCAAACATAACACAAACATGCAACATGCAATCTGATGCAACAGCTACAAACCAACATTACGTAACATAACATGATACCACAAACAGGAACGTTTAAAATGAAAAATTGAAACAAAACACAGTTTTCTGAACAAAATAAGTAAAATAATGGAAAAATAAAAATTAAATATATTAAAATTTTAACAATTCTTTGAACTAATTAATTTTTTTATATTAAAATTAAAACTGTCTTTACGTGATTGAAAGGCGCGTGAAAAGTGAATAGAACGGGGTTGAGTGAGAGAAAAAAATTGACATGGGTTATTACCTTTCCTAAAATAGTAAGTTAACCTTAAACTGAGACATCATATGTAATGTATAAATACAAATAAAATAAATAGATAAAAATACAAAAAAAGTATGGATATACGGACACAGTGCAGATTATACTTCAGGACATGCTTTCAGATACAAAAATATAGTATAAGACTTACATCTACAATAAACCTCCCTATCAGGACCATCGCAATGTTCCAAGGAGTCGAGGGTGCGATTACACCGAGCACAGAAGAAGCAGCTCCTGTGCCAACCCTAAGTCAGAGTCAGTTCGTCAGAGGAAAGTAGATTGTATGAAGCGTCTCAGAGAGGAAACGGATCATCTTTCACAACTTTTGAACGAGTAGTTGGCAGATTAAAACAACTTCCACTATTAGGGCCTCCTCCAGACCAATGTAAAATATTCGCAACGGTGGTGAATGGTGGCTTCGTCAAGGTGACGCCGACTCAATACATTTGGCGAGGTATGCGAGTACCTACACTAGCACGATAGTAGGGGGTCTGCGAACTGCAGCGTAATATTTAGTCTCGCCTCGTGAAGGATTTATTTAGCTGCTTTACGACATTGGAAGGAAATATCCAGTTTTTTTACGATTATAAAAAGAGAACTACAGGAACAAGGAGAAAGGATAAAATATTGGATTGGAATTAAAAGATAGCGGTAAGTTAACTACTATATGAATAGTAGAAATACCAAAGGTACTAAGCGCCATGTATCGTATTTAAAAAAATACAGGAATGCAAATTTTAATTATTTTATTTTAACAATAGACTCTGGCAACAAGAGTAAGTAGTCTTTGACAGTAATCCTGAATACCAAAAAAAGAACAAAATATATAGTAATTACAAAATAATTATTTAATCTTGTGAAAAAATGGAAATGTTTCCATTTAATAATGTATTAAACGTCAACCTACGCACAATTTCAATATATCAAATGCAAAATGCTTCTCTTCATTAAAGAATCCATCACCTTTATAAATGAAACTGTAATGGGCTGGCTGATTGTTGAGTATTTTTTGGAACTATTTGGGTTTTATTTGTTTCTAGTCAAACAAAGACCAAAGAAGTGGTTTTTATTACTTTTCGTGTGTCTGTTTGTTCCATCAACATAACTTCATATTTTGAATACGCCTATTCTGAAAAATCAGTGAATGAGGGGGATGGGGTTGACTTGGAGAGAGAAAATGTTATTTCATGTTTTCTGAGTTACTATTGATTCATATTTTTTCGCTAAAATATGAGTTCAATAACATTTTCGAGTAACTTAAAAGATTATGTTTGTAGAAAAACTGTACCCGTACCCTGCACAAAGCAAGTAATAGAAGAAGGCTTTACTGATGATGACACTTGAAGAACTTTCCAGCAATGTGCTATATGACCACATTTAGAACATTTTTAAGGGAATGAGAGTCTTCACCTTAACTAACTACGTTTTTTATTTATTCATTGATATGATTCTCATTTCCTCTCTTAAAACTGTTTTTGTTATATTATAATTGTAAATCTGTTTCGAAACAAAAATTTATTAATCTATTCTTCTAACAATAGTGGTTGTTTAAAATGTTATAAGCTAAACCCGAACACTAAAAAAAAAAAATCAAATTTCGGAAAGGAAAAAAATTGTATACATCATCACTAGCTTCAGATCAGAAAATAATTAATGTTTTTTTTTTTATTTAGGAAAAAGAATAAGTTATATATATATATATATAGATAATAATATTATATAATAGTTAAGCACTAATGACAATCAATATCTTTGGTTGTGATTACTACTACATTAAAATGTTTTACTTCACATAAATATTGTCCTCGTCAAGCTCGACCGATTGACATCTTAAATGTTCTAAGTCGGCTCTGTACAACTCGAGTTACAAAACCACAAAGTTTACAGATAAATCGAGCATGAGAGGAACTCGCTTGCTCCTTCCAAATACAATATTTATGTATTAAGTTAATAACATAAATAAAAGAAACTCACTCTTCCTCTGGCTAGCATTTGTTCGGCAGCATAAACGTACCCTCCACATCTGGGGCAACCTTCCCCCTCGGGAGCCTTTGCAATCGCCTTCACAGGCATAGCACCTCTAGGTGCATTTCTGAAAAAATAATTCACTCAAATTAGAAAAAAAAAACCAGGTGAGGGTCTCGGGACCCCCCTAATGAGCCTATCAACATAGATTTAATATGCATAATTTGTAGCAAATGTTTTTAACTTCTTGGCGTCCCATAAGAAGCATAGCTTCAAAAATAAATCTTGTGTTAGTGGAGAGACTTAAGAGAGATAAAATTATAAAAGAGAAATTTTGAGTACGTCCATGATTATTTTTACAGACTTGAAATAGGTCAGTTTTTACTATCAGATGTACAAAAAGTACTTTTTTTTCGCCAATTTTGAAATTTTACCATCTAGCTATGTCCCGATAATTATTTGTTATAAAAACTTATTTCGAAAATTATGAAAATAGGGCAAGTAGAAAAATTAAAAAAATATATTATTAAGAAATACAATTTAAATATTTTAGTGTTTATTTATCTTTAAATAAACAATAATAAAAATTTCGAACCATGGAAACTAAAATTAAATAATACAAAAAAATCTATAGGTATGTATATTCATTAAACATAACACATTTTAAAAAAAGTTTAGAAATTAGTGATTACTGATTAATTACTTAAATGACACCAAAGCATAAAATTTATTAGAATATAATATTTATTACGTTAATAAACCTAACAATTTCAGTAGAAATGATTAACAGGTGTTAAAAAGAAATTACAAACAAAATAATTGGAGCTAGACTTCTTAATGATTAATAACTGCAGAAAGCGGCGAGAACAGTGAACAACGAGTTATAGATTTTGATATAAAACCGTTAAAACAATCAACTATTTTAAATTAATTAACTACTCAAGTGTTATATATTTTTCTAAAATTAAAAAAAAATGGATTATTGCGAATAAAATGTAGTGAGGGCATTTTCCTTAACTGAGCAATATAGGAGTTTATTAAAAAGGAAAATAGGAAGATAGAAAATCAATGAAAATTAAAGCTAATCAAGGCAAGTTTTCGTATTCATGAAAAAATCAAGACAGCTATAAAAGAATATATTTATTGAATTATATATGTATCAAGACGATGACAGAAAAAATATATTGTAGGGTTTTTAAGATATTTATTTTTAATATTAAAATAACTTCGCAAAATACATACATGAGTGTAGCTCAGAGAGTCACGACTAAGTTCATAAACAATGAATTCTTCTTGTTTCCTTTTATTACAATTTTATTTTTATTTCCATTTATTTTTTTTGTCATCTAAAACTTTAGTTCTGTAGGATCGAAAACAAATAAAATTCTGGTGTTAGTTGTTCAAAAGAATGAATCCAATTGAAGGAAGTCTAGGAACAACGAATATCATTTATTTACTTTTCTTTCAATTTAATTTTTCATTGAAGCTCACAATCCAAGGATAATTCTTTTCGACCCCAAAAACTAATGCAAGATGAAAAAAAAAAAAAAAAAAAAAAAAAAAAAATGAAAATATAAATAAAATATAAAAAGAATAAACACATTATTCATATGTCATCATATTATGAATATTTGTATGGTTTACACCTCATGGATATACCTCTTCGCTGGCAGAAAAGGCATACAAATATTTTTTTTAATATTGAATTGAAGATACTTTGATTCAATATTTAAGTATTTAGAGGTTTGGTATTTTGTGTTAATTGATTAAACTGTTATTCATAAGCGAGGAAGGTTAAGTGAGGGTATTTTCATGCAAATTGATCACTTTTCTGACATCAAATAATTGAGTTATTATACCATTTTGATATGTTGTACTATTATATGTATTCATTTCTTTTTGATATATATTATTTCATGAGATATGTCTAACAGTACTATATCATATCAAAATTATATTAGAATTTTGAGGTCTGGAAATTGATCGCATGATATGACCCTATGTTAATAGAAAATACAATTATAATATACAGTAAAAAAAAGATTCCCTAAATAAGCCATGCAGCCTGTGATACTGAAATTATTCTCACCATGATGACTTTCCTCGGATTGCTTTGCTTTGTTTCAGGTGAGGCAATGGAATTATTGATGTAGTTTCCAAGAGGAAGACAATTTTAGATAGGAATCTCATTTTTTGGATATTTAAAATTCATTTACTTACATAAAAAAATATAAAAAGAATGTCTAAAGCTTGAACCAAGCTTATGCATAAGGGATCATTACAATAAATGAAGAAAAATTTAATCAGAAAAAAAAAGGGTAAGTACAACGAATTATGAGATTAATTATCTGATTAAATTCATACTTTCAAATTGGTGAAAATTTAAATTTGTTAAAACAAATTTATAAATGTAGCAAGGCCTATGAGTAGAAATGTACACCTGTATGTACATATTTTTTTTTATTGAATTTTTACAACTGTGAATGATAAAAAAAAAAGCGATATTTTACAGTGGTTCTCACAACACAGTACATGCTCCAGAATCCAGGGCACAACTCACTGGCGAGATACCAGTCCGCCATATTTGTTTTTAAATTCTTCAGTTTTTATATTTTTATTTAAGTACAATTAATTGTATTTTCTTTATTTCTTCTTTAATTTAATTTATTTTTCCAAGCAATGAACAAGGATTATCTCTTTCTGACTCTACAAACCTATTATAAGTCTGAAAGATGCAGGAAAAAATGTATTACAAATATATACATTTATTTTTGCTGATCATTGCTGTCTCCAAACTTTTGAGGCTAGCATAGCTTTTTAGTAAGATCTAAATCAGGATGTCGAATTAGAAATCGAGAACAAAAAAACATTCCAGCGAAAATCTCACCAGTGAGCTTAAGGCAGAGTTTGGTACACACCCACACAATTTATAGACATTCTGTACACATTTGAGGCAATGAAAATTATTTCAAACAATTTTGGAATGTGTTTTGAGAACCTTATGCAGTAAGCTTTGGTAAGCGTTCAAGCAATCTTCGAAGCGATTCAATTTTTTTTTTCTACAATTTTTTATATTTATTGACTCCACGATTGTTAATTATATTTTGTTACAAAAAAAATAAATAAATAAAATGAAAAAATAACATTCGTTATGACACACAAAATATTTAAGAATACCACTTCTGTATAGTGCCGACAGCTTTATTTAAATATAAATTTATTATTTAAAAATGATTTTAAACATTCTAAGGAATTTTAATGAATGCAGTCGAAGGAGAAAACTTAAGAGCCATGTTTTGTGAATAGTTTCACGGGAACACGGGAAAAATAATAAAAAATTCTTCGATTAATAGTTTTCAGAAAACACGATCCTGATAACTTTGACCCAATTTATAACAAATACTGCTTGTACTAGTATGATATATTATGTTTTCTCATAGAAATAAAAGACGTACCACAACAACTTACAGGTCTCTACTAAGTTGATTAATTTCTTTAAATATATATCTCATTGTATTTCATTATCTCATATATTGTATTTTCAACTTCTAAGTTGAGGAACGCGGACATATTGTGGAAACTTGTAATAAATGAATAAAACAAACTTATTTTTGAAATATTGTCTATTCCACTAAAGATTTATATATACACATCTACCGGTTTCGGCTTTATACCATCGTCAGGTCTAGTTGTGAACTGACGATGGTATAAAGCCGAAACCGGTAGTTGTATATATATATATATATATCTTTAGTGGAATAGACAATATAACATTGTATTTTATTAAGCGTAAATTCCTTTTACGTAACTAAACCACTAGAATCTAGAACGAAAATATAAACAAGAAAATGGTAGAACTATTGATGGAAGGGTTTTTTCTATTTCTCGAAAATTATTGATTGTAGAATTTTTTAAATTATTTTGCCCATGTTCCTCGCTAAAAAAATCTTCCAGAAACAACTCACAACGCCGCCGAAGTTATCGAAATCAAACCCAGTCGAACCTCGATAGTTCATGGAAAAATATATTTCCCTTAGAAAAAAAATTATCAATGGTGAATGGTTTCCGCCTCTCTCCCTAAATGCTCTACTTCTGCTTAGCCCAATATGGCTGAAAGTCAGTAGTTGCCTTACTGAATTCACTTTGAATTGACTTTCCTAAACCCTCTCTAAGTTTTTACTCAACTAAAAGGACCATTAAATAATCCAAAAAGAAATGTTCTTTTCGGCTATTTAGGGCTACCTGACTTCCAAAAATTTATAAAATATATTTATTGGAGAACAAAAAGTATTAATAATAATTAATCGTAAATCCAGTTACCGAGGATCGACTGTATTTCGAAAAATAATTTAATAAAACAAAAGACAGTCGTATAGATTTTCAACAATTTTTATTCAAACATCTTACAGAGGAATCAATTTAGTTATACCCCCCCAAAATTATACGTTTTTTGTCGTATTTTTATTTTATTTTTTTCGTTTTTCTTATTAAAACATTATAGTACATTTAAAATGATACAAGATAATTTATGAAATATAAATATGAAGAACTAGAAAAATATATAAGACAATATTCTCTTCTTAAAGTAATATAAAATGCGGGGTGGTATGGATGCGAGATCCGGAGACATCCTCGTGTTTAGTGACTGGGAACAGAAAGGGAAAAATAGGGGTCATGCAATGTATATTTAGGCTAACTCAAAAACAGCACTTCCCTAAATTGGATTTAGGGAAATCTTGTCACTTATAGGGTTGGTATATTATACTGGGTCTAAACTCTTGTTTGTATCTTGTAGGAAATTAATTTTAGATTAAAAAAAAAAAAAGTAATCAAATAAGCATCTACAGTGATTTCTCCGGCAACTTGTAAGTTTTCAATTTGAAAAATGGAAACAAAGCATTTTTGAGAGATGCCTATATTTTTTATTATCTAAATTTTATTTCCTTCCACTTTTTAAAAGTTATTTTACCAAGAAGTTTCACTTTTAATCCAAAACTATTACTCCAATCAAATTGAAAACTGCACTATTCGATTCCTCAGAGAGAAATCAGTTGAAATTACTTGCCCGATTGTTGAACAGAGCAGATTTGATTATTCAATTATAATTTTAACCCAGCTCTTAGACGATGAATTTCTTTATTTTAATTTTTTACCATAGTAATTTGTTCAGAGTTAACTTGGACACCCTGAAAAACTTATAAAAAAATAGAACAACACACATTTTTCATGTCATAGTTTACAGTAGATTCTTATGCTTAAAGTAAATATTGGGAACCTAATATATTAAGGAAAATGCCCTTTCCTCCTCAATTGTTTTGATCCCATTAAATTTTTTTTTTTCGGTTTTAAAATATAAAAAATAAATAAAGAGTTTGTACAGATAAAATTCGGCATGAAAATAAGTGATAATGGCTACTTACGCTTCGGTGTTGCCAAACTGATCGCCCTTGTCCATGCTGAGACAGCCAGCTCCGCCACCGAACCCGTACCCCTTGGGACCGAACTTCCGTCCGTGACAAACTTTGCAGTACAGCTCTCCCTCGTGTTCCGCACAGTTGGTTGAGTCCAAAAATTTGCCACACATTCCTGGATTGAAGTTTTTGCATATTAAATATGTGTTTTTCTGACTAAATAAAGGACATTTCGAAAAACAAAAAGTTATTCACTGTTAAAAGTTGAAAATGCGAAAGAAATTTTGAGAAAACGTTGAGGTTCGTGCTAAATAAAACTAAACATATAGCTTGTCTAAATTTAACATTTTTAAATTAACGTTTTGTGATATTGTTATTCAATTGGCTCGCTTTTTCGTCTTTGTTCTGTAAATCGTTGAAAAGTCAATGAATTTAGGAAGAGAAATCCAGTATCTTGTATAACGACGTCGGTTCTACCGTGTGGGCCAATAAAGAAAAAATAAAATAAAAGTTTTGAGGAGGAATCTTTTTCTGCAAAGGATAATGAGATAAACAGTGCTTTGCTGCAATGGTTTAAGCCCCATCGAAAGAAAAAAGTTCCTATTATCGGCCCGATTTTACTTTTTAACTTTTTCCAACTCTTTGATGTAAATAAGTGCATTTTTTGTGTTATTTTTAAGAAATTGAGCTTTTTAAACCTTTATTCCATTGTTGTTTTGATCTTTCATTTGGTATTGCTCCTATTGATGCGATTTGTAAAAAAACGAACAAAAAAAAAAAAACAGTGTGATTATAATGACCAGATTTTCCTAACCTCTTGGAGGTCGTTATAGACGATTTTGACTGTATTTCGGTTTTGGGATTCGAAATGCTGGGAAAAATGAATGAATGCGTTTTTCTCTCTCGAAATGTCATGTCCCCTAGCATATATGTAGCTATTAGTGAATCCCTATAAAGAATATAAAAGTTTTAATTAGGTGTTTCAACGTCCTGACAGAACATTTTCTTTCTGTTTAGAAAACATATTGTTTTTTAGTTTAAACATTTTATTTTATTTTAAACCTTTTGTTGTCGTTGTAATGTAAAAATATTTTTAATGTAAATAACTACAAGTTTTACTCTTTCACAATTGAAATTAGTATAGAATTTCTATTTGATTTTTTCCTTAAGTTTCCACTTTTTCTGAACTTTATTTCACTTTTAATAATGATGTACTTGGGGAAAACTTTTTAATAAGAGCTATTTGTTCTTTTGTAATATCGATCATTAGGCAAAATAGCTGTCACTTATTTTCGAAAGACATAGAAAAACCTTGTCGAAATGGCTACAGTTCAAAGTGAACTTTGGTGAATTTTCAAATGTTGCTCTTAAATATCTTTGTATACGGTACTACATAGGAAAAATATGCAGAAGATTGAATT
The DNA here is from genome assembly GCA_963662175.1 of Aradus depressus. NCBI lineage: Eukaryota > Metazoa > Arthropoda > Insecta > Hemiptera > Aradidae > Aradus > Aradus depressus. The sequence goes on from OY759218.1 coordinate 27,681,463, forward strand.
ACGAACACATTCTTCAGTTTTATACATATTTGAATTTGGATATTGTGAATTAAAAGAATTTAAACTTAAAACTCATATTCATGAATTATAAATAATAGTTCTTTTAGCGGCTGACCTAATAAAGAAGTTATAGGGTCTAGAACGGGGGTCGGCAACTTTTATGCAATTTCGGGACATATTTTGCCCTAGGCCAGGGACGGCGCCATTTAAAAACATATTTTTGAGTAGCTGACGTTCCAGATTGATTATTATCAGGGAAAAGCAAACTTGTATTAAAATATTAGCATTAATTATTGAGACCACTTAGAAAAATAGCACCGTTTCACACAGATGTGCTAACAAAACGTTCAACTGCCTTAGATTTTCAAGCACGGGCCGCATAACTAAAGTAAACAAAATAACAACTAAGATAAATGATACAGGAAAAGAGTCGTAAAATGTACTGTTCGTAATAACCCAATGGCCGAAAAGTAAAGTAAATTTTTAAAAAATGATTAGGGACTTACCGCATTTGAAGCACATCTTATGCCACTTGAGACCGCCGGCCACTCGCTCCTCCGCGGCATAGACAGACTTGCCACACTTGGGGCATTTCGGGTTCTCCACTGGTTTGAAAGGCATTTTTGCTGATTGATGTTTGTTTCTGGAAAAGAAAATTAAAACAAACTATTGTATCATAATGCCATATGGGTTATCACTAGGGCTGTGATTTGTATGCAATAAAAACAGAGAAATATGCACATATAAGTACATATATGCAAATATATTTGGCAAAATATGCAATTAAAAACTAAAAACATGCGAAAGGCTGCAATAGAATAAAATAAACTAAGAATAGTCTACAGAATAAAAAGTTCCCAATATGAACACAATGAATTCAAGATAAACATTGGAGTTCCTCGAATGCACTCATCTCAATAAAAGGCACGTACACCTGGCCAAACAGAAGCAAATTTTGGAAAAAAAAGTGGGATTAATTTTTATTAATCGTCAGTTTACAAAAAAAAAAAAATTACTTAACCTTCTTAAGGGTAACCCTCTAAACTTTCTTAACCTTCTAAATTTTCTTAACCTCTTAACCCCCTAGCCTCCTTAAAAAAAATAAATAAATAAAATAGGTATTTACCTACTTTACAGAGTCTATCTTGAGCTGCCGAAAAAACTCAAAAATATGCGAATAAGGTTCAGATATGCAAAAATTTGTATTTTTAGCGATATATGAAAAATAAAAGTAGGTTAAATTGATTCTATATGGGCCAAAACGTAAAGATGAATGTTTAAACAGGATGTTGAAGTTAATAAAAAAAAAAAAAAAGTAAATGCATATAAATCACAGCCCTAGTCATCACTATTGTTTTTTTCCTTGCTTCGCTCGCTCGTTGGCTGAACCGATGAAGACAATTAAGGGATCAATAAGTCGAGATTGGCAAGGATAAGGTTTACGTCAAATAGAAATGAATAATTTTAATGCCCCTGAGAATGAATCCATAAATATAATAACCAGAATATAAAAAAAAACATTCTTGGTCATTTTAGTAGTGGTTACAACAATGGCCAGAAGAATGTAGTCATGAAAGTTGGTGAAGATGACCAACAGACAGCAGGAGTCTGCATCATATGATATATGACCTTGGGCAATTTGAGGTACGTTACATACTCATCAAAGACCACTTCCCTAATCATGCCTGGCAAGGAACAATTTATGACTCCCACAGTAGAGTCGGCATATTGTCGGAGTTTTTGTCTCTGTAGAAGACCTCGTAGTTGAAGCTCGGGTGTTACAAAAAAAAGTTGCATGGTCTTTAGGAATAATCCACTCGAGAAAAAGTAAGAGTGGATAACAGAAACGTATCTTTCTTCGAATCTGCGTCGATTAACGTTAATTAAATTAGCGATACATTATATTTCATATTTATATGTTACATGTTTTAGGGGTATTTTATGCATTATATTTAACAACTAAACTCTGTTAGCGTTAGATTCGTTTTTTAAAAATTTTCAGTATCAACAATCACCTCTCAATATCGGAATGTAACAAAAAGACGCATTTAAGGCGTTTTGCGATACCTCCAATATGGTTTTACGGCCATTTTAAATTTCAGTGCATATAATTTGTAACTTGGCTTCTAAATGAGAAGACCTTGATGCTATTGATAGGGTGTTGGAGTGTTTATATTCTCTATTAGTCCGATAGTCCAAGTCTTGTGATATATTATAAAAATGTGCGATATAGAGCTATATCGTTTATATTGAGAAATACATTTTTTTGTATGAACTATATGTTTCTCTATATCAGGAGAACCTGGACTGTTTCACTAAAAGGACCGACGGGAGGGTCAACATTTTATTTCTTCGAATAAATCAACTGGATTTACAAAGAGTAAGTAGTTTCTATGCCACAATTTTGTAGTGATACCTAATACATTCTTGTAATTTATACAAACTTTGTCACTTTGTAAGGGGGGCAAAATGCACAATACAAAAATGTCGAATTTTTACATTTTGTAGATAAGTGCGCTACACTCGACTGGTTCAAAAAACTTTTTTTTTCTTTTTTTTTTAAATTTTTATTTACAAGTAGCTATGTACAACTGTATACAAATAAATACAACAAGCAAATGTTCTAATAAAAAGATTATGGCAATGTCAAAATGTCATGAGGGGAGAAATCACCCAGTGGTGACATTCCCTAGTCACTATTTTTCTCTTTTTTATAGCTAATCACTGTCACTGTCACTGCTTCTGCTCAGGAGGTCTCTAGGCTATTGACGCTTAAGGCGTCGTTGGGGAAGTATGGCAGAATGGAGGGCACGGACTAGAGGATTATTGTGGGAACTAAGAAGGGAAAATAATTTTTTATATTTGGATTTAGCGACTTCAGTGATGAAAGGTACGTTAAGGTCAGTGTGAAGGGTTTTGTTGGAGACGTAGTAAGGAGCATTGGCTATTGTACGAAGGATTTTGGATTGAAGGGATTGGATGCGCTGGAGTTTGGAAGCCTTGGCAGAACCCCAGAATTCAAGTCCGTAAGTCCACATAGGTTTGAGTATTGCGTTGTATATAAATCGTCTTGTTGTCAAAGTTAGTTTGGATCTTTTGTCTAGTAGTCTTAGTAGAAGTGTTTAACGTCTGTTCATTTCTTGTCTTTTCAGTCTCGTGTGAGGACTCCAAGTTCGTCGTTTGTCGAGTATGAGGCCTAGATAGCGGACTTCGTCTTTTAAAGGGATGGGATTTTTGTTAAGGTATACGAAAAACTTGAAATAAAAAAATGCTTAAAACCAAAAAGAGAGTTATGTTTGAATAGGATAACACAATTGGATAGCCCCTCTGTTTGAAGTTTGTTTTCCGGGAGTAGGAGGCAATCTGCTTCACCACCAACCAGTCACATCATCCAGCTAGACCCTGAGCATCTCATAAATGCATCGTCTATAATTTCTCTAACACCTTGTCTACTTTGAGGTAATTTTTACATATAATATAATCATTCTAGTTTTTATGAATTTTCAGTGATTATTTTGATACCACTTATCATTTTATTGCTGTCTTACTTAACTTATTTATTGTTAATTATTGACTTGAACAGTAACAGTTCGTAAATTCTAGTGATTTTTTAAAAATATTTTTTGGTTTATGTATGTTATACCTGAGGATGGCAGTTGATTGCCGAAACAAGTTGTGGTATAAATAAAATAGATATATTTTTGGACTCAATGTATTACTTCGCCATGAATATGTCAATTTTTTTTACTTTTGTCAAATCAACTCGGATTTCTATGTTTTTCGGTCTATAAGTTGCACTTAGCAAAAATACAGAAAGTATAGATTTTCAATTTTTTTGAGCAATTGCTTCAATGAATTGCTCCGCTTATAAAAAGGCGGAAAAAAATTGATAACTCGGAATGTATTACGGCTATGGGAGTCGGTTTGTGGGTTCATTAGAGCTTTAATTTGATGTATTAGGGATCGACTTGACTTTTTGTGAGCGTCTCTGAGACGATTGCTAAGAAAAAAATTTAACATTGGTACTTGTTGATGTGAATTTGTGTACAAATGAGTTTCAGATTGAGTGGGGATTGGCATAACAAGTTTCTGTCTTTTCGTTTGGGGAAGCAGTTTTGGCATGGTATTTGTCGTTTACCCGTCAACAGGTTTTAAAAAGATGCGCTGCAAAACACACCTGGAGGAAGGAGTATTGCGAAAAAGCATCGGAAGACATTGGAATGGGCGATCCGGTACTTAACAGGACTCAACACTGTAAGAAAACATATTTTTCCATGGATCTCTCTCATCAGTTTTACCTAAGTGACGTGAGAGATGAAACCATCCTATACATCCTGGGTTCCTCTTCTATGGAGGAATCTACGGTAAGGAGTTCAGAAGAGTTGAGGAAAAGAGCTGCGCTTTATTATCGACGTGTGGCTGTTGTATGGACCTTAGGCTTTGAAAAGCATGGGTAAAAAACCTTCCCCTCCAAATTTAAGACCTTACACTTCAGATATGACCGAACGATCAAGCATCGCGACTTCAAAGTTCAACTTCTTCATAGGACCGAGTTATACTGGCACCATATTCAACAAATTTTATAGGACGATTTAGACAATAACTACACCCTCCTTCATCTAGTGATAAAACATCAACACGGCATGGTCAATGAATAGCATGTTGCTTCCTATTGTTAGCAATCACGTATCTACGTATATTATATACGAACCGTAGTCTTTTAAAAAACGGTTTGTTTGCGTCGAATTCAGAATGAAAATTTCTTTGAGATCAATAACAAAAAACAACATGTTAAAACTAAACCAAAACTTTAAACAATAATTTCATTCCTCATAACTTAGATTTTGTAAATATTTAATAGAGCCTTGTGAAACCTGTGGGGATTTTCATATATGTAAAAATTCGATATCTGTAATTATTTTGAAGTTATGGCAAGATTTGCTATCTCATTTGGATACCTATCAAAAACATTCTCAGATTTTAGACATCCTTCCCCCCCCCCCCCCTCCCTCCCCCAAACGTAAGCCATCCACGGAACCCTTCAATGTGTGACTCTTATATCGTTTCAATGTGTGACCCTCATATCGTTAAGTCTTTTTAGGCAACGGTGCATTTAGAAGAAAAACTAAAATAAGATCCGAGACAGAACACGAAAGGCGGCCGTCTTAAAATAGCCTTTCTCCTTGGTCTGAAACCCCTTTGCAGTGTTCTATTTAAAAGTTGATCAGATAAAATTGTTAATTTTTAATTATTATGTATTTAATAATTCAAGTCAATTAGACTTCAATATTTACACCAGAATTAAAGCAAGTTTAAAAGACTTACATGCTTTATACTTCCATTAGAAATGCTAATATTAATTATAAAGTCTAATTTTAGACAATCACTCTTCTTCATCGATAAAACATAATACAAATTTATAAATCGTTCAAAAAAACATATTAAAAAAAAAATTTAAACATGAATGATGTAGCGTAGCCAAGAACCCCCTTTATATAAAAACAATTTTTATGAAAAAAAAAATACAAAAAAAGGAAAGTAACTTACTTCATCGATTATTGAAATGTTCAAAGACATTTTTGTGATCTGCGACGATGTAGTGAAAGCTAATCAAATAAATAAAAACAGAACTTTTTTAACTTATTTGTCTAATTTCACAAAAATATATGTACATAAAGTGTACCAGTTTCAGGTTACACCATCGTCAGCACAAAGTTCAAAGAGACATTTAAGTTAGCTAGTTTATAAATACGACAATCTAGCAATCTTAAATGTCACTTACGAACTTTTTGCTGACAATGGCGTAAGCCGAAACCGGTAAGCTTTTGTATATATTTTTTTGGAATTAGGCAATATAATTAAACAAGTTCTTTGTTGTTTTTTAATTTAATGTATTGAAAATATAGTGAAGATGTTAATTGTTTATTCTACAGACTTCTAGAGAGACTTATAAGGTTCTATAGCCTCCCTCTTCCTTCCTGAATAAAAACAAGGTATGAAGGGGATGTTTTAATGTAGGCTTAATTCTTTTCAAAGCTATATTTGGCACCGTATATATTAAAATATTAATTAAAAGAAATAAGAAAAGCAAATACAATCCCCACAAAAAAAATAGATAAAATGCAATGCATAATAGATTGAAAATTAGCTATATATATTTCAATTCTGGATCATGTGATATTTGAAAAAATATTATTAATAATCTGTAATACCTGCGATATCAATTAGCAAGAATGCCGTAGATAAAGCGTGATATGTTTATATATCAGCATGATTTCTTAGGAATTGGATAGTGAAGAAATAGTGAAAAATGGAAAGTTTTATTATTAAAAGCTGATTAAAAATATATAAGATATCTCTTTGTCCATAAGCTATCTTAGAAAGTTTAGAAAACATTTGAACAAAATAGATAAGAAATAAGAAATTAATTTGATAGTACTAATCACTGCAACTAGTTCATTATTATGGGAAAATTGTAGAATATTTAGTACATCATAAAAGTATACATAATACAATTTCCCTACTAAAAATCTACAATTCAAATCCATGAACTACCTCCCCCACCCTCCCTCTCACCCAAAAAAAAAATAATAATTTTTTATATGAATAAAATTCAGAAACAATTGTAAACATAAATAAAAATAATAAAACATAATAACAAATGGTGAATCACCGGCTACGTATTTCCCCAGGCTTCTAAATCCTCATACTAAATTTCATGTTGATACACTACTGACCCCTCCCTTCTCTTCGGCCGATCTTGTTGAAAATCAATAGGTGTCGTCATTATGGGATTTTCAAATTACATATGAAATTTTTTGGAATCAGGGTGTCAGAAAACATGAAATTTTGGTGAAAACTTAACTTCGAATTCCTCACAGATTCCATACCCTCCCCTATACTTCGTAAAACTGGCAAGTAACATTGTATTAATCACTGAAACTAATCAAAATACTTTATTGAAGAATTCACTTTAGAATGCATAAGATGTCATTTCAAATATCCTTCTATAAAATAAATATATATAATTTGGTTGAAAATCAATAGATGTCGTCCTTTTGGGGTTCTAAACATTCATATAAAAATTCATGACGATACAATCATCCTATCGGGAGTTATCTTGTTCACAGACACACACACAGACAGACTTTTTTTTCACTTTTGGAATGAAGGTAATAGAAAACATGAAATTTCGGTGAAGAATCAACTTCGAATTTCTGACCGATTACATAACTTCCCCTATACTTCGTACAGCTGGGGAAGTAACATTGTATTAATCATTGAAATTAATTTATTGAAGAACTCACTTTAGAATATTCAATGCATAAAATGTTTTTTCAAATTTCCCCCTAAAAGAAATATATAGGTAGGTATATATAATTATTTAAAAAAATTAATAATAAGATTAATCCTTTACTGTTAAAAAATAACATAAATTCGTATTCAAAAATGCCTTCTTGAAATTTGACACCCCCTCCCAAAAAAAAACTGAATTTAGAAGAAGTTATAACAAAAAAAAAAAAAAAAATCACTGAAATTAATCACAATTCAATTGCTTTATTGAAGAAATCACTTAAAAATATTCAATGCATAACAAGTTATTTCACATTTTCCTACTAAACATCTCTTATTCAAACCATCCACACCCCCTCTCCTATAAAAAATAAATAGTTATTAATAAATAAATAAAAAATAAGACGAATCCTTTACTGCTTCATTAAAATAAATTTTAGTTTATTTAATGCAAAGAAAAATACTTACTAAACCAAATTTTCCTACTGAGAATCTGCTATTCTAAACCATATCGCCCCTCAAATTAAAGAAAATGTATTTCCGGTATACTGGAACAACTGCTCAAATAATTCATAGTTATTCCAGTAATAATTTAAATATTCGTGATTCAAAAGCAGTACTAGATATTGATAGATTTTTTATTTTATTTAATTTAAATAATTCGGCATTGTTACTATAACCATGAATGAACCCTAGGGATGTTTTTTTTTTTCGAGATATTTAGAATGTGTTGTCCTACCTTTTCGAGTAGTTTTCGTTGCAGCCGACGGGTCTTCTCAACACTTGTTACTACTAGGCCGTTCCTAGGATCGGACACAGGTAAATAAGCTTCATCCCCTCCACTCACCCCCTCCCGCTATAGGCTATCAATAGAAACCCCCTTCCCCATCTCTTCTGATTCACACATTTCGCTTATTACTATTTTTTAAAAAATTTTTTTTTACATATATTTTTATTACACATTTTTTTATTAAAATAATTTGTCTAAAATAAATGTATAAGAAAAAAAAAAAAAGAAAAGGGATGTATATGTTTGGGGGTGTTGCAGGATATGGTACCAACCCGATCCCACAATCTTTAAATTATACGGTTCTCTAACTTTAACAACTTTAGGAAACGCCAAGCTAAGTTTTTGAGTCGAGACTCCGTCTCTGTTTCACCCCCTCCTTTACAACTTTTACAAATGCCAAGCTAAGTTTTTAAGTCGAGACTCCTCTGCTTCACCACTCCTTTACAACTTTTACAAACGCCAAGCTAAGTTTTTGAGTCGAGACCCCTCCTCTGTCCCACCCCCTCCTTTACAACTTTTACAAACGCCAAGCTAAGTTTTGAGTCGTGACCCCTCCTCTGTCCCACAACCTCCTTTACAACTTTTACAAACGCCAAGCTAAGTTTTTGAACAGAGTCCCATCCTCTGTTCCATCCCATCCTTCAGCCGATTTCGCGGAAAATATTAGGTGTCTTCCTTAAGAGCCTTTATATTTACAAATAACATTTTGATTGGATACATTCATTTTACCGGCAGTTATTAGAGATTTGAGTTAGTCCCCTCTTTACACCCCCGAACCACCCTCTTCTCCTCGGCGGTAAATGAATTACCAGCAAAACGGCACCCGTTCTTATGGAGTTCTGAATTTTTTATTTTTTTTTATTCTTTATTTTATTTTTTATTTTTTTACAAATAGATATTTACAACTTTACAAAAATAAATACAACAAGCAACGTGCTAATAGAGAGATAATGGCAATGTCAAAATGTCAAGAGGGGAGAAATCACCGAGTGGTGACACTCCCTAGTCACTGTTTTACTCTCATTTGTAACTAATCACTTTCACTGCTGGAGGTCTGTAGGCCATTGATGCTTAAGCCGTCGTTGGGGGAGTATGGCAGAATGGAGGGCACGACTAGAGGATTATTGTGGGAACTAAGAAGAGAAAATATTTTTTTGTACTTGGATTTAGCTTCGGTGACAAAAGGTATGTTAAGGTCAGTGTGAAGAGTTTTGTTGAAGACGTAATAAAGAGCATTGGCTATTTTACGAAGGATTTTGGATTGAAAGGATTGGATGCGCTGGAGATTGGAAGTCTTGGTAGAACCCCAGAGTTCGAGTCCGTAAATCTACATAGGTTTGAGTACTGCTTTGTATATGAGTCGTTTTGTTTTTAAAATTAATTTGGATCTTTTGTCTAATAGTCTTAGTAAAAGTTTATTACGTCTGTTCATTTTTAGTCTTTTCAGTCTCGTGTGAGGATTCCACGTTAGTCGTTTGTCGAGTATGAGGCCTAGCTAGATAGCGATCTTCGTTTTTTAAAGGGATGAGATTGTTGTTAAGGTACACTGGAGGGCAGGTATATGTTCGACGAATGTTGAAGACGATGTGGTTTTGAATTTAAATATAAAATTTCATGTCGATACATCCACTTCATCACACTTCATGAGAATCAAACAGGTGTCGTCTTTAGAGGGCTCTGGATACACATTCAGAATTTCGTGTCGATAAATTCATTCCTCCAGAGTAATCGTGTTCACAGACACACACAGTTTTTTTTTTTTTTTTTTTTTTCATTTTCGGAATCAGGAGGTTGGGAAACTTGTTGAAAATTCTGCATTTCGGACTGTTTACATAACTTCCCCTATACTTCGTGAAGCTAGGGAAATAAAAAGTCTTCAGGTCCTCGTTCAGTCAAAAGCTGGTGGGAGAACAGAAGAAGGGGCCAAACTGCAATACCCTGTCTACGTAACGAATGTATCAAAACGCAATTTAGTATGATGATTCATCCTTGGACCAAGATACCATTTTCAACCAAATCGATAAATTGGGTTCAGAGGGAGAGTGAAAACTTAATTCATAAACTCACATTGGGTAATAGTCTGTGATTCATCGACAACTTTCTCTACAATACAATGTATAAGGGAAGTTACTTAATCGGCCATAAATGATGACAAGATAAAAGTAAATGAAGAAAAAAGGTAGTCGGTGAGTCAATGTTTATGTACTTCCCAAGCAAGAATTAACCAATTACGTTTTCGCTCTCTCTCCAATGCCTCTCTTCAAACTCTTAAGGCCAATTTAGCTGAAAATCTTCTCACCCTTCTTCCCTCAATAGGGGTTCCAATCAAAAATGACAAAAAAAAAGTTGTAGGTGAATCACCGGCTGTTTATTTCCCCAGCATTAATTAATCAATTAAGTTTCCGCTCTCCCTTCAAAACCTAATTATCAATAGTTGACTTACATAGGGATTTCTGAATCCTCACAATAAATTTTGTGTCGATACGGTCATTACATCGGCAGTTAGGATTTGAAACGAGCTCCCCGCATCTGATCCTTCCTTTTTGCCGATTCTGTTGAAAATTATTAGGTATCGTCAGGGGCGTAGCCAGGATTTTGAGCAGGGGGGGGCAATGTTAGGCTACGAGGGTGGGGGGTATAGACTCCCGGGAGCACAGCCCGCAGTTTCCATGGTTAGCGTTGCAGACTTTTTGTTATTAATTTGGGAGACTCGAACCTCTAGAAAGCTTCCCCTGAGGTAACCACTGACTGTAATACTTAAGTTGACTTTACATGAGCAGCAAATGCACGCTGTTGTTTCTGTGCTTTTAGAATTAAATTACTGACATCCAATAGCGTGCATTTGCTGCTGCTGCGCTTTGAATTTTTACTGCGCATGTAAAATCAGCTTTAAGAGTATAAAGTATAACATAAATGACGATTTTGAGCGAGGAAATGAAATGATCGAATTCATATATATTTAAATAAATGTAATATGACTTGTTTTGTAATGTACATTTATGTAACAGCTGATTGCTGATTTAGGAATCAGACGCACGGGAAATTTGAAGATCCTATGGTAACTTGCAAACAATCCATTTTTAATAAAAACTATTTTTTTAGTTTATTTAATTTTTATCTTGGTTTTTTGCAATGGTCAGGGGGGGGGGGGGCTGTGCCTACGCCCCTGGGTGTCGTCCTTATGGGGTTTGAATTTACATATGAAATTTCATATCGATAACTTCATTACAACGGCAGTTATTAGAGTATTTGTGTTAAGCCCCCACCTAATCCCCTCTTTCTCATTAGCCAATTTGACTGAAAATCATTAGGTGTGTTTCTTATGTGGTTCTGAATATACAAAATTTCGTGTCAATACATTCATTCTACCGGGAGTTATCGTGTTCACAGAAACAATCACATGGACACATTTTTTTTTTTTTTTTTGGATTCAGGGGGTCGGAAAAGAGAAAATTCCGGAAAATGCTGAACATTGCATTTTTGACTGATAACAAAAACAGCAGGGAAAGTAAAATCTCGTCTCTCACTCACCGGCAATGTACTTCCCCATCTCAACTAAATCTCTTCGTCCACTTTAGCTGCAAATCAATAGGGGTCTTCTCAAACCTCATATAAAATTTCGTGTCAATACATTCATTACATGTTTTAGAGTCCTTTAGTCGATTTGACTGAAAATCAATAGTTGTCATCCTTGTGACGTTATGGATCAAAATATAAAAGTTCATATTATACTCATTACATCGGGAATTATCGTGTCAACAGACACACGCACAAACACAGGCATGAAATTAACGACTATCTGACATCTCACAGGCTCGGAACCGTAATAACAGTGCGTCCCCTCCAAAGGACGGCATACTCAAGCTAGTTTTCTTTTCCAGATAAAAAAAAATCTAAAAGCATTTGCTGGATTCGAACTCACATCTTGTGCACAGTAGGCAAACATGCTACGTGGGATTGGAAAAAGAGAATCTAAATATATTTTCAGCTGTCAGGTGATTCATTCTTAAACTAAAATGAGAAGTCTCTTCAGCCAAAAATGTATGAACCACAAATTCCTATCTGAAAGGAATTAAAAAAGCAGGCCTCCAGCTTGTCTTTGAATATGTTTACATATTACATCCCCAGTATACGAGGTATAGGGGAAGTTATGTAATCTGTCAGGCATTTTATGTTGAGTGAAAATTTAATTGATTAATTCCTGCTTGGAAAGTACAGTGATTCACCGACAGCTGTTGTACTTTTGAAACCCACACCTATATATTAAAGAAAAAAGTTATGTACAGTCACTAATTTAATTCTAAGACACATATTTCCACATGGTCTATAAATTTGAAAATTTGTATGTATATTCCTTTCACCTAGGCCACTGAAAAAATTTAAAAAAAGATACTTCTTTATGGCAAGGGCCTTAAAAATTGTTAAAGAATCTCACATATTTAAGAGATCAATGTAGCCAGAGCCGGGGGGGGGGGGGGGCACGTGCCCCCCCCCCCCCCTGGTCAGAGCTAAAAACCAAGATTACGAAAATGGTGCTTCACTTGTGTACAAAACAAGTCATATTACATTTATTTAAATATACATGAAATCAATCATTTCATTTCCTCGTTCAAAATCTTCATTTATGTTATACTTTATACTCTTGAAGCTGATTTTACATGCGCAGTAAAAATGCAAAGCGCAGCAGCAGCAAATGCACGCTATTGGATGTGAGTCATTTAATTCTAAAAGCACAGAAACCACAGCGTGCATTTGCTGCTTCTGCGCTTTGCATTTTTGCTGCTCATGTAAAGTCAGCTTAAGTATTACAGTCAGTGGTTACCTGAGGGGGGGCTTTTAAGGGTCCTAGTCTCCCAAATTAATAACAAAAAGTCTGCAGCGCTAACCACGGAAACTGTAGACTGTATCCCCGGGAATCTATAACCCCCCCCCCCCCCCCCCCCTAGCCTAACTTTGCCCCCACCCCTCCCTGCTCAAAATCCTGACTACGCCCCTGGCCAGAGCCGTTGACAATAATGAATGTTAACAAAAATGTTAATAATTTTTTTTTTTTTTTAATGTGTCACGTTAACAAAAGTGTCAATAATTATGTGTGAAAATGGGAATGGAGCAAGCAAGATAGGCGGCCGAAGGTGCACGAGGACGTAGCCTCTATGCGGGGTTGGCGGCCAAAGGCGCAGAGTTCAAGTCCCTACTTCTACACAAAATAAATTCACTTTGCATAGACGAGTAAAAATTAATTTTACTATTTCTCAAGATAAAAATGTCAATAAGAAACACATATTTAAAGAAAAAACTTGAAGTATCGCATAAGGCAATTCTAAAATAGGTGCATGACAACAAACAAAAAATACCTTGGCAAGAGTGCAAGTTTAGGGTTTTTAGTCATACTCCAAAACAACTTCTTGATACATAGTATCGCTACAAATACTATTTCATATTTTAAATTTGGCCAGAATTAGTTCAGCCTTATTTCTAACTAGTTGTGGCACCCGTCGTTGTCCGGGAAAAATCACTATCCAATTATCCAACAAGGCGAATTAAACAATTCTCTTTTGAAATTGGACAGGTTATGTCCTCATTGGGTTTAGCTTTTAAATATTAAATTTCATGTCGATACATTCATTACATCGGCAGTTATTGGGGTTCATTAGTGAAAATTGAGAAGTCCTAAGGATTAGGTCCACCATTGCCTTTAACCACGATGGATATGTTCGTTCTGAAACTCCCAAAGAAACAGCTTCTCATTCTGTGTTGAATGGTAACAATAGTGATGGTTATGTTTTTGTTTTTTTTCTGTACCCTTCATATAAAAAGAATTTTTCTTTCCAAAAATAAATGCTGACAATCTCTAAAGTGAGTTATACCATTTGCCTTGGACATGTCTGTGACGTCAGAACTCCTCCGAAAAAAAAAATAAAAAATAATATATAAAATATATTTTTTTTCAAGCCTTGGAAAGGATTAAACTGTCCCAACTCTTCTAATCGGCCCATGCGCAAATCATTTATATTGGGTCAGATAGAGAAAAAATAAAATAGATTTGCCAGATTTGGGGAGTCTTGGTATATCTCTGATTCATATTGAGGTTTTGTCTTAAAATAAAATAGTTATAAAAGAAGGTCAGGAAGGAAGCTGAGAGAGATGGCTTAGAATAGACGGTTAGCAGAGGACCAACAGAGGAGGCAACAGAGAACTAATACACTCATATAGCCACAAGCCAGCCTCAGCCTCGCCTAGATCTCATGAATGTAACGAGCCTTCTCACTTGGCACACTTCCCTTCTACCAACAGTCACTACATCAACATTTTTGCCAATTATTATTCATTGGACTATCAAGTACACCCGGCGTTGCTCGAGAGTAACTTTATAATAATATTTATTTCATTGCATCATTACATGCTAATAGGCTACATCATAGAAATGTAGACATAAGGATACTTTTTGAATTACATACAATAGTTGGTTAATTCCGGCATTTCTTCCAGAGGTGTCTTCTTATTCTTTTTTTCGACAATATTTCGGGACTCTTACAAGTTCCTTCTTCCGGTTACTATGAACGGTTCATTGTGATCGGAAGAAGGGACTTGTAAGAGTCCCGAAATATTGTCGGAAAAAAGAATAAGAAGACACCTCTGGAAGAAATGCCGAAATTAACCAACAATGTAACATCCCAGAGAAGTTTAAGAAACACATTACATATAATAATAATAATCTTTATTTATGGGGCTGACTAAGCCCAATATACAATTTTTTAAATATACTTATTTAAAAAAATTTACAAAAGGAAAAAATAATAATGCATACAGGTATACATATTCCACCAGTACTATCGTACACATACCACTCACCACTTGAACGACCAGACAGACACCGTTTATTATAGCAACTCTTTTCAATAATTTGCCCAAATATACCGGGTGATTCATTTAACCTGAAAAACAAGAATAAGTCAAAATAAGCTTTACCGAAAAAAATTGTTCAAACAAAAGTTGTAGGGTTTAAAGGGGGACATATAATGGTAATACGAAATTTAACCTCGAGTGGCGTTTTCAGGGTTAAATCAAGGGCAACTTCTATTTTTTCAATGGAAACCTATAGTTTTAATTGCATACTTGTATTCTACGTGAAAAAATACATATCTTTTGTAGGAAAAGTTTTGTTTGAAAATGTCAATTTTTTATGGTTTTGAGAATTTAAAAACACAAATTTGATGCACAAAGAAATAAACATCGATTAAATTAAAATGAATGTTATTGTAACAAAGAATCAGTATTTTACACAAAATTTTGAAAACAAATTTTAATTGAATATTATCACACCACTTATCAACAATTAATTATCATCTTAATAAATGTTCAAAATGATGTCCCTGAACTTCAATACATTTTTCAACACGTGTAATGGAACATTGCACCATCCTTAATAAAGTTTTTCTGTCAATTTCTTGACATGCATTTCTGATTCTCTTTTTCATATTTTCAGTTGTAGTTGGCACATTTTTGTATACTTGTTCTTTTAAATATCCCCATAGAAAAAATTCTGCGAAGTTAAGTCCGGTGACCTAGCTGGCCAGTTTACTGGACCACCCCGACCAATCCATCGGTTAGGATAGTCTCGTTTCTTATATTCTCAAAACCATAAAAAATTGACATTTTCAAACAAAACTTTTCCTATAAAAGATACGTATTTTTTCACGTAGAATACAAGTATGCAATTAAAACTATAGGTTTCCATTGAAAAAATAGAAGTTGCCCTTGATTTAACCCTGAAAACGCCACTCGAGGTTAAATTTCGTATTACCATTATATGTCCCCCTTTAAACCCTACAACTTTTGTTTGAACAATTTTTTTCGGTAAAGCTTATTTTGACTTATTCTTGTTTTTCAGGTTAAATGAATCACCCGGTATATTTGGGCAAATTATTGAAATTGTTAAGTTCTCTCTACTCTGACTAGCACGATGCTCTGTTCTGCTCTCTTCTCTCCCTGCCCAGCCCTGCCACGATCTGCCCCATGTATGCTGTTGTACTTCGCTAATTTCATGTCCACTTGTCTTGTCTCTCACTCAGTTAAAATTCATTGCCAGGTCACCGGGTTGTCAGGTTCATTCCATCACCACTTTATTATTCATCTATTTTTATTTTATTTTTCCTCTATATTACAAGAATATTTCTTATTTTAATCACTTCTTATTTATACTAAAGATTCTATTTGTATTTATTTTTTTGTGTTGCTTCTTTTCATTATTTGTCTTGATTCTTCTATCTTATATGTACCTACTTTATTAATTTATCAAGTGGGGAATTACTTTTTAGCTGTTTGTTCTCAAAATTACAAAAAACCAGCTATTGCTGTTGTGATCATACTCAGACCTAGTTCTTTGTTTCATTTTCTGGGAAGCGAAAAGACTAGAGCTAAAGTAAACATTCGCTTCTCCCAGTAAAAATTCCCTTTTAAAAAAACGAACAAATGTTGAAACGTCGTGATCTCAGCTCTTCAGAGAAATAAAACATCATAAGATCATTTTTCTACGGATAAAACAATTTTTTGATTGTACATAGGTACTCACATCATATTATGCATAACTTAAATATAAATCTTTCTGAAGCAAAAAAGCAATTGTGGCACAAAAAAAAAAAAAAAAAAAAAAAAGAGAATATCGACAGAAGAAAAAAAATGAATCAGAAAATGTTTCATTAACGTTAACCAGCACTAGTGAACTGCCAAATGAGAGGGCGCCGGTAGCTCAGTGGTAAGCGTGCTTTACTTCTGAGCTCAAGTATGTGGGTTCGTAACCCGACCGAGGCCCTTAGTTTATTTTATCTGGGAGGTAAAATAAACTTAAGCACGCCGTCCTTCGGATGGGACGTTAAGCGATGGTCCCGAGCCTGTACAATGTCAGGTACTCGTTAAAGACCTCTACCCTAGATGAATGAAAATTTAGGGTAGGCAAAATTTAGGACTCCCACAGTAGAGTCGGGCTCATGTCCACCAGAGTGACGAAAGAGCACTCTGGTAGTAGGCGATATGACCTCGTAGTTAAAGCCCGGGCATGAGTCATAAAACCAACCAACCAACTGCCAAATGAGAATATAAGTGTGTCAAATGGAGCTCCAAAAAAAAAAAATAATAAAAATAACCAGAAGAGTCAGGCCGTGTTATCAAAATTTGAAAGAAAATAATAAAGAAAATATGGAATTGAAAAAAACTATACATAAATTGAATAAAAAAGTTCAATATTGGAAACATGAGAACGATAAAAACAATGTAATTCAGGATACACCTTCAGACCCCATTATTTCTGAAATTGACACACTTTTGGAAGAACCAACTGCAAATGTTCCTCGTAATCTATATTAATAAAGCTGAAACGGGGTTTGTTTGTATGTTTGTTCCAGCATCACGCCCAAACCGCTGGACGGATCTTCTTGAAACTTCACATGTAGCATTCTTTTGAGCCCGATTGAATAATAGGCTATGTGGCGTCTCAAAATTTTGAACGGGAGGGGGGGTTGTAAGGGGGGCCTAAGTATATAAATAGTGCTAACACATTAACTAATGGTCGAATTGTCATGAAATTTCACACGTAGTCTTTTTAAAAGCCAAACAGAAAAAAAAGGTGTGTGGCGTCCCAAAGTTTTGAACGGGAGGGGGGGTTGTGGGGGGGCCTAAGTATAAATATAGAGCTAACTCATTAACTAATGGGCGAATCGTCATGAAATTTCACATGTAGTATTTTTAAAAGCCAAATAGGAAAAAAAGGTGTGTGGCGTCCCAAAGTTTTGAACGGGAGGGGGGGTTGTGGGGGGCCTAAGTATAAATATAGAGCTAACTCATTAACTAATGGGCGAATCGTCATGAAATTTCACGTAGTATTTTTAAAAGCCAAAGAGGAAAAAAAGGTGTGTGGCGTCCCAAAGTTTTGAACGGGAGGGGGGGTTGTGGGGGGGCCTAAGTATAAATATAGAGCTAATTCTTTAATGGTTGGTCGGATTGTCACGAAATTTCACATGGAGTATTCCTGAAGGCCAAATAGAAAAATAAGGTGTGTGGCGTCCCAAAGTTTTGAACGGGAGGGGGGTTGTGGGGGGGCCTAAGTATAAATATAGAGCTAACTCATTAACTAATGGGCGAATCGTCATGAAATTACACATGTAGTATTTTTAAAAGCCAAATAGCAAAAAAAGGTGTGTGGCGTCCCAAAGTTTTGAACGGGAGGGGGGGTTGTGGGAGGGCCTAAGTATAAATATAGAGCTAACTCTTTAACGGTTGGTCGGATTGTCACGAAGTTTCACATGTAGTATTCCTGAAGACCAAATAAAAAAATAGGCGGTGTGACGGCTCAAAAGTTTTTACGGGAGGGGGGGTAGTGGGGGGGCCTAAGTATAAATATAGAGCTAACTCATTAACTAATGGGCGAATCGTCATGAAATTTCACATGTAATATTCCTAAAGGTCAAATAGAAATATTAGGCGTGTGACGGCCCAAAATTTTGAACAGGAAGGAGGGTTGTGGGGGGGGGGCTAAATATACATATAGAGTTAGCTCATTAACGGTTGGTCGTATTGTCATGAATCGGATTGTCATGAATTTCACATGTAGTAGTAGTAGTAACTATGTATTCGCTGTGGGGTTCACTGTTGCAAGACATTTACTAGCTGTGATGTCCAGCGTTCCTAATATCGTACTAGCTGTGGGGTCCGCTGTTGCAAGGCACTTACTAGCTGTAGTGCTCAGCCCCAGCGTTCCTAACTATGTACTGGCTGTGGGGTTCGCTGTTGCAAGGCACCTACAAGACATTTACTAGCTGTGATGCCCAGCGTTCCTAATTACGTACTAGCTGTGGGGTCTGCTGTTGCAAGGCGCTAGCAGTGTGGCCCAGCGTATTTAACTACGTAGGTACTAGCTGTGGGGTCCACCGTTGCAAAACTCATACTAGCTGTGATGCCCTGTGGTTCTAACTACATACTATCTGTGGGGTCCGCAGTTGCAAGGCACCTACTACTTGTAGGGCCCAGCGTTCCTAAAAACGTACTAACTGTGGGGTCCGTCGTTGCAAAAGCATACTAGCTGTGATGCCCAGGGTTCCTAATATCGTACTAGCTGTGGGGTCCGTTGTTGCAAGGCATTTACTAGCTGTAGTGCCCAGCGTTCCTAACTATGTACTAGCTGTGAAATTCGCTGTTGCAAAGCACTTACTAACTGTAATGCCCAGCGTTCCTAACTTCGTACTAGCTGTGGGGTCCGCTGTTGCGAGGCACATACTAGCTGTGGTGACCAGCGTTCCTAACTACGTACTAGCTGTGGGGTCCGTTGTTGCAAGGCATTTACTAGCTGTAGTGCCCAGCGTTCCTAACTATGTACTAGCTGTGAAGTTCGCTGTTGCAAAGCACTTACTAACTGTAATGCCCAGCGTATTTAACTACATACTAGCTGTGGGGTCCGCTGTTGCAAGGCGCTAGCAGTGTGGCCCAGCGTATTTAACTACGTAGGTACTAGCTGTGGGGTCCACCGTTGCAAAACTCATACTAGCTGTGATGCCCTGTGGTTCTAACTACATACTATCTGTGGGGTCCGCAGTTGCAAGGCACCTACTACCTGTAGGGCCCAGCGTTCCTAAAAACGTACTAGCTGTGGGGTCCGTCGTTGCAAAAGCATACTAGCTGTGATGCCCAGGGTTCCTAATATCGTACTAGCTGTGGGGTCCGTTGTTGCAAGGCATTTACTAGCTGTAGTGATATGAACACAAATTAAAACTTGTGTACATTGTGATATAATCTATATTAATAAAGCTGAAACGGGGTTTGTTTGTTTGTTTGTATGTATGTTTGTTCCAGCATCACGCCCAAACCGCTGGACGGATTTTTATGAAACTGCCCATGTAGCATTCTTTTGAGCCCGATTGAATAATAGGCTATGTGGCGTCCCAAAATTTTGATCGGGAGGGGGGGTTGTGGGGGGGCCTAAGTATAAATATAGAGCTAACTCATTAACTAATGGGCGAATCGTCATGAAATTTCACATGTAGTATTTTTAAAAGCCAAATAGGAAAAAAAGGTGTGTGGCGTTTTGATCGGGAGGGGGGGTTGTAAGGGGGGCCTACGTATATAAATAGTGCTAACTCATTAACTAATGGTCGAATTGTCATGAAATATCACATGTAGTATTCCTAAAGGTCAAATAGAAATATTAGGTGTGTGACGGCCCAAAATTTTGAACAGGAAGGAGGGTTGTGGGGGGGGCTAAATATACATATAGAGTTAGCTCATTAACGGTTGGTCGTATTGTCACGAAATTTCGCATATATTATTCCTGAAGGCCAAATAGAAAAATAAGGAGTGTGGCGTCCCGAAGTTTTGAACGGGTGGCGGGGTTGAGGGGGGGGGGACTAAGTATAAATATAGAGCTAGCTCATTAACGGTTGATCGTATTGTCATGAATCGGATTGTCATGAATTTCACATGTAGTAGTAGTAACTATGTATTCGCTGTGGGGTTCACTGTTGCAAGACATTTACTAGCTGTGATGTCCAGCGTTCCTAATATCGTACTAGCTGTGGGGTCCGCTGTTGCAAGGCACCTATAAGACATTTACTAGCTGTAATGCCCAGCGTTTCTAATTACGTACTAGCTGTGGGGTCTGCTGTTGCAAGGCGCTAGCAGTGTGGCCCAGCGTATTTCACTCGTAGGTCCGCCGTTGCAAAACTCATACTAGCTGTGATGCCCTGTGGTTCTAGCTACATACTTTCTGTGGGGTTCGCAGTTGCAAGGCACCTACTACCTGTAGGGCCCAGCGTTCCTAAAAACGCACTAGCTGTGGGGTCCGTCGTTGCAAAAGCATACTAGCTGTGATGCCCAGGGTTCCTAATATCGTACTAGCTGTGGGGTCCGTTGTTGCAAGGCATTTACTAGCTGTAGTGCCCAGCGTTCCTAACTTCGTACTAGCTGTGGGGTCCGTTGTTGCAAGGCATTTACTAGCTGTAGTGCCCAGCGTTCCTAACTATGTACTAGCTGTGAAGTTCGCTGTTGCAAAGCACTTACTAACTGTAATGCCCAGCGTATTTAACTACATACTAGCTGTGGGGTCCGCTGTTGCAAGGCACTTAATAGCTGTGATGCCCAGCGTTCCTAACTTCGTACTAGCTGTGGGGTCCGCTGTTGCGAGGCACATACTAGCTGTGGTGACCAGCGTTCCTAACTACGTACTAGCTGTTGGGTCCGCCGTCGCAAGGCACATACTAGCTATGATGCCCAGCATTCCCAACTACGTACTAGCTGTGGTGCTCAGCGTTGCAAGCCACATACTAGCTGTGGTCACAAACGTTCTTAAGTACGCACTGACTAGGACGTCCAGCGATGCTAAGTATTCACTAGGTGTGGCTTTCGCCGTTGAAAGGCGCATACTAGCTGTGGTGCCCAGGGGTCCTAAAAACTTACTAGCGTTAGAACAGCTGAAGGACTATAAGCCTTATTCCGTATGAATAATTGAAAATTATAACATCATGAATGTACTGTCGAGGAACTGAATAGCGTTATAGAAGATATTGGGAGAAAAATCAAAGTTCCCCGGGCAACGCCGGGTATAACTGCTATAGATTTAATATTTGTTAAAACTGATAGAGAACGACCGGATTATCTGAATCCTACACAAAAATCAAAATAAAAATGTTTTTCAAAAAATTTGCGCTATTTAACGGTTTATAGGCTTAATAATTGTTAAAACTGATACGACAGATTCAGATTTATCCGGAAAGTCCCATCCGAAGGACGACGTGCTCAAGGCTTTCAACCTAAGTAGAAATTGACCTACCCAGGTTTATTTACATAACATACGTCTCATTATCGAGTACCTCACATTCGAAAAAGCCCTGGATCATTGCTTAATGTCCCATCCGAAGGACGACGTGCTCAAAGTTATTTTTAGCTTCCCGATTAAAACATCTGACCTAAGTGCCTCAACTAGATTTCTAAGTGGCGATCCTGAGCTCGGTAGACTCCATTCTTGAAATTTCTCGCTTTTTAACGGTTTATAGATTTAATATTTGTTAAAACTGATAGAGAACGACCGGATTATCTGAATCCTACACAAAAATCAAAATAAAAATGTTTTTAAAAAAATTCACGCTATTTAACGGTTTATAGGCTTAATAATTGTTAAAACTGATACGACAGAATCAGATATATCCGAAAAGTCCCATCCGACGGACGACGTGCTCAAGGCTATTTTCAACCTAAGTGAAATTTCACCTAACCAGGTTTATTTACATAACATACGTCTCATTATCGAGTACCTCACATTCGAAAAAGTCCTGGAACATCGCTTAAAGTCCCATCCGAAGGACGACGTGCTCATAGTTATTTTTCACTTCCCGATTAAAACATCTGACCTAAGTGCCTCAGCTAGATTTGTAAGTGGCGATCCTGAGCTCGGTAGACTCCATTCTTCAAATTTCTCGCTTTTTAACGGTTTATAGATTAAATATTTGTTAAAACTGATAGAGAACGACCGGATTATCTGAACCCCACACAAAAATCAAAATGAAAACGTTTTTCAAAAAATTCGCGCTATTTAACGGTTTATAGGCTTAATAATTGTTAAAACTGATACTACAGATTCAGATATATCCGGAAAGTCCCATCCGAAGGACGACGTGCTCAAGGCTTTCAACCTAAGTGGAAATTGACCTACCCAGGTTTATTTACATAACATACGTCTCATTATCGAGTACCTCACATTCGAAAAAGCCCTGGATCATCGCTTAATGTCCCATCCGAAGGACGAAGTGCTCAAAGTTATTTTTAACTTCCCGATTAAAACATCTGACCTAAGTGCCTCAGCTAGATTTCTAAGTGGCGATCCTGAGCTCGGTAGACTCCATTCTTCAAATTTCTTGCTTTTTAACGGTTTATAGATTTAATATTTGTTAACTGACAGAGCCATAGAGTGTGCTGGTTTCGGATTATGCCAACGTCAGCACAACGTTCAGACTGACTTTAAATATGGTGACACCGATCCACTATGGAAGAAAAATGCCAAAAAAAAAAAGATGTATGTATAGATATGAACACAAATTAAAACTTGTGTACATTGTGATATAATCTATATTAATAAAGCTGAAACGGGGTTTGTTTGTTTGTTTGTTTGTTTGTATGTATGTTTGTTCCAGCATCACGCCCAAACCGCTGGACGGATTTTTATGAAACTTCCCATGTAGCATTCTTTTGAGCCTGATTGAATAATAGGCTATGTGGCGTCCCAAAATTTTGATCGGGAGGGGGGGTTGTAAGGGGGGCCTAAGTATATAAATAGTGCTAACTCATTAACTAATGGTCAAATTGTCATGAAATTTCACACGTAGCCTTTTTAAAAGCCAAACAGGAAAAAAAGGTGTGTGGCGTCCCAAAGTTTTGAGCGTGAAGGGGGTTGTGGGGGGGCCTAAGTATAAATATAGAGCTAACTCATTAACTAATGGGCGAATCGTCATGAAATTTCACATGTAGTATTTTTAAAAGCCAAATAGGAAAAAAAGGTGTGTGGCGTCCCAAAGTTTTGATCGGGAGGGGGGGTTGTAAGGGGGGCCTAAGTATATAAATAGTGCTAACACATTAACTAATGGTCGAATTGTCATGAAATTTCACATGTAGTATTTTTAAAAGCCAAATAGGAAAAAAAGGTGTGTGGCGTCCCAAAGTTTTGATCGGGAGGGGGGGTTGTAGGGGGGGCCTAAGTATATAAATAGTGCTAACACATTAACTAATGGTCGAATTGTCATGAAATTTCACATGTAGTATTTTTAAAAGCCAAATAGGAAAAAAAAGTGTGTGGCGTCCCAAAGTTTTGAACGGGAGGGGGGGTTGTGGGGGGGGCCTAAGTATAAATATAGAGCTAACTCATTAACTAATGAGCGAACCGTCATGAAATTTCACATGTAGTATTTTTAAAAGCCAAATAGCAAAAAAAGGTGTGTGGCGTCCCAAAGTTTTGATCGGGAGGGGGGGTTGTGGGGGGGCCTAAGTATAAATATAGAGCTAACTCATTAACTAATGGGCGAATCGTCATGAAATTTCACGTAGTATTTTTAAAAGCCAAATAGGAAAAAAAGGTGTGTGGCGTCCCAAAGTTTTGAACGGGAGGAGGGGTTGTAAGGGGGGCCTAAGTATAAATATAGAGCTAATTCTTTAATGGTTGGTCGGATTGTCACGAAATTTCACATGGAGTATTCCTGAAGGCCAAATAGAAAAATAAGGTGTGTGGCGTCCCAAAGTTTTGAACGGGAGGGGGGGTTGTGGGGGGGCCTAAGTATAAATATAGAGCTAACTCATTAACTAATGAGCGAATCGTCATGAAATTTCACATGTAGTATTTTTAAAAGCCAAATAGCAAAAAAAGGTGTGTGGCGTCCCAATGTTTTGAACGGGAGGGGGGGTTGTAAGGGGGGCCTAAGTATAAATATAGAGCTAATTCTTTAACGGTTGTCGGATTGTCACGAAATTTCACATGGAGTATTCCTGAAGGCCAAATAGAAAAATAAGGTGTGTGGCGTCCCAAAGTTTTGAACGGGAGGGGGGGATGTGGGGGGGCCTAAGTATAAATATAGAGCTAACTCATTAACTAATGGGCGAATCGTCATGAAATCTCACATGTAGTATTTTTAAAAGCCAAATAGCAAAAAAAGGTGTGTGGCGTCCCAAAGTTTTGAACGGGAGGGGGGTTGTAAGGGGGGCCTAAGTATAAATATAGAGCTAATTCTTTAACGGTTGTCGGATTGTCACGAAATTTCACATGGAGTATTCCTGAAGGCCAAATAGAAAAATAAGGTGTGTGGCGTCCCAAAGTTTTGAACGGGAGGGGGGGATGTGGGGGGGCCTAAGTATAAATATAGAGCTAACTCATTAACTAATGGGCGAATCGTCATGAAATCTCACATGTAGTATTTTTAAAAGCCAAATAGCAAAAAAAGGTGTGTGGCGTCCCAAAGTTTTGAACGGGAGGGGGGTTGTGGGGGGGCCTAAGTATAAATATAGAGCTAACTCTTTAACAGTTGGTCGGATTGTCACGAAGTTTCCCATGTAGTATTCCTGAAGACCAAATAAAAAAATAGGCGGTGTGACGGCTCAAAAGTTTTTACGGGAGGGGGGGTAGTGGGGGGGCCTAAGTATAAATATAGAGCTAACTCATTAACTAATTTGCGAATCGTCATGAAATTTCACATGTAATATTCCTAAAGGTCAAATAGAAATATTAGGTGTGTGACGGCCCAAAATTTTGAACAGGAAGGAGGGTTGTGGGGGGGGCTAAATATACATATAGAGTTAGCTCATTAACGGTTGGTCGTATTGTCACGAAATTTCGCATATATTATTCCTGAAGGCCAAATAGAAAAATAAGGTGTGTGGCGTCCCGAAGTTTTGAACGGGTGGCGGGGTTGAGGAGGGGGGGGGTATAAATATAGAGCTAGCTCATTAACGGTTGATCGTATTGTCATGAATCGGATTGTCATGAATTTCACATGTAGTAGTAGTAGTAACTATATATTCGCTGTGGGGTTCTCTGTTGCAAGACATTTACTAGCTGTGATGTCCAGCGTTCCTAATATCATACTAGCTGTGGGGTCCGCTGTTGCAAGGCACTTACTAGCTGTAGTGCTCAGCCCCAGCGTTCCTAACTATGTACTGGCTGTGGGGTTCGCTGTTGCAAGGCACCTACAAGACATTTACTAGCTGTGATGCCCAGCGTTCCTAATTACGTACTAGCTGTGGGGTCTGCTGTTGCAAGGCGCTAGCAGTGTGGCCCAGCGTATTTAACTACGTAGGTACTAGCTGTGGGGTCCACCGTTGCAAAACTCATACTAGCTGTGATGCCCTGTGGTTCTAACTACATACTATCTGTGGGGTCCGCAGTTGCAAGGCACCTACTACCTGTAGGGCCCAGCGTTCCTAAAAACGTACTAACTGTGGGGTCCGTCGTTGCAAAAGCATACTAGCTGTGATGCCCAGGGTTCCTAATATCGTACTAGCTGTGGGGTCCGTTGTTGCAAGGCATTTACTAGCTGTAGTGCCCAGCGTTCCTAACTATGTACTAGCTGTGAAGTTCGCTGTTGCAAAGCACTTACTAACTGTAATGCCCAGCGTATTTAACTACGTACTAGCTGTGGGGTCCGCTGTTGCAAGGCAATAGCTGTGATGCCCAGCGTTCCTAACTTCGTACTAGCTGTGGGGTCCGCTTTTGCGAGGCACATACTAGCTGTGGTGACCAGCGTTCCTAACTACGTACTAGCTGTGGGGTCCGTTGTTGCAAGGCATTTACTAGCTGTAGTGCCCAGCGTTCCTAACTATGTACTAGCTGTGAAGTTCGCTGTTGCAAAGCACTTACTAACTGTAATGCCCAGCGTATTTAACTACATACTAGCTGTGGGGTCCGCTGTTGCAAGGCGCTAGCAGTGTGGCCCAGCGTATTTAACTACGTAGGTACTAGCTGTGGGGTCCACCGTTGCAAAACTCATACTAGCTGTGATGCCCTGTGGTTCTAACTACATACTATCTGTGGGGTCCGCAGTTGCAAGGCACCTACTACCTGTAGGGCCCAGCGTTCCTAAAAACGTACTAGCTGTGGGGTCCGTCGTTGCAAAAGCATACTAGCTGTGATGCCCAGGGTTCCTAATATCGTACTAGCTGAGGGGTCCGTTGTTGCAAGGCATTTACTAGCTGTAGTGCCCAGCGTTCCTAACTATGTACTAGCTGTGAAGTTCGCTGTTGCAAAGCACTTACTAACTGTAATGCCCAGCGTATTTAACTATGTACTAGCTGTGGGGTCCGCTGTAGCAAGGCACTTAGTAGCTGTGATGCCCAGCGTTCCTAACTTCGTACTAGCTGTGGGGTCCGCTGTTGCGAGGCACATACTAGCTGTGGTGACCAGCGTTCCTAACTACGTACTAGCTGTGGGGTCCGTTGTTGCAAGGCATTTACTAGCTGTAGTGCCCAGCGTTCCTAACTATGTACTAGCTGTGAAGTTCGCTGTTGCAAAGCACTTACTAACTGTAATGCCCAGCGTATTTAACTACATACTAGCTGTGGGGTCCGCTGTTACAAGGCACTTAATAGCTGTGATGCCCAGCGTTCCTAACTTCGTACTAGCTGTGGGGTCCGCTGTTGCGAGGCACATACTAGCTGTGGTGACCAGCGTTCCTAACTACATACTAGCTGTTGGGTCCGCCGTCGCAAGGCACATACTAGCTATGATGCCCAGCATTCCCAACTACGTACTAGCTGTGGTCACAAACGTTCTTAAGTACGCACTGACTATGACGTCCAGCGATGCTAAGTATTTACTAGGTGTGGCTTCCGCCGTTGAAAGGCGCATACTAGCTGTGGTGCCCAGGAGTCCTAAAAACTTACTAGCGTTACAACAGCTGAAGGACTATAAGCCTTATTCCGTATGAATAATTGAAAATTATAACATCATGAATGTACTGTCGAGGAACTGAATAGCGTTATAGAAGATATTGGGACAAAAATCAAAGTTCCCCGGGCAACGCCGGGTATTACTGCTTGTTATTTAATATATAGAAAATAAAATTATTTAAATGATACTTGGTTAATAATTTTTGCATTATTTATTACATTAATTACAGGTTGTTGGCGAATCATTGCGTCAACAGTTGAAAGTTAACTATCAATCAGCTGAGAGTCATAGAGATAAAAATAATATAGCCAAAGCCCTTATTGGTTCTATAACTGAAAGTCATGGAATAATTACCGAGCTAAAAAATGATATAGCCCCCGTCCTAAGAAACCGGAAATCACGAGCAGCAGACGGTTTTGATTTCATTTGTCAACGTAGAAGATCATCTTTAGCTATTCAAGAGGAAATTGAGAATTTCATAATTGAAAATTCTACAGTAGATCCCAGTTAAAAAAAAATTGTAAAATGATGAATGGTGACTTGACGCCAAGGCGTCATTAGACGACATTAAGATTGTCAATGTTGACCTTATAAAACCTGGAAGCTCTGCTAATGTATCGAATGGAATCTTCAAGAATGAATCAGACGGTGGAATCAGAGAATAATTAATATACTAGAATTTATTCAACGGCGTTATTTAATTTGAATTTTTGATATTAATGTTCAATTTATTGGTAGATCTTATTTTTATTTTTTTTGGCTTCATGTACGGTGCATATTAGCCATGTCAATGTGTTATCAAGTTATTTACGACATCCATGGCCACGGGAGGGAGTTCTATCTACGAAATAAAACTTACTCCCGGACGAGATTCGAACCCGCAAACCATGGTGAGACCATGCGACCAAAGCCCTATGCTCTAGCCCGCACGGCCACCATGGCCCCTAGATCTTATTTCCTAAATGAATTATTTTTTTATGTTTGTAAAGTACTTTGAAATTTGTAAGAAGTTGATTGTAAAAAATTTAAAACATTCAATTTCGAAATTTTTTAAATATTTTAGCATACAATAATTTTTTAAAAATAATTTTTCTGTTTGTTTAAACAGATTTAATTAGATAAGAATAAAGTTATTTTTCATAGCAATGTGTATGAATGATATTTAATATAACTAATACATAATTTGATTGTCTGTCCTCTGGGTAATCCAAGAAACTGAAACTTCCGGTTTTTCAAGAATATTACGTTTCATGATGTTTCCATTGCATATTTCGACTTCTTTCAATGTAGAAAAAAACCTCTGACAGAAAAAATGACCAACAGTTGTGTTTTAGTTTTTGAGATTTTTTCCATCAAAAAGTGCATAATTCAGCGGAAAGACCCATATATATTTTTTGTGGAATAGACAATATTTAAAAAATAAATTTGTATTATTTATCTACAGGGAAATAAGGTGCAGCTCTGACCTCCTCATATTTTTTTAAAAAAGATCTCTGTGAGTTCAAATTGTAGACAGGTTTCAGACTTTTAATTTGAGATATTTTCTATAAGAAGAGACTTGTGGATGAGATGGGACAGTGTGGGATGGGATGGAAGTGACCAGAAATAGACGGTTAGAAATAGACAGAGGCGGAGGCAAAACTGTAGGAGGATTTCCAGCCGTCTGGAGATTTGCCAGAAGACCGACATGGGCTCTTTCAAATCTAGACCCTAGACCTCCAGGGAACAGACTAGAAGAACCTACTCGTCTCGATAGTCGGAAAATGTCTCCATCAACCTTAGTCCTTAGCCAGTAACCCAGGAGCGGGTGGAGGCAGGGTAGGTAGCTGCCTAGGAGGCGGCGAAATAGGCACATTATTATTTTTTTTTTTCACTTCCCCAGCTATAGTATAGGGGAAGTTACGTAATCGGTCAAAAATTTGATGCGGAGTTTTCAACGGAATTTCATATTTTCCGACCTCCAGATTCCAAATATGAAAAAAAAAGTGTCTGTGTGTCTGTAAACACGATAACTTCCGATAGAATGAATGTATCAACAGAAAATTATATATATGTGACTTGACCCCATAAGGACAACATCTATCGATTTTTAGCTAAATCGGCCAAAGGAAAGTGGGATTAGGGGGAAGGCTTAACTCAAAAACTTTAATAACTGCCGTTGTAATGAATGTTTCGACACAAAATTTCATATGTGCATTCATAACTTCATAAGGACGACACTTATTAATTTTCAGCAGAATCGCTAGAGGGGAAGGTTGGAATCAGAGGGGAAGATGGGAATCAGAGGGGAAGGTGGGAATCAGAGGGGAAGGTGGGAATCAGAGGGGAAGGTGGGAATCAGAGGAGAAGATGGGAATCAGAGGGGACTCAACTCAAAAACCCTAATAACTGTCGATGTAATGAATGTATCGACATGAAATTTCATATTTGAATTCAATCCCCTATGAGGACATAACCTGTCAAATTTCAGCAATATCGGCCGAAGGGAAGGGGGTTTCAGGGGAGGGATTCAAAAAACCTTAATAACTGCCGGTATAATGAATTGATACAAAATCTAGTAAGCCCTTATGTAAGTCAACTATTGAATATTAGCACAAACGGTCGAATGGTTTTGAAGAGGGAGCGAAAAGTAAATTGTTTAATTCGCCGGTGAATTACCTTCTTGTTGGATAATTATCAGAAACTATAGGATTTTGTTTGTGAACCTAATGAACATGTTTCGAAATATTGTTTGAATTCTACAGTTTACGTGATACATACAAACAAACTTAGATCTAGCTCAGTCAATTATTTGAAATGCAACGAAAGTTCCAATTCTCAAACAAAACACCACATTTAAAATAGATTATTCTTTTCTTATGGTGAATAATTATTTTTAAAACCACCTAATTATATCATTTAAAAATAGGGGACTGCTTTCAGTGGTTAGCTGTCTCCCCAATGCCCTTTTTGATTTATTTTGTTGAACTTGGCTCTTCTTCCTAAAATTTTCTTTAACATTACATATCAACTAAAATTAGAACTTAATTATTTTTTTCTTTAAACGCAGCGTCACAAGAAAACAAAAATTCGTAAGTGAACCACCGGCAGTATACTTCCCCAGTGCGAGTTACATATTTATGATAAAATAATCTCCGCTCTCCTTCTAAAATTCTTCTCTCCTGATGGCTAAAAATCAGTAATTTTACTTATGGACTTTTAATTTAATTCTTGAAAAGAGAAAAAATATTCTTGTTTGAGACTAAAAATAATTCTATTGAAAAAGGTCGTTCTAATAACACACTATCATGGTCTTTCTGTCTCACAAATATATATAATATAATGTTGTCTCTTGGGTTTCTTTTTATCCACCTCGAAATCGTATGGCGTTAAAATATTATTGTTATTATTATCCTTTCTCTGATGGCTCTACAGTACCCTAAATTTTGTCCACTCAGGTGTAATTAGGGTAGGGGTCTTCAACGAGTACCCGTCATCGCACAGGCTCAGGACCGCCATGGTTTTGTTACCTTCCAGATAAATACTCAAGAGCCTCAGTCAAGCTACTGGCGCCCTCATAAATCATGTGACAGTCTCTGGGGGTCTTGGAAAATGTTACGTAACACAATAAAACTGTAAATTTTCATTATTTCACCTGTATTTTAGGAAAAAAAAAAAAAACGACGATTAGATCAGAAGTATGTGACACTTTATGACAGGTGGGAGGTGAAGGCGGGGGGTCAACAATTTTCGGAAATTGTGTTACGTCATTTCTGGATGGTGTATATTACTTATAAAAATGTCCATTCGAGATTTTTTATTTAAGTTAATATTTTTCTTGTGAGATAAATATCTATAATTCGCAAAAAAAAAAATTGTTTGCTTCTATTTATGAAGATGCAACTGTTGCTGGTTGCAACAACCAACATCTATGATGTACATATAGATATGGTGGCGTGAATGGCATAAGAGAGGAAGGCTACCCAGTGGTATGTCCTCTGGACGAACATTTATTTCAGTTTTTGATTATTAGGACACTTGAAGTGTGAACAGGCCACGATAAGAGAGAAAAAAATTAAAATAAAAAAATTAATACAAAGGAATTTAAAGACAATTTTGATGGATGGGCAGTAAAATTAGGGTTGAAAAATATTAATAACGAATATAATATACATGAGCAACAGGCAGGGGCGTAGCTACCGCTATAGCAGTTGTAGCAATGATACAGGGCCCCCGAGGTAGAGGGGCCTCAACATGCGTGACCAAAAAATCGTAAAATGTTATCTATAGTCATATTGATAAAAGCCAAGCCTAAATTTCTAAATTAAAACTTATTAAAATTATCTTAAAACTTCTATGGGGCAAGAACGGCTATCGGACTTATCATTACAGACCATAGGAAAAGAAGAACTTGAGAAACTAAAATCTTCTTCAGTTCAGGATGATATAATAAATATGTTCGCCGAAAAAAAGGCAAGAAAAGCAACTATTTAACCAGAATATTAGAATATAGAATATTTTTTTAGAGTTGTTTTTTAATATGTATTGTTGTTTTTGTTATTTTCAAATATATTTTGTTTATTCGAGTGTTTTTGTTTATTTTCCGAAAAGGGCCCCCCAAGAAATTTTGATACAGAGTCCTCAGGGCTAGCTACGCCATTGGTAACAGACAACATTTAACATTAGTGTAAAGTTTGCTACAAAACCGTATGTAAATAGTTATTATTGTTACGGGTACTGTGTTTACCATGAGATCGTTATGAAGTATTCTGTTGTTTATGTAGGTGGTATGGTAGTATTTATCATTGAATTCAATTAAGTATATTTCGTTTCAGTAAGATCATTCGGTTATTTGCAACTGATTCAATAAATACAATTATGGACCGAAGGGCATTCCACTTATTTCATATCACTTCCTTCTTCATATAATTTCTTTAATAATTGTTACTATATTTTTGTCCTTCTGCGAACACAATTTGAAAACCGCTAAACGATCATATTGAGCACAAAAATCTCACGAATGGCGCTAATCAATATGTTTCGAGATTGGTGCTTGTTTGAGCACTGCGTCAACTCTTCAGTGTATATTAGAGATCAGTGGGGCGAACTGGTCCTTGAAATCTTAAAATTGTTAGATTTCTCGAAAGTTTTGGTGAAGGGGTGTGGTCTAGGTAGGACAGCTCTAGGCTGGCTAAGGAAGGTAACCCGAACTAGAAGGGGGCAGCTCCCGCCTCTCCTAATTTAGCTGAGATGGGAGCTGGGGGCGGCACCGGTACTGAGTCATCTCTAGCCACCTCCCTCCCTCCCACCTCCACACACAGCCATGGATTTATATGGGACACACACAGGAGCGTATATAGGGGAATCTAGACCCCCCCCCCCCCCCTCCAAGACCCATTTCGGTAAATCACCCGTTCGTACTTTCGTACTAATTATTCAACAGTTGACAGGGGCTCCTAAATCCTCTTATGAAATTTCGTGTCGATACATTCATTACATCGGCAGTTATAGTTTTGAAATGAGCCCTCTCCTCTGAACCCCCCCTTCCTTTCAGCCATTATCGCTGAAATTTCGTGTCGATACATTCATTACATCGGCAGTTATAGTTTTGAAATGAGCTCTCTCCTCTGAACCCCCCCTTCCTTTCAGCCAATATCGCTGAAATTTCGTGTCGATACATTCATTACCTACATCGGCAGTTATAGTTTTTAAATGAGCCCTCTCCTCTGAACCCCCCCTTCCTTTCAGCCAATATCGCTGAAATTTCGTGTCGATACATTCATTACATCGGCAGTTATAGTTTTGAAATGAGCCCTCTCCTCTGAACCCCCCCTTCCTTTCAGCCATTATCGCTGAAATTTCGTGTCGATACATTCATTACATCGGCAGTTATAGTTTTGAAATGAGCTCTCTCCTCTGAACCCCCCCTTCCTTTCAGCCAATATCGCTGAAATTTCGTGTCGATACATTCATTACCTACATCGGCAGTTATAGTTTTTAAATGAGCCCTCTCCTCTGAACCCCCCTTCCTTTCAGCCAATATCGCTGAAATTTCGTGTCGATACATTCATTACATCGGCAGTTATAGTTTTGAAATGAGCCCTCTCCTCTGAACCCCCCCTTCCTTTCAGCCATTATCGCTGAAATTTCGTGTCGATACATTCATTACATCGGCAGTTATAGTTTTGAAATGAGCCCTCTCCTCTGAACCCCCCCTTCCTTTCAGCCATTATCGCTGAAATTTCGTGTCGATACATTCATTACATCGGCAGTTATAGTTTTGAAATGAGCTCTCTCCTCTGAACCCCCCCTTCCTTTCAGCCAATATCGCTGAAATTTCGTGTCGATACATTCATTACATCGGCAGTTATAGTTTTGAAATGAGCTCTCTCCTCTGAACCCCCCCTTCCTTTCAGCCAATATCGCTGAAATTTCGTGTCGATACATTCATTACCTACATCGGCAGTTATAGTTTTTAAATGAGCCCTCTCCTCTGAACCCCCCCTTCCTTTCAGCCAATATCGCTGAAATTTCGTGTCGATACATTCATTACATCGGCAGTTATAGTTTTGAAATGAGCCCTCTCCTCTGAACCCCCCTTTCCTTTCAGCCATTATCGCTGAAATTTCGTGTCGATACATTCATTACATCGGCAGTTATAGTTTTGAAATGAGCTCTCTCCTCTGAACCCCCCCTTCCTTTCAGCCAATATCGCTGAAATTTCGTGTCGATACATTCATTACATCGGCAGTTATAGTTTTGAAATGAGCTCTCTCCTCTGAACCCCCCCTTCCTTTCAGCCAATATCGCTGAAATTTCGTGTCGATACATTCATTACCTACATCGGCAGTTATAGTTTTTAAATGAGCCCTCTCCTCTGAACCCCCCCTTCCTTTCAGCCAATATCGCTGAAATTTCGTGTCGATACATTCATTACATCGGCAGTTATAGTTTTGAAATGAGCCCTCTCCTCTGAACCCCCCCTTCCTTTTTAGCCGATATCGCTGAAATTTCGTGTCGATACATTCATTACATCGGCAGTTATAGTTTTGAAATGAGCCCTCTCCTCTGAACCCCCCTTTCCTTTCAGCCATTATCGCTGAAATTTCGTGTCGATACATTGATTACATCGGCAGTTATAGTTTTGAAATGAGCTCTCTCCTCTGAACCCCCCCTTCCTTTCAGCCAATATCGCTGAAATTTCGTGTCGATACATTCATTACATCGGCAGTTATAGTTTTGAAATGAGCTCTCTCCTCTGAACCCCCCCTTCCTTTCAGCCAATATCGCTGAAATTTCGTGTCGATACATTCATTACCTACATCGGCAGTTATAGTTTTTAAATGAGCCCTCTCCTCTGAACCCCCCCTTCCTTTCAGCCAATATCGCTGAAATTTCGTGTCGATACATTCATTACATCGGCAGTTATAGTTTTGAAATGAGCCCTCTCCTCTGAACCCCCCCTTCCTTTTTAGCCGATATCGCTGAAATTTCGTGTCGATACATTCAACCTATTGACAATTATTTGAGTTTTTATGTTAAGCCTCCCCCCTAATCCTCCCTTTCCCCTCGCTCGATTTGACTGAAAAACAATAGGTGTCGTCGTTACAGGGTTCTGGATTCATATATAAAATTTCGTGACGATACATTCATTTTATCGAGAGTTATCGTGTTCACAGACAGACAGAATGTTTTTTTCATATTTGGAATCTAGAGATTGGAAACATGAAATTCAGTTGAAAACTCCACATCCAATTTTTGACCGATTACATAATTTCCCCTATACTTCGTTTCATTTTTTTAGTTAGTTATTGTGACTCATGCCCTGGCTTTAACTACATTATATCACCTACTATCGGAGCGCTCATTCGTTGCTCTAGTGGACATGAGCTCGACTCTACTATGGGAATCCTATTTTTTTTTTTTTTTTTTTTTTTTATTGTTGTGGTATGTACACTGTACATACAGTATTTGCATTGTGGGTATGAATTCTTGTTTTTACATTATTACTTTTTTTTTAATTGTAGTATCTAGGCCTCATAATCGACAAACGACAAACTTGGAATCCTCACAATTGTCGTTATAAATTTATACTAAGACTACTAGACAAAAGATCCAAACTAACTTTGACAACAAAACGACTTACATACAACGCAGTACTCAAACCTATGTGGACTTACGGACTTGAACTCTAGGGTTCTGCCAAGACTTCCAATCTCCAGCGCATCCAATCCCTTCAATCCAAAATCTTTCGTACAATAGCCAATGCTCCTTACTACGTCTCCAACAAAACTCTTCACACTGACCTTAATGTACCTTTCATCACTGAAGTCGCTAAATCCAAATATAAAAAATTATTTTCCCTTCTTAGTTTCCACAATAATCCTCTAGTCCGTGCCCTCCATTCTGCCATACTTCCCCAACGACGGCTTAAGCGTCAATGGCCTAGAGACCTCCTGAGCAGAAGCAGTGACTGTGAAAAACAGTGACTAGGGAGTGTCACCACTGGATGATTTCTCCCCTCATGACATTTTGACATTGCCATTACCTCTTTATTAGCACATTTGCTTGTTGTATTTCTTTGTATACAGTTGTAAATAGCTATTTGTAAATAAAACAAAAAATTAATAAAAAAATAATTGTTACGGTTCGGGGATAGGAGAAATGGATCGTTTGTTGAAACACTGTAATTGGACAACAATTCGACGCGGAGTTTTCAGCGGAATTTCATGTTTTCCGTCCTCTAGGTTCCAAATATATATATAAAAAATATATATATTTGTCTGTCTGTGTGTTTTTAACACGATAACTCCAGATAGAATGAATGTATCGGCATGAAATTTTATATGTGAATCCGGAACCGCATAAAGGCGAAACCTGATGTTTTTCAGCCAAATCAACCAAAAGGAAGGGGGGGATTAAGGGGGAGGCTTAACATAAAAGCTATAATAACTGCCGATATAATGAATGTATCGGCATGAAATTTTATATGTGAATCCGGAACCGCATAAAGGCGATACCTGATGTTTTTAAGCCAAATCAACCAAAAGGAAGGGGGGGATTAAGGGGGAGGCTTAACATAAAAGCTATAATAACTGCCGATATAATGAATGTATCGGCATGAAATTTTATATGTGAATCCGGAACAGCATAAAGGCGATACCTGATGTTTTTAAGCCAAATCAACCAAAAGGAAGGGGGGGATTAAGGGGGAGGCTTAACATAAAAGCTATAATAACTGCCGATATAATGAATGTATCGGCATGAAATTTTATATGTGAATCCGGAACCGCATAAAGGCGAAACCTGATGTTTTTCAGCCAAATCAACCAAAAGGAAGGGGGGGATTAAGGGGGAGGCTTAACATAAAAGCTATAATAACTGCCGATATAATGAATGTATCGGCATGAAATTTTATATGTGAATCCGGAACCGCATAAAGGCGAAACCTGATGTTTTTCAGCCAAATCAACCAAAAGGAAGGGGGGGATTAAGGGGGAGGCTTAACATAAAAGCTATAATAACTGCCGATATAATGAATGTATCGGCATGAAATTTTATATGTGAATCCGGAACAGCATAAAGGCGATACCTGATGTTTTTCAGCCAAATCAACCAAAAGGAAGGGGGGGATTAAGGGGGAGGCTTAACATAAAAGCTATAATAACTGCCGATATAATGAATTTATCGGTATGAAATTTTATATGTGAATCCGGAACCGCATAAAGGCGAAACCTGATGTTTTTAAGCCAAATCAAACAAAAGGAAGGGGGGGATTAAGGGGGAGGCTTAACATAAAAGCTATAATAACTGCCGATATAATGAATGTATCGACACAAAACTTTATATGAGTGACCATAACTTTATAATAACAACACCTATCAATTTTCAGTCAAATCGACCAAAGGGGAGGGGGGAATAGGGCAAAGGCTTAAATCAAAAACTCTAATAACTGCTGTTGTAATGAATATATCGATACAAAATTTCATATGTGAATTCCGAACCCCTTAAGGACAACACTTATCAATTTCAGCGATATCGGCTGAAGGGAAGGGGAGATCAGACGGGGGCTCAATGCAAAAACCCCAATAACGCCCGATGTAATGAATGTATCGACATGAAATATCGTATTTAAAGTGAAAAGCCAATGAGGATCTAACCTGTCAAATTTCAGCGATATCGGCCGAAGGGAAGGGGGGGTTCAGAAGAGGGGCCTAATTCAAATAAATTTACACAAAAATTAGTATGAGGATTTAGGAGCCCCTATGTGAGTCAGTTATTGATATCTTAGCTCAAACGGTAGACTGGTGTTGGAGGGAGAGCGAAAACGTAATTGATTAATTCGTTCAGAGATAGTACATTGCCGGTGTTTCGCCGACGACGTTTTTTATATGGGAGGTAAAAAACCTTGAGCCCGCCGACCTTCGGAGGGGAAGTTGAATGGAGATTCGACTATTCGCTAAATACCCTAACTCAACCTGGGTATGGAAACCTTAGAATCCCTACAATATGCTCATGTTCTCCAAAGCAACGAAAAGTCCTATGGTAATGGGCGATATGACCTCCTGGTAAACGTCTGCGCATGAGTTACAGAAACAAACAATTTGACTCCACGTCGACCTCGTGAAATCGTATGTCAATAGTGTAAAAAATGAAAAACATGCTTTTTAGTTTCTCAATTTTCATGGATGGTGAGTTCTCTAATTTACTAATGATCTTACTGTTTAAGACAAAAAAAACAAACAAGAAATTTGAATAGTGACATGTGAAATGTAAATCTACTCAATATTTTGTTGGTTTTGTTTGTGAAAAATAAAACGACTTATATACAATTCTCAAACCTATGTGGATTTACGGACTTGAACTCTGGGGTTCTGCCAAGGCTTCAAATCTCCAGCGCATCCAATCCTTTCAATCCAAAATCCTTCGTAAAATAGCCAATGCTCCTTATTAAGTCTCCAACAAAACTCTTCACACTGACCTTAACGTATCTTTTTTCACCTAAGTCGCTAAATCCAAGTATAAACAATTATTTTCCCTTCATATAACCCACAATAATCCTCTAGTCCGTGCCCTCCATTCTGCCATACTTCCCCAACGACGGCTTAAGCTTCAATGGCCTAGAGACCTCCTGAGCAGAAGCAGTGACAGTGATTAGTTTATAAACGAGAGTAACTTAGTGACCAGGGAGTATCCCCATTGAGTGATTTCTCTCCTCTTGACATTTTGACATTGCCATTATCTCTCTATTAGCACATTTGCTTGTGCCATTATCTCTCTATTAGCACATTTGTTTGTTGTATTTATTTTTATATAGTTGTAAATATCTGTTTGTAAAAAAAAAAAAAAAAGTTTTGTTTGTCAGAATATAGTACGTCAATACGACGTATTCCATTTACCGTATTTGACAAACATTTCTGTAACGATAAAAATTGTTTTCTTCCTTTTTCCTGTATGATTTTTCAAGATTCCCGCAACTCGGTTAATGCAGAAACTCGCCCAGCAATCCAAGGGAAGTGATCCGAGTTTTTGTATTAACTCTAAAAAAAAAAAATAGTTCTACAACAATGAAAAATTTTTATAACAAATGGCGGTGTTAGTGCTAAAAGCATTTTTCCAATGATTAATTTTCAGAAAATCGGTATGCATAGTGGAGAACAAGCCGAGCACAAAAACAATATTAAAAAGTCGTGAATCACCTGCAGTGTACTTCCCCGGAACGAATTAATCAATTACGTTGTCGCTCTCCCTCTCAAACAAATCGACCGTTAGGGCTATTTTGATAGTTGACTTACATATGGGCTTCTGAATCCTCATACTAAATTTCGTGTCGATACATTCATTACATCGGCAGTTATTGGGTTTATTGAGTTGAGCCCCCCCTCTTCACTGAACTTTCACAGGTGTCATTCATATGGGATTTTGAAGTAACATATGAAATTTT
The DNA here is from genome assembly GCA_963662175.1 of Aradus depressus. Lineage (NCBI taxonomy): Eukaryota > Metazoa > Arthropoda > Insecta > Hemiptera > Aradidae > Aradus > Aradus depressus. The sequence goes on from OY759218.1 coordinate 27,720,874, forward strand.
GTGACAATACATTCAGATTCCCCCTAAACCCCCTCTTCACTGAACTTTCACAGGTGTCATTCATATAGGATTTTGAAGTAACATATGAAATTTTGTGACAATACATTCAGATTCCCCCTAAACCCCCTCTTCACTGAACTTTCACAGGTGTCATTCATATGGTTATTTTGAAGTAACATATGAAATTTTGTGACAATACATTCTGGGGACTCCCCCTGATCCCCTTCTTTCCTTATGCCGATTTGGCTGAAAATATATAGGTGACGTTTTTAGAGGGTTCTGGATACACATATTAACTTGTTGACTGCCAACTACGAGATATCTGGTAGGTTGTTTACTTGCCAGGACGCCTACTTCGAGTTATCTTGTCCCTTCATTACTTGCCATATTTGTACAGCGACGAGGAAACTCGTAGCATAACAGTGTAAATATGAATAGATGGCCTCAGGAAAGAGAATAAAAAATGAGGTTTGGCTTAAATGAACAGAAAATATAATAATTATACAAAGTTTATAAAAAAAAAAAAAGTTATACAAGAAAATAAATTTTTATGTTTTGTGATAATTTTTAAAACAATCTTCCAGGCAAAGTGCTGGCTTCTCTTGGCTGATTGGACAGAAGTAACGTGTTTCGCGCCGTTTTTTTCGCTTTGGTACAAAATCGGCATGGCTTTGTCGGACGCAGTTTTTTTTCGGTAGGTGGAATACTCTGTAAATAATGAAGGTCCTGCGATCCTGTTTTTTTTTTTTTTTTAACTGGTTCAATCTCTTCTCCAATCAGCGCGTCGACGAATGCTTCTCTAAACTTTATAAGTTTTACTTTAGAAGATAATTCGTAACATGTTTTTACGAAAAAAACATAAAAAGAAACATTTTTTAAGCTTTTTGATTATTACTATGTACTATTATTGAAGTTTTTATTAATATAACATGATTAAATCAAATTGGCTTTTTAAACCAGAATCGTGAAAAATTCCGTGGCAGTCAACGTGTTAAATGTCGCGTCGTTACATTTATTATATCGGGAGTTATCGTGTTAACGTGTTGCAGCTGACGCCTGACCCTACCCCTGATCGGCTCCCGCTCCCTCAGCAGCTCTGGATTATGGGGTAGTGAGTTGGAATCTTTTGATACAATTGGTTCAACTAGTGTGCCCTGCCCAGCTCGGGGTTCGACATATATTCAAGATAAAGAAGCAGAAGTAGAGTACGGAGGACAACGCCAGTGGAAGAAAACCAGTCTATCTATCCAGCTAAGCCAAGGGAGTCACCTCTACAGCCCCCCATACCTCCTCCCGGTGTATTTTTTGGGTGGCCAGCTCTGCCGGCCAAATGACTACACCTTTCGACATCAGTAGTTATTATACTTTGGCTTTGGCGTCGCAAGACTATTGTTTCGGGATGGAGTGTTAGGAGTAAATAATTGTTCAACCATTGTAATCACACAACATTGCATTTACAAAGTGAACAAACATTGAAGAATCATGACTAACAAACAAACATATATTTTTAAACTTAGAAATAGATGCTCTCCCCAATTGTTTATTCTTTCACATAAAAAAACTTAAATAAGTCGTAATTAGTCTTGCTTATGTACAGGGGTCAAGTTAGCCCCCCATTGTAGCTTTCTCAAATTATTTTAAATGGAATCGATTGTGCTGATGATTATTTGGTTTGTGCTGCTTCGCAAGACAGTGTTTTTGAACGTTAGCCCCCACAAATTTAAAAAAAATTTTGATGCTAATCGATTGTGCTCGGGTTGTGGTGGATTGTGCTAACAATAATACGTGTTTTTTTCAAAAAAACATATCCAACGGGGCCAATTTCAGCCAATTCCACCTTCTAGACAGCTTTTTTGATATTATTTGAACGCTAATGATTTGCGCAAGTTTTGTGCGGAATACTGCTGACAGTAATTATTTTGTGTTAGCAAGGAATATGTTTTTTTTTTTTTTTTTTTTTTTTTTGTTTAAAGAAAACAATTGAATCAATTTCAATCGCCTTGTTGGCACTATTTCTGCCAAAGAATTGTGATGAATTGTCCAGATATTTTGTCTTGTGCTGCAACGTATTATAATTAAATAGAGGAAAGAAGGGAATATCTGGAGGTAGGTTTGGTAATTGAATTAGCCCAATGATAAGGATTCTAACGAAAACTAAAACTTGCCTATCTTATGTTATATTTCTTTGGCTTATTTACCGGGAAACGTTTTTTTTTCTACTTCCCCCGCTGTACGGAGTATAGGAGAAGTTAAGTAATCGGCCATGCCCATTGTCAGTATTGTATACTCGATATTAGAATGTTTTGTAATTACATAAGTAAATAAGTATATATTCATTCATGTAATCGGTCAAAAATCCCATACTGAGTTTTCAACGTAATTTCATGTTTTCCGACCTCTAGATTCCAATTAAATATACAAAAAAAAATTTCTTCTGTCTATGTGTCTGTGAACACGATAACTCTCGATAGAAAGAATGTATCGTCACGAAACTTTACATGTGTCTGTTGAATTAATGACTTTCACATGATATGTGACCGTTAATTTTCAATGGTAATTTGGTTATAATCCTGGGTCAAGCTAGTCCTTTACACTTTTTTTTTTTGCATATTCCCTCGTAACACAAAATAATTACTATCAGCAGTATTTCGTACAAAACTTGAGCAATTCATTAGCGTTCAAATAATACCAAAAAAGCGATTTAGTAGCTGGAATTGCCTGAAATTGGCCCCACCAGATATGGTTTTTTTTTAAAAAAGCACAAATTTGCGAGGCAGTACAAACGTATGTCAGCACAATCCACCAAAAACCGAGCGCAATCGATTGACGTCAACATTTTTTTGAAAATCCTAATTTGAGAGGGGCTAGTTACCTACTTATGTCTATTTTTTTTTTTTTTAACACATTAGTAATTAGATTGATTTTATATGACAATTAATCTACAAATTTAATTGCAACAAATAATTTTCAAACATCGTTCTCAAATTTCTCGGTTTTCAATCGAGGATTCACTGATAAGAGTTAAGAATCTCTCATTAGGTTCGTTTTGATTAGGAACATACGGAAAAAAAGGGGGCGTGGGCACATATCGTAAGGTGACATGTGTTGCCACTAGAAGATGACAGAAAAACAAGTTGCCATTGCAGACTGAATCATTGTCATTGATGTTATTTTTATATTTTTTAGATTCTAGGTCCCAAAAAATATTATATAATTATTTATTCTTTGTATACAAGAATTACTGTAAATAATAATCATTTTATAGTAGACAAGTTAAAAATGATTTTTACTTATATTTTTTTTCGAATGAAAAATTGTTTCACATCATTAATAGAACTATTAACAAAATTAGTAAAATCAATCCTTGGGTATTAAGTTTTATTTTTATTTATAGTAGGTAAATCAATTAAATAAATTTACCAATTTTGTCTAAGGGACCACATGGTTCCTACAGTTAACCCGTATGTGTTATGTTCGAGACGCATTAGGGTTACCTACCATCTTTGAGTGTTAAAATCATATTAGATGTTTTGTTGTTTGTCTTTTGTAGTTGCTAGGATAAATAATTTATTAGGTGGTTACCTTCGAGTATAAAGTCAGTCTCATGTTGCGATATTTTATGAATTAGTGACGTTGTGTTTGAATATTCAAATTAAATTCTACCCATCATTTTTATCTAGATGGTGATATAAGTCAATTTCCCCTGGATAGTTTTATGGTCCTTAAGTATGTTTTAATATGTAGTCAGTTTTTATTATTAATATGTAATTTTGTTGCTATTTAATAAGTGCCTGCATCAAGACACGTTTAATTTCTTTTAAAAGTGAACATGTGTTAGACTTTACAAATTGGCTTATCATCACCTTGTGACTTTTTCACATTTGTTTCAGACCCATAATTTTTGACGAAGTGCGATGGCCACGGTGGACAGTAACAAGAATAAAGACAATGCCGGCGCTTCATATGCTAGCGCTGTTTTGAATTTCAAAGTTAGTGAGAACAATAAAGAAAACATTAATGATTCTTCACCAGCCATTGACTCAAGTGCCGGGGTTTGGGAAACGCAAGGAAAGCCTTCGAAAAGTTCAACTTCTAAAGGCCCCAGGCAGAACACAAACAATTCTGCAAATAAAACAGACGATAATCCCAAAATTAATTTACACAAAGGGAGAAGTAATTCTTTAAAAAGTGAAAAGGATATGAAGGCGGTGCATGTTTTGAGCGAGGAGTATGATGCCTCAAGTGAAGCTGAAAAGGAAAAAGAACCCGAGAAAGTTAAATTTATTGATGCGCCTTTGCCTAAAGTCAACCCTTGGGCAATAAACAAAAACGCAGCTCTTGTTATCAAAGGCAAAACCGTTCCTGATAAGAAAGTGGCAGATGACAAGCCAACAACAAATGTGGAGAAGAGGATTTTGCAGCCACATCAAACCCAATCCGGTATGTTCATTTTTAAAGCTTTATCAGGCACAGAATTAATTTTTGTTGTTTTTAATTTGAAAATATGATATGACGATATGAGCATGTGAGTGGATAAAACTAGGTGGAATGTTGTACAGGCATTTAAATGCACTTTCCAAGAGTTATTTGATATTACATGTTTGATTTTGGTGCATAATTCTTACTTATTAAGTGTGTTTTTCTATTTTCGCTGAGTTTTCAATAGCGAGAAAGAATTAGAAATCATTTTCATAATTTTGTGCCTAAAAAACTAAGTAAAATCGAGTATATACATATATATTGGATTTAGATCACAAACGTAACCTAAGTCAATGTATCGTAGACTTAGGTTACGTTTGTGAAAAACTATCGAAACATTTATTGGTATTCATACGAAAGTTAAAAAGTTGAAAATGATAATGTCTGGAGTGTTTCGTTGTAAAAATCTCGAGGGAAAAGGTTTTATTCTTCAGACCAAAATGTCAATATGAATATTTTGCAGAATAAGAAACTGATTTTATACTTTCGAGAACATATAAAAGTCAACTAAAAAAACTTTTTTTTTCTCTCTTTTCAGATGTGTTTAGGATATGTTGCGACAGTTCCATATTTTGTCTCATATTCAACCTCACAACTTTTATAATATTTTAATTTGATAATTTATTTCCTATTGTTTTGTGTTCTTAGGTAATGGCAGTTCTGCGTCTCCCAGTGTTTCAAATTCAGCTGGAGTTAGCGTCAACAAGAAAAAGTCGAAAAAGAAGGTGAGTTTTAATTTAATGTATATATTATAAATATACAATTTTTAATTAAATTCTGTTCTTAATGACAGAAATATGAATATACCTTTTTTGTTGGATTATTTCCATCGTCATTATCAATTGAATATAAATTTTTTATTTAATGATATATTTATTTTATAACTTTTTACTTACCTATTAAGCGGTTTATTTTATCATTTATCATAAGAAAAACTAATAATAACTCACTTTTCAAATAAATTTTACATATTATTATTAGAAATGTTTTTCTTATTTTTACTCAATTTTTCAGACATTTTCATTTGAGGTTTTTTACGTCCGCAGCTATACCTACGTAGTATAGGGAGATTTTGCTCACCACCTCCACTTCTTTTCACCCAAACATTTAAAACTGAATTGATCGACTTAAAAAATAATAAGAAAGAAGGGGGAAATGGTCATAAAAAATAGTTCCGAGAATAAATTGTTGAAGTAGTCAGAATAAAAAGTTGGCAATATGAACACAATGAACTCAAGAGAAACACATTGGAGTGAGTTCCTGGAGTGCACTCATCTCAATAAAAGGCGCGTACACTGCCTTTGAAGCAAAGAAGCAAAACATTTGGGAAGAAAGTGGGATTAATTTTTATTAATCGTCAGTTTACAAAAAAAAAAAAAATGGCTTGAAAAAAATAAAATGCAAATACATTTAAATCACAGCTCTATTAATTACAAATGATTCAAGGTTGGGGAATTCATTGCTAGATTCACTGCCTGTTTTTATGTCTAATTTAGTTAGATGTACGGCTCTGAACAATTTTCTAATTTCCTTATTAAGATATATACGTATTAAAAGTTGCTGCTTTGATTGCAGGCAGACCTAACAGATACAGAGGACTGGCCTTCTCTGGACAAGCTGGCTACTACTGGACAGGTAAACACTAGTATACTGTTTTTTTTTTTAATGTAATTTTACTACAAGTTACTGACACAAAAAATTGCTTACTTATACATTATGGGTCAGTTGTTTTCTCAGTCGCTATTCGAGTGCTATTTGCATGGTAGCAGTGGCCGACAGAATCTCGGACCACTGTCACAAACATTTCAATCCGCGAAGTAGGTATGGAAGTCTTCACCGTTGGCTTTTGCCATATCTCAAGCATGCAAAGGAAAAAAGTACCTGTAGAATAAAATAAACTACAGAAGTAATAGAAAATCGTTATAGACTTAAAATGTATCATATAAAAACTATATAAGCAAAAAAATAAAGTTAATAGTTATTATATCACTATCAGATACATTTTTCTTTCTCTGAAGGTGTTACCAACCTTTTGTAAATAACATTTTTGAAAACTACCTTATTGATTTTTCCTCTAAATTACGACCTCATTGATCGACTGTTTGAATAACCTATGTTATTGACGCGGTTTGCGAATAACGAGCGACTTTCTTCTTAGGGACCATCGATATATTCTATGAGTTCGTTTTTATCGACCGTAGTCTGATCTCCCTTCTTCCTATTACATCTTTGGTCAACAATCCTTCTAAATATTGATAATGTATCATGACTGTCAATGCAGTGCATCATTAGTAGCACTAGGGTATTAGCTTTTCTAGTCTGAGAAAAATTATTAAATTATAAAAATATTATACAAACTAGAAATTATATAAATTGGAAATTAGATATATTTGAATCATATTGTCAGTTTTAAAAAAGTGTCTTTACTTTTTGGATATTTGTATTTCTCTAGCCATAATTAACTATACGAGTTGAGAGTTTGGAGATAGATATATTAAATATATACAAATTTGAAATTAAATATATAATACAATTTTAAAGTTAAGAGCACTCCTGGCTTAGTTAACTTTTCGCCCCTCTGAGAAAAATTCTATTTTATATGTTGATGACGTTAGGATTTGTTTACATGTAATCTCCATATGCAAAGGAGTTTCCTAACAGGTAAGTAGGATTAACATGTCACATACGTAAGGTTATTCTCATGGGTGTAGGCCTAATTTCCTCTCACCCCCACCCCTCCTTGAAGTAAACAAAATTGTATTAAAAGTATAGTTAAGGAACTTAGTACCCTCTTGGTGTTATTTTCATTAATGCATTTTATATGCTTTTAGGTCCTTAAATAAATAAAACAAACTTATTTTTGAAATATTGTCTATTCCACTAAAGATATATATATAACTACCGGTTTTGGCCTTACACCTGACGATGGTGTAAGTCCGAAACCGGTAGTTATATACATATACCTATATATATCTTTAGTGGAATAGACAATATTTCAAAAATTAGTTTCTTTTATTTATTTATTACAAGTTTCCACAATATGTCCGCGTTCCTCAACTTAGAAGTTGTTTTAAGTTCTTATCAGAAAATCAAACTAGAATAAAAGTTTTGCGTTTCATTCAGCTAGTTGGGGCATTTTGTCCTAAAAATCATTATATGATTTCTAGAGTTAATTGTGGCTAGAGAAATACAGATATCCATAAAGTAAGGATACAATTTTAAAGTTGCTGCAATTTGCTTCAAAACGCCCTAGTTAATAATTTATTTTCATCAATCCATCTTGCTGAAATAGCGCAATGAATTAAGTTAGGGTTAAAAGCAAATGCTGCTTTTTTTGGAGGACTTTAGCTCATGAAACTGTTTAAGACATCTAAGCCTTTCGTTAGAGCGTTCGAAACAGCTAAGTGAGCTGTTGAGAAACAGGTTTCAAGTTTTTTCTGCTATAATTCATAGCTGAGGAAATTGGGTTAAAAATCTGCATAACATCAAAAAAACAATTACTAAACGGGTAATTATAATGATGAATTTTGTCCAGCTTACATTAGTAAGTGGACAGTACAAACCTATTAGTGGCAATTAAAAAAAAAGAAACAAACATTCACTGAAATGTGCCGCTTCTTGTAGAATTGCCCATTTATATTCTATTGGTTTTATGATATTTTCCCTACCTGTATTTGTTGCATTTTATTTCTTCGGAATGAATTAAATATTTTTATTGTAATCCATAATAAAAAATAAATAAAATAGCTTTATTGATATTCTTTTAGAACAAAAATCTCTCCTTTTGGAGGTTTTGAGTCTACTGCTCTGTCATCAGAAGAAATCAGAAAAGAATTTAACGATTGTTCCTAAATTAAATTAAATTATTTCTTAAGTAAAACTGTTCTTCTTGATTAAAATAAAACAAAACAAAAGCAAAAAGTAAAAATGAAGGTTATTTCTTAAATAGTACTGTTACACATTTGTTCCATCTTTCTCTGTTCCTGGCCACTATGCACCATCCATCCTCATAATAAATGATTAATAAATAATTTATGTATTCTAGAAAAGGAATTCCCTAACCAATAATCAACTAAAAACGTCGGATCCAAGTGACAAAGCGGCGACTGCAAAGGAAGTTCAAACTATCAAAGATGACTCTTCTTCCGACAACAGTTATGATAGACTGCGGAGCAATCGAACTGATCTGGATAGAAAGAAATTAAAAAACAAAGGTAACCCTCTTTACTAAATTTCAGCAGGAGTAGTGATAGAGACATGTTAAATGTTCACCAAGATTACCGACAGTTATGGTTACGGTAATGCGTTAATAATGAAAGACTTATCAGTTTTTCAATTTGAAAAATATGTTTATTCATGTGTAATAATAACAATTAAACTTTGTACCTGTTACAAAGATTTTAGGTGCGTAAATAATTTTTTTTTTTTAACGAAAAAGTAATTTGTAACATGAATAACGAATTTAAGAATGTCCACTTCATTTTTTGAATAAGCCTTTTTTTAGTAGCTCTATTCCTTTTTATTAATTTTTCATTTAACATTACAGTTATACAGAACTGTTTTGCAAGATGTATAGAAAAAAACTGAAAATATTTTGTTCATTCAGTAATGAAATTATATTGTTACACATGCCCTGGCTTTAACTACGAAGTCCGGAACGCTTAACTTGTAGTCTCTGCTCTACTATTATTCTGAATAATTATTACATGTTATGTGCTTATAAGTTAAGAGGTTCGCTGCGGGAGTTTGTTTCAGTAGTTTAGCCAAAGTTTCATATTGCTTTTTTCAAGTTGGGCATGTCAATATATGGTAGAAATTTACACTTTTTCGAGCACTAAACCGGCTAGGGGTGACCTAGTGTTCCCTTTGTGGGGATATAAACAGTGGACTGTATTTGTAACATAACAAATATGCACAGAGATATAGAGGAAAATGTGCATAGCAACATATCTACAACATATATAAATGTTTACCTACATTTCGACTTTAGCTTAGAAAGTTACATTGTTTCCCAGCATTTAGTGGGAGCTGTAGACTGGATCAATATGTTGTGGCAGACAATCATTCCCTTTCTCGCGAGACACAATATTAGGGAATCAATATGGTCATGAAGACTAGAGAACAACAGTGCTACATACTTGGAAGATAGTAGATATATTACTTATCTTATTAGATACTTTGTCTTGTCTTTTCCAGCCATTAACCGACAGAAATGGATGCCTTTGGAAATAGAATTATCAAAAGTGAATAATTCAGACAAAGCACCGAAGCAAGGCCTAAAGGAGAGAAATAACGAAGGTATGTTGTCAAGATTTGTCTATATAATTTTCCACATTATATCCTCGGGAGTCTCGCATTCTAACTCTTCAGATAATGTAGTAATCCCACATCAGGATTACATCTTTAAGGCACGATAGAACATATGAATGTTCAATTAATTGAATTATTAATTCAATGCATTCAGGGTCATGCATTATAAAGAGGAGTGAGGTATACAGCTAAGCATGCATTAGAGTTATAATAATTACAAAAATGGGAAATGAATAAGTAATGGGGTGGGTAAAAAAAAAAATGTTTTTCCATTTAAATTATTTTTTAGTGTTATAGAACAAATAGCTTGTTTGAAGAACTAATTAACAGTAATATTCAAAATAGAGGCTACCATGTTCTATGATAGTTAGTAACCCATCTTGTGGCTATCTGTTGGATCCCATGCCGATACCATTCCTTGAGTTTAGAAGTGAAGAATTCTTGTACAGCAGCCCTGACTTCCTCTAAATTGTCGAAGCGTCGATTCCAAAGAAAGTGAGCCATTGATCGGAACAGATGATAATCCTAGGGTGCAAGGTCGGGGCTATACGCAGTGTGGGAGGGTTACAACTCAATCCCATTGAGTTCTTGAGTTTTCTGCTGAGTCAAATTCAAAGTATGGGGTCGCGCATTGTCCTGTTGGAAGAGAACTCGCTAGCGGTTCACTAAAACCGGGTATCGCTGAGCCAAAATTTCATACATGCGTTCCAGCTGTTCTGAATAGAGCCGGAAATCGATAGACTGGCCGCCTGGGATAAATTCAAAATGGACAATATCTTCATAGTTCCAAAAAACACTCAACGTCACTTTTTTCGAATTGGCCTAGTTTTGTAATGGGCTGAGCTGACTGGCCTCGACTAACCACTAAGTACTAAAGTCTGGATTACACCTGTAGATCCTCTTTTCATCACACGTCACAATTCGTTTGATGAAGCAATCACATAGTGGATTTTCGAGCAACTTCCGGCATGTTTCCAAACGACCTTGAGCTTGCACGGGGGTCAACTCATGAGGTACCCGTCTAGACGCTCGTTTTTTCCCCATGAATTTAAATACAATTTAAATAGAAATGAGCAGATTCACCAAGTATAATACTCTGTTATTAAGTGACATTTCTATGTTTTTTAAAAGAATTTTGTGTAATAAAACAGTGGATGAATTTTTGATCCATTCACTAATAGCTACTTACCAGTTGCGTTACGTTTCGGGAGGAAAAACGCCTTTATTTATTTTTGTGCAGCTTTTCGAACCCAAAAACCGATATATTTCTCTTTCTAAACTCCTAAGATTTCTAACAAATAAATCCATATTATCTATTTATTTCGCGAGATCTTCCGACCCTATGTCATATGTTCATATCTTTCTCAGTATCAGAAAAACTATGGCTATTTTTCGATTTTGTTTCTTCTATTTAGAGATATAATATAGCTGCGAAACTTGAAACTTCATGAAAATCAGTCCAGTGGAAGTTAGTATAAGCAACACCAACAATTAAGATGAAAACGGGAACAAACTATATTACGATACCATAGAAGTTTCACTATAAAAACGACAAAAGGTCATTCTTAATTCATCAATTGCTTTATGGTCATTGCGTTATATTGGGTCGAAATGTTCGGACACTGGAAAATTAAAATCTCGGTATCTTTCGGGGGAAAAGTGACTGACCTATCCTTCTAACGACATCATAAAATTGTTTCTACCCTCCATCAGTGGCGCTTCGCGCTAATAGCTCTTACATCTTTATTGGATCTCATTTTAAAGTACATTCAGAAATAAGTAACTTTGGTTTTCAAATATTTTTTGATACCTCTTATTGCCCATTGAAATAAAATATTGCTCTTCTGAAAATCATTATTTGTTTGTCACCCGAACTAAAAAATAAAGTCAATTCTTGCTGTAGATGCCTACATAGATTTGATATTTTGTTGCAGAATACAACCGAGAGGGGTTCCTCCATGGCCGGCCTAGAGAGAACGGTACGGTGACCAGAGGAAGAGGGAGGCTACCGACCCGGGGCCGCGGGAGACCTCGAACATCTCCCGGCAAGGTCCGCTACGAGCGGTATGACCCTGAATACTCAGACTATCCTACGGACTTCACTCAGGTTTGTCCTTATTATCTTACAATGAAACGAAAAGAATGTCTATTCAGGGACATATATACCCTAAGAATAACTACGGATATCAATTAATAATGAATACAAGTATGAACCAAATAATAAAGGAGGCCTCCGATAATTAACTAATAAACGAAAACAAAAGAAATATAGAAAAAATAAGAAAGAAAATTAATATGGGAAGACGAGAATTTTTCCATGGGCCTTTACTAACCTTGGGAATCGGAATTTAGTGCGGGAGCGTGACGAACTGGAGAGGGAAGAGGGAGTTACAGAGACAGGTAGCCTAAATAAGGAAGGAGTTATGGTATTTTGTTGTCCTATGGGGAAGGGACGTAAAAATTAGAGGGATGGGATCTGGTAACTGATATGGGATATGCGATTTCAAATGGAGCATTGGAAGGAGATAAGGTTTGAAAAAGGAAAGAACCTAGAAAGTACTTTCGACGAAAGGAAGGGGACAAAATTATATCATAATAGGAACTGGAAATAGACACAAGCATATTAAAAATAAGGGAAAATACAATCAACTGATGGGTTTTAGCGGGAAGGAAGAGAATTAGTCCGATATTTTCGTTCTGCCTCTTTGAGCCAAAAACGCTATCTCCACACTTCTCAGGGGGACTAGGAGGCACCAGGTTGGAAAAAATTGAAAATTAATGGTACTAAATAGATTCTTGAAATGTTAATAAATTTTATCACCCCCCCCCCCCCCCCCCCCCTCACCCTTATATGCATTTAAATTAACTGTAGGTAGTTAAAGAGCATGAGTTCCAGGAGTTGGGAGACTATTTTTTGACAAGAAGCCCTCGAAACTATGCAATATTGTTATTAGTTTATATATTATTGTTAGCAAAAAAGGATATCAGTAGGTATATAATAAGATTTATTTATAATATGAATGTTCAAATATAAAAAAAAAATGTCGGAGGTGAATCGCAGGCAATGCTTCAGCTCGAATTAATTCTTATAAATGAAGCTACTGCTCTCCCTTTAAACCTTTTTTCTCCTTTGGCCGATTTAGGTGAAAATTCGGAGGTGTCTTGCTTATGGATTTTTGAATCCTGTAAGTTTAAAATAGCCTGAATGCCAAATTTAAGACGAAGAAAACAGTCGTAGCGTCCCTGGAAGTCAGAAGTTATGGCAGAAAACTATGGGATATTCAAATTAGGACTTATCGATTCAGAAATAATTGCTTTATGTATATCCTTTATTTTTTAAACAATTTTTAAAAATAACATTCAAATTGAAGATTTTGACAAAAAAAAAATTAAATTCATGTCTGTGTGTGTCTGTAGACGAAATTTTATATGTGGATTCAGACCCCCGAGAGTATAAGACATCTATTGACTTTTGCCTAATCGACCAAAGTGATGGATGGGCTTAGAGGGTGGCTTAACTCCAAAACTCTAATAATTAGCAATGGAATGAATATATAGACGTGAGGTTTTACATGTTGATTATAAACCCCAGATTATAGGTTTGGTCCTACCAATTGAATTCCAGTCATTCGGCCAAAAAGAAGGAGGGGATTACAGTAAGTCGTAACTGCGAATTCTTATAACTACCGATGGAATGAATTTATCAACATGAAATTTTACTTATAATTTCAGAAGACATCTATTGATTTTCAGCCAAATCGATCCAAGAAAAAGGGGGAATATATTCAATTTATTTGAATTAGCTGGAGAAGTTCATTGTCGGTGATGGACAGACTACTTTTTCCCCCCATTTTTTGACTCAGGGAATTTCGATGAGAACTCAACATCCAATTTTTGACCGATTACGATTATAAATAAAAAATACACTTACTTTTAATCCAAGCTATACTTTTTCTTACGTTCCTTTGTTTTGTTATGTTTCAGATCCATAAGTTTATCGGACCAACCGAATTTATCGTACCATATTATGGTACTTGCTATTTCGATACGATCAACTATAGAAGTCTGGACTTGCCTACTCTCACCGATTATGTGAGAAAACAGATGTGAGTTATTGTGAATTTTACAATGTTCTATGTAATTTAACTAGATTGTGGTCTGGATCAGTTGTCCGAGATCTGCGTTGAAACAACTGCCTTCCTGCGGCATTCTCCTTAACTCAATATCTTATCTACCTTCTCGTCACGAGTGAAGCGAGGCTTGTTGACTATAGTGAATGAGAATTTATATCAGTGTTCAGGCCTAATCTTAATCCTTCTGTCATATAAGGGTCCGATCTTGATCCTTTTCGAACCAATCGAATTTATCGTACTGTACCATATTATGGTACTTGCTATTTCGATACGTCCAAGTGAGGTATTATTGTGTTTAGATTATATTTTCGGTGTTGCAGTGAGTATTACTTTTCTGAGGAGAACCTGATGAAAGACCTCTTCCTCCGACGAAAAATGGATAGTGAAGGCTTCATTCCAGTCACTCTGATCGCTTCATTCCACCGAGTGCGCAATCTGACCACCGACATCGCCAAAGTGATCGAAGCTATCATGTCTTCCGAAAAATTAGAACTAGTTAATAAATACAAGGTACCTATTATTTTGTATTAAACTTTATTGATCTTAAATAATGTCTTGCGTTATGGTCATCTCACTATTTTTGATAGATAATTGAAAAATTATGCTTTCAAAATGAACGACACATGTTCACACCATTCTTCCATATGTCCATACTTCTATACCCATTGTCTGATGTTATTTAAAACTAATTTCCAATAGGACCGACTAGCATTATCGAAGGCGAACAATACATTTCTTTCATAGATGCATACATTTCGTAGATGAAAACAACCATAGCAAAGCTATCAAATAACAAACTGGTTTATATTTAAAAAAAAATACTATTACAACGCCAACATAGTTCATTGTGTAAAATGCCCTACTCATTCCAATAAATGTATTTCATTTAAAGATCGAGAAAAACAGGACGATTTGGATACCATTATTTCTGTGACGGTTTTCAATGATGTGATGATCACTTCACATTTTTAATTGATGAAACTCCCATAATTTTTCTTATAGAAGATCAATGAGGGATTGATTATGGTCTGAAACGGACTTTAACGGAGCCTTTTCGGCTATTTAATGGAAAATTTATCAGAATAATGGTGGTTTACAAATTATGCTTGAGTGAACTGTGCGAAAGGGCCTAGTACAATTTGTACGTAGATCTGACCATCTAATTGGATCCCACATATAAATGAAACATGGAAAACTGTGGGTGTTGTCCAATAGACTCCATTTAACCAGATAATCCTCCAAGGGCCCATCTTACTGACCATATAAGAAAGATAAATATCATACTGGCAATCCTATGATTGTGTATATGGGTTCTTCAGAAGCTAATCAGTGTAATTACAAATGCCAACTTCGTGAACTGTAAATTCCTTCAACTGTTCTCCCATTTTTTTTTTTTTTTTTTTTTTTTTTTCGCTTTGATTAGCCTCTGAACAATACATATTATTTTGGAGCAAATGAAAAACAAAACTGCATATTTAATTGTCCCTTTTGTGATGTTTAGGTCAGAACGAAGACTCACCCTACGAAATGGCCGCTCCCAGACACTGTCGGGGAACCTGTGTTCATCACTCCACAGCACCCTCTCGCCCTCCATCCCCTGGGACCCCCCCTTGGTCCTCCCACCATCCCCCCCTCCCCCCTCCCTTTCCCTCTTCCCAATACCAGATTTAGCAAACACTTCAGATTCCCGGTTCCCATCGTACCCCCGCCACTTATTCCTCATGGTGCCCCTCCGCCGCCCCCACAGCTCAGTGACAACCTTAATCCCGAAGTACCGGAGTTTGTTCCTGTGGTCTTTGCCGACGAGCTTGCTAAAGGTATGTATGACTTTTTTAAAGCCGCCATACATCCTCGGATATTGACGCAGATTAGTCTGCGCAGACCAAAGAATTCATACTTAGTGAAATCTGAACCACTTTTATCTGTGCGATAAATATGTGCAGCTATTTTAATAAACACGTATTGGGTAAAGGATTTTGCTCGGACCGTGCCTACGTGGAGAGGGTTATTCCAAAGAAATGGAGTTTTTTTGAGGTGTACTTGAGTTTTTTGTAATTGTGATAATCTTTCGGGTGAAATCTCTCTTAATTTATTATCGGTTTGTAAAAAAGGTTCTGTCCGAATTTCGCTAAAATTGTTTAAAAAATATATTATATTATTAGAAATATTTAATCTACAATCTATTCTCCATCAAGTTCCACTATTTTCAACCAACGTTCGGGCATCTTATCAATCCCGGATACAAAAAAACATGGTGTTTTTTGACCGAAGAAAGCTTGTAATGCTGATTTCACCTCTTCAGTTGTTTTGAAATTTTTCCCCCTTACAAAATGACCAAGCGACCGAAAAAGGTGGTAATCTGATGGGGCTAAGTCAGGTGAATAAGGGGCTGAGGGAGGACTTCCCAACCTAGATTCATGATTTTTTGCTGAGTGAGTTCGGATGTGTGAGGTCTGGCTGCATGATGCAGAATAACACCTTTTCTGTTCACCAACACGAGGGTTTTAATCCGTAAATCCTCACTCAATTTGTCTAATTGTTGACAATATACTTCTCCAATAACCTTTTGGTTAGATTTTAACAACTCAAAAGTGGACCACACCTTGCCTTCTCCACTAGACGCAAAGCAGCACCTTTTTTGGGTGCAACCCAGTTTTTGGGGTAGGAACTGGTTTTTCTCTCGCACTCAGCCATTGTTTCCCCTTCTCTGGGTTTTCGTAGAGAATCCATTTTTCGTCCCCAGTAATTATACGGTCCAAAAAAGGGGTTTGCGTCTGTCGAGAAAGCAATGATGTACAGATGGAAACTCGCTGTTGTTTGTTCTTGAGTGAGAGTGTATGAGGAACCCATACTCTTTCTCTCATCGTTTTTCCAAGTGCTTGGAGGCGATTTCAAATTGTTGCACGGGAACATTCGAACTTTTCTGCTTATTCTCTCAAAGTTTGACGAGGATCGCTCTCCACTGCTTCTTTCAGGAAGTCATCGCCTTAACATCTTCGGTCGACCTGAACGAGATGAATCTGAAAGGCTGTCACCGTTGCGAAATTTTTCCAACCACCTATTGCACGTGCGCTCCTCTACCGCACTAGGATACACCGCACAAATGCTTCGAGCCGCAGCACTTGCATTGTTACCGCGGTTAAATTCACAAAGCATACAATGCCTCAAATGTTCTTTTGTCACTTCCATGTAGAGTATTGTGTTCGGCCTAATTTTGTTTTGTAAACAGGATTTAATATCCAGAACTGAAGCCAACAAATCCATGTCTTTTGAAAATTAACATAAACAAACACAGAGATGTAAACAATCATTTTATTATGCCAATTTGTAAATTGAACAGAACTTTATTGACAACCCATTAAATTAACATGACGGAAATGGTTTCTCTTGAAGTTCCATGAAATGAATGTGATATTTTATCTGAACAGTGTATGTCAAATTCTAGCTTAGACCTTTTGGTCCGTTTTGTCTGTGTGCTGGTCTGTTTCAATATGTAAAGTTATGTGGGCCGCCTTTGTACAAGTAATGAATCGAATGCAGATCAACTTTGAGAAAAGGTTAGAAGGAGATTCCAAAAGCAGCTATTTATCAATATGCTGATTAGATATTACTGGACTAGAGTTCGCCCTCTTCCAGGATTATTTAGTATACTAGATTTAGATATTGCACTGTACTCTAGTAAGACTAAAAGAGGCGAAACTATCTTCTTTGTCGTTTTTTTCTTTCTCGTCCAAATGATGATTGCCATAGTAGCCAAATTCGTAATAGAGAACCTATACATTTTGATCACTATTATTCTGAGATTGAAAGTGAACTGACGATCGAAGAGTGGGAATATCCGTCTGTAAATTATAAAAAAAAAGTCTGTAACTGAACCATGACTGAAGGATCACTGAACAAAGACTAAACATACCTGTTATTGTACTTTGTCTAGTTCTTCATCCTAAAATTTAGTTTTATCCTGTTTTAATAATTTTTTTTGTTATGTTTTATTTTCCAGATGGTTTTACTAATAATGAACCGATTCTGAACGAAACTAATGATACTAGTTGTAAGAGGACGGATTCGGTGACATCCGTAGAGGAGCCTGGATCAGATGCAGTTGACAATGACTGCGAAACTTCAACTACCAACAAATTTAGCGAGAATATATCTAAAGATACAGGTGTGTTTTGTTGTCATGCATTTTGTTATTCATTCATTATTATATTATGCTTAAATACTTTTAGTAGAGTTGCTCGTCGGATTGTTCACAGACTATATGTTTATTTTGTTTTTATGGTCATAAAGAAGTGTATGCACCAAGCGCGCAAAACGTTTGAAAATGTTTACAAATATTTGCAAACTCGTATACTTGTTTGGTGGAGATACGAACCACGCGCACGCGCAAACGTTCGCAAGTATCTGTTCGTGTTTCAACTGGTGTCGGTATATCAAAAGAAATTAATTGTTTCTGCGCGTTCAGTGAAGTTGTAAGTTTGATGTGTTGAATTGTTAATTTATATTTTTCCTTTAATAAATTTATATATTACTATTTACTAGGTCACATCTAATTTTAAAATATTGAATCAACAACATTTATGGAGTGGGACAGCGAAATATGTTTAGAGTTGAATGAGTTTTACAAACTAAAGCCAGAACTGTGGCAAGCATCACATAAGTTCCATTACAACAAATTTACAAGCTTACAAATTATTGGGTCGAAGAAGAAGAATTAGGGAATGAGGGCGCTCAACTGCTATGGTCATTTGCGCCCGTCTTGCTTACGCTCGTTAGAGACACATATATATAGGCTCAGGAACCAACTTTTACATGATTTTTTGAGGTTACCTCTCATTAGTTTTATTTGTTAATTTTATTAGTGATTTGTGTTTGTTTTCTATATCTACGTAGAATAATGTTTTTACTAACAGAAAGTGTACATTGTTGTATATGATCAGTAGTAGATATATAAATGACGCATAATCTTATTTTTTTATTTATTTTTTTTTTTAAATTATTATCATTATTTCTTTTTTATTATTTTTTTTTTTTTCATTTATATATATATATTTTGTTATTTTATTATTTTTTTTTTACTTATATTTTAGAAGTAAGTTCAGCGTCTTTAATAAAATTAATTACTTTGTTTATGATATTGTTATCATCCCCTAGTGCTTCGGAGACATTCCCAGGAACGCCGTGTATTTCCAGGAGTCCCCGGTATCTAAGACAGTCTTCAAAGATGTGGCGGACTGTTATTTGCAGGTGGGACAGATGGGGGGATCCTCTCTGTTGATCAGGTACCCGTGAGTTAGGCGGCTGTGTCTTATCCTGAGTCGTGCGATACACACCTCTTCTCTTCTGTTCTTGCGATAGCAGGACTTCCAATTGGTTACAGATCTCTTGATCATTTTCAATTTGTTGTCTTGAATTTCGCACCACATGGACTGCCAGCTGTCATATATATTTGTGGCTAGTGGTTTAGCGTATTTCCGGGTGGAGAGACGAGTGGGGACCACTTCAGGGAGACTATGCGCTTCCTCGGCCGCACGATCTGCCCTTTCGTTACCCGGGATCCCCGAGTGACCTGGGACCCAGACGAAAGTGACCTCTTTCCCCATTTCCTTCAGCTGATAGACACAATTCTGGATCTTATATACTAACGGGTGATCGCTGTACATATTGTCAATGGCAAGCATTGAGCTCAATGAGTCTGTGCAAATAGCTATATGTTGTTCTGGGGCAACCAAGGAATGATATAGAGCAAAATAGATTGCCGTCAGTTCTGCAGTAAATATACTGCTGAGAGGATGTAGTTTGAACTTTCTCGCCTCGTTGCCATCTATGTATGCGCAGGATGTTGAATCATTCGTTTTCGCTCCATCGGTATATATTACTCGGGCTCCTTCCGTTTGCTCTAGTAGGGCGTATAGTTGTGGTAGGTATACACCAGCTCCTCTCGCGGCAGATATTTTCAGTAGTTCAGTACGGCAATTGGATCTCAGAAAGATCCAGCAAGGTGTTACTTGATGCTCTGTGATACTGGGAACTTCTTCCAGTTGGGTTATGATGCTTTTCAGCCGGATCCTTAGAGGCAGGGTAGGGTTTTTCGCGGTGTTGTACAGACTTTGATATTTAACCTTAAATATATATTTGTAGCAAAGATGCTCAGGATCGGAATATACTTTGGCCATGTATCTTGACCCCAATAAATGCCTCCGGAATATTAGGGGACAAATGCTGGATTCAGTGCAAATACTCGCTATAGGGCTTGTTCTAAATGCTCCTGTTGCAACACGGATACCTTTATGATGGATGGCGTCGAGTATTTCCAGATAGGATTTTCTCGCGGATCCGTACACGAAACAACAGTAGTCCATTTTGGAACATATGATGGCTTTGTATATCTTGATCAATGTTGTTCTATCAGAGCCCCAGTCCAAATTGCTCAAAAGATAATGGATTTTCATTGAATTCGAGCATTTTTCCTTGAGGTACTTGATATGGGCTATCCAGTTTAATTTGGAGTCCAGAATTACTCCCAGGAAACGGACTTGATTGACATAGCGTATGGGGGTACTTTCAAATGTTATTACAGGATTTGATAGAACGTTTCTTTTCCGGTGAAAGTGAACATAGCAGGTCTTGTCCAAGGAGACTCTTAGTCCTGTTTCTTGCAACCACCTTTGTATTTTGTTGACTGTGTTTTGGAGGTTCGACTGGACATTTTTCATGTTGTGTCCTCTACATATTATGGCGAAGTCATCTGCGTAGAGAAATCCTTGTAGCGTCCCTTAGACATTGATCAATTTTGTTTATAGCGATTATGAAGAGGGTTGTGCTTAGAACACTTCCCTGTGGTACGCCTTGATTTTGCATTTTTGATCTTAACAGAGTGTTACGTAGTAATACTCGGAAGGAGCGGTGTGTGAGAAAGCCTTTTATGAAAATTGGGAGACTACCTCTGAATCCCCTGGGAGACTACCTCTGAATCCCCTGGGAGATTACCTCTGAATCCCCAGGCAGACAGACTCTTTAAGATGTCATATCGCCATGTTGTATCGAAAGCTTTTGTGATGTCAAAAAAAATTCCTACAGCTTCTTGTTTGTTGATGAATGCATCCTGTAGTACGGCTTCTATTTTTACCAGGTTATCGACCGTTGATCTCCTCTTCCGGAAGCCACATTGTAGGTTAGAGAGTAACTTTTCATTCTCTAGCTTCCAGGAGAGTCTCCTGTTGACCATCCTTTCCATGATCTTGCAGAGGCAGCAAGAGAGCGAGATAGGGCGATAGCTAGAAGGATCTCGTTTATTTTTTCCAGGCTTGAGTATGGGTATAATGTAAGATTTTTTCCATCTTCTTGGGAATACCCCATATCTGGTTATATAATTGGAGTAAGGTTTGTAAGATTTCTGTAGGAAGATTTTTAACCATTTTATATACGATGTTATCGGGACCAGGAGATTTACCTTTAAGTTTTCTTAAGGCTGTTTCGAGTTTCCACGTGCTAAATGGTATATTGTAGTCTTCATTGTTGTTAGCTGAAGTGAAGATGATGTCTTTTTTTTCTTCTTTATTCATGCTTCTTCTTTTCTTCTTTATTTATGCTTGTATTCAACAAATGATGGGTCTGATATTAATTCGGATAGTGCAAAGGTTTCGGCAAGTCGGTTGGCTACTTGTTTTTGATTTTTCATTCTCTAGCTTCCAGGAGAGTCTCCTGTTGACCATCCTTTCCATGATCTTGCAGAGGCAGCAAGAGAGCGAGATAGGGCGATAGCTAGAAGGATCTCGTTTATCTTTTCCAGGCTTGAGTATGGGTATAATGTAAGATTTTTTCCATCTTCTTGGGAATACCCCATATCTGGTTATATAATTGGAGTAAGGTTTGTAAGATTTCTGTAGGAAGATTTTTAACCATTTTATATACGATGTTATCGGGACCAGGAGATTTACCTTTAAGTTTTCTTAAGGCTGTTTCGAGTTTCCACGTGCTAAATGGTATATTGTAGTCTTCATTGTTGTTAGCTGAAGTGAAGATGATGTCTTTTTTTTCTTCTTTATTCATGCTTCTTCTTTTCTTCTTTATTTATGCTTGTATTCAACAAATGATGGGTCTGATATTAATTCGGATAGTGCAAAGGTTTCGGCAAGTCGGTTGGCTACTTGTTTTTGATTAGAACATCTGTTTATTTCGAGTATAATTTGTGGAGATACTTTTTTCCCGAGATTGCTCTTATCTTTTTCCATACTTGTTCCGAGGGAGTAGATGAGTTGATGCCTGAGATATAGTCTCTCCAGCAACTCATTTTACTCTCTTTTATAACTTTCCTGCTGATGGATTTTAGTTTCTTGTATTGTTGTTGTTGTTTTCCTTGAACTTTCTGAGAGCTCTTCTTCTATTCCTTATACTTGTTTTACACTCATTGTTAAACCAGGGAAGAGGCTTTCTTTTGTATTGATCAGACGTTCTGGGGATCGCTTCCCTTGCTGCAGAAAGGATGATATTCTCGAGAGACGCGCAGTTTTCCTCCGGGTCCATTGTCCATTGGCTGTCCCTTACCATTAGGGTTTTGTATGGGTCCCAATCCGCCTGTTCCACGACCCATCGTCTTCTCCATCAGTGTTAGTGCAGGGAAGTGGTCACTGTTATATTGATCGGGCAGTGGGATCCATTGTGCATCCGTAGCCAGGGAAATTTACAAGCTTACAAATTATTGGGTCGATTAGCAAAGTTAAGAATTCATAATCTTCTGGTGACATACGACAAAAAGTTTTGAATAAACCAATCCTATCACTTGTTCTTATGTCAGTTAGTAGTTGCATGGAATTTCTAGTTTTTAAAAAATTGGATATCCAAAATCTATGTTCCTCTTTCTTTTTTTTTTAAATATTCTCTTTTTCTATTAAAGCAGACATAAGTGTAAATGCGGCACTAGCAATAAGTTTTCTTCTCGGTGTCATTTTGACAACTGTTTTCTAGTCGGATCGATAATAAACGTTTGCGAACCTACTGCTGTTTGCAAACATTTGTTTGGTGAAGACAAAATGTAAACATTGGGGAAAATGTTATTTTGGTGGATATGCACCTTAGGGTGAATATTGTTCCCAACATTTTTCTGGTTTCATATTTTTAAAGTTAATGAGTGAGTGTAAAATTTTATTTTGAAATATTTAATGTTTATTAATAAATAAAACTTTAAAAACATTAAGCAGTTGAGTATGGCCGGATCCTGGGCCCATTAGACTCGATTAGGACCAATCCTACAATTATAACACTGGAAACCGAATTACTCAAAAAAAAAACTTTGTTTACATAAAATATTTACAGATTTCAAACGGACATAGTTAACTGGCTAACAGCTGAAGAACTAAAAAATGTACAATTATGAGAAGCTTATATCCTAGAGTAGGGAAGGGGTTTTGTGGGAACTGTCTAGGTAGCATAAAATATACAAGAATAGCTATAATGTTACATATAACTCTACCTGCCACGAAAATCGGCTCTAAGTGACTACACTTGACTGTGTTAAAAAAAATAATAATAGATTAATTTTAATATTTTTTCATAATTACCTTTTACAGATGACGGTGTGAGCGGTGCTGATTGTAAACGAAATGAAAGATTTGAGGATTCTGAATCATCTCCGAAACCTGAAATAGCGACACATCAAGAGGAGACGTGGCACGAAGTAAATATGATATTTGTTCAAAAATATGTTGTATTTTATGCAGGGCACTGTGAAAGTTTTTAGGGATTAGTGCCTAACACAAATATTATTTTCCTAGATGTATGTAGTGTAGTGGAAGTTACGTAGTCGATCAAAAACTTGCGTTTTCACCGCAATTTAATGATTGCGTCCTGAGTCTAAAAATGAAGAAAAAACTAAATGCCTATATTTGTCTGGGAAACAATAATTCCTGGTAGAATGAATATATTGACACGAACGTTTTTATATGTGTGACGTTCTAGGTTCTAGGCATGAAGCATGGCATTTCTCGTTGTTAAATGTTAACTATTTTTCTATCTGTTTTCATTAACACCAACAATACAGACAATATAAGGTGTCCTATTTTCATTTTGAAATAAATAAACATGAATAATAATGCAAATTAGTGGTATGACCGCTACATATGTGAACCCAGAAGTCAATAAGGACGATACCTATTTTAGTTTATTATAAATTAGCCTAAAGGAAGGGGTAGATTAAAGGGGGCTTGCACTCCAGTACCCTAATAACTGCAGGTGGGATGGATGTATCGATACGAAATTTAATATGTGTAGACAGAAGTTTGTAATTAGCACTTTTCAGTCAAGACAAGCAAAGGAGGAGAAGAGTTTAGGGGTAGAGCGAAAACTTAGTAGATTTAAAGTAATTGGAGCTGAGAAAGTACATGACTCAGGACAATTGTTTTTCTACGTTTCAGGTGAAGAGGCGGCACAAGCCGGTGGGCCCTCGGCCTGAGAAGTGTGCCGCCCCACCCTCCAGCTGCTCCACCCCCAAAGAAGAACTCAATTTCCTGTTTGACGAGGATCTTGACGATGTCCCTGTAGGGAGAGTCAACACGTTCACTGATTGGTAGGTCTTGGTGTATGGTGGTAGGTCGGGTGAATGTCATTTCATATCAACTCATTTCAAATCCACCTTCCGATTTCAGTTTTTTAAATTTTTTCTACAATTCGTCTAACCAAATAATGTTGATTCGCCAACAAATGTTTGCATTTTGACATTCTTTCGTAATGCTTCACCAATTTCAGATATTATTTTATGCAATGCATGGTTTTGATGTCGAACCCTCGTAATCGGAAAATGGATGTTACTATTTTAAAGGTGTCGAATTACCTTCTTATCATTTTTCATTTTTATTTTTTCATCTTCCACATTTTGGTCAGAAAATTTTGGTGGAATCGATCAGGGAAAATACTGATAGAATGTGACTAGAATGAACTGGGAATGTTACTGATAGAAAGAGAATGGTTGGGAGACAAAGGGCAAAATCTGATAAGGCGAGGTGAGATACGGTACTCGAGTTAGTGGAAGGGAGAAGGAACTCCCAGAATGCTTAACATGTGATCTTTATTACAGCGTGTGCTAATAATGGATTTTTTTGTTCAGGTCTGAGGATGAAGGTGGGGAGGAGGGAGGAGAATATGAGATCAGCGACACGGAAATAAACAAGCTGCTAATAGTTACTCAGGCCTCGCAGCCATCCCGAGCCGTGAAGCATGATGGCCACGACAGAACCGGGGACTGGACCACCCGGGTCAAGATGACCCAAGACCTCGCCGAGGCCATCAATATCGGTCTCCAAGACTTCGAGGAGTCCCTCTGGTCATCTTCCTTCCACCGGGTATCTGTCTCCAAATTTAATACTACTATAACAACTCAAATTGAGGAAAACACTATACAATCTGTTTCCGACCTAAAATGATGTAATTCAAGTGTTAAGCTCATAATTACTAATTTCTCAAAAAATCGCCCCCATTCCTGGTTGGAGAACCTGATCTCTTTTTTTTTAGAGGTTCCTCGCCTACGGATAGAGTTTATTATTGTTGATACCGAGATATTGTCAAAAATGCCCCCGATCTAGAGGAAGGCTCCCGAGGGAAATTCCTTGTTTAGTAGACTCCTCTCTATTTTCTGTGTCAGCTCGTGTAAAGCCACACAGGATTTACTTTTTTGATAGGCCAACTGGTTTCGATGCAAGGGTGTTTCCTTCAACACTAGTCCCTGATATACTTATCTATCAGCTTCTCCATGGCTTTTAAGAGAAACAAGGTGAGACTAATGGGCCTGTATGATTTTGATTATTTCCCTCAGGAGTTTCTAAGGTTCCATCGATCCCCTTGAAAGTATTTTATGGAATTCGGATCTGGCAAGTTTTAATCCTGGTATTAATATAGTTTGAGCCCAGTGTGAAGTCGATAACCTCCTTCCTATTTTGTGTCCGGTTTGTTACCGCGATTCATTATTTCTAAATTTGTTAAAGCAATAAAATCTTTAAGGCCAAAACTAAAGATAGCACTATATAATCTATTTCTGATCTAAAATGACAAATTCGGGAGTTTAGCGCGAAATAACGATTTTTCGAGAAAAAAAAATCGCTCCCTCTTATTAAACTAACTGATCTTCCTTTTTACAAAAACAGGGTGTCTACGAATCCGAGAAATAACCTGAATTTTCATTTGGGAACGTTTTACTCGCTCGGAAAATATCTTGTTCCCTCCATATTTATATCTCGATATTTTTCTCTCCTCCAAATCCAACACCCCTTTCATTAGACACATTGTTCGGGTGGGATGTGCCACTGATGATGCAATGCGCTGAAAACCGGTAGGCTTTATGGCAAGTCTTCTTATCATTTACATGGAAGAGGAAACTGTATATTCACTAATTTCTGAAGATGTTCTTTGAGGGGTAAGGCACTGCTACTCGTGTATATTTCTTGTAAAACTTATATTTATTTCCATTAAACCATAACATTGTTATCGCATACGTCCATCATACAATTGTATACATCAAAATTACTTTTAATACACATCAACCAATATAATATCTCAGAATACAAACTCATGTGAGATGAATAATAATAATAATCATCAAATTAAAATTAATAATTATAAAAACATAACAATAAAAAGAAAAACAAAATAACAATAATAAAAAATTAATATACCAAACTAGTGAGATCAATAATTAATGAATTATTAATACCCGAACGTAGACAGAACGGTTAGGTAGTCAGAACGGAGGCTGGTGGTGTCACCAATCTGCTAATCAGTAAGAGAGTAAGAGAGAGTGAAGTAAACCAAATTGTCCCACATCGGACATTTCTATATGTCAATTCGAAAGAGGAAACGCCAGTAGCCTTGCGGCTTAAGCGTTAAAAAAAAGAATACAAACAGAAGTAATCACGCGCAACTTATAGGATATTGGTGGAGGACCTCTGCCAAGGTAATAAAAATGAAAGAAAACAGAGATTAAACATTGCTTTTATATGATGGTTATTTTTTGAAGAATATGAAAAAATCCGATTCCAAATGGAGGGGATTAGGATTAGGTTATAGATGCTCAACATCTAGGTCATAAGCATCTAAATACTTTGAGATGGAGACAGATATATATCATACATTACTACAAAATTATTATACTATACTGTTATCCTAAATGTTAAAATAATTATACATCTTATCCTAATGCTGCAAGTAATCATAAATTTATATACACATATATATATATTGAGTATATATTATTTTTCTGTTGATTTTCAGGGTAGTTCAGACAGTTTCAAGTCACTGATGCTGATAACGCAAGAGGACTTCGAGAAGCTGATCCCCCGAGCTCCACCCGCAGTGAATCCCGAGGTACCTCCTCCTCCTCCCTGTCTCAGCAGCAGCAGGTCTGACAGTTCCGGTGAAGAGGAATCAGATCTTGTCCAGGTAGGTGGTCTACACTGTCTCCAACAGGGGCCGTGTGGGCTAGACCATAGGGC
Organism: Aradus depressus; assembly: GCA_963662175.1. Classification (NCBI taxonomy): domain Eukaryota; kingdom Metazoa; phylum Arthropoda; class Insecta; order Hemiptera; family Aradidae; genus Aradus; species Aradus depressus. The sequence continues at coordinate 27,748,274 of OY759218.1, forward strand.
TTTCGTTGCATGGTCTCACCACGGGTGCAGGTTCGAATGCCGTCCGGGAGAGAATTTTATATCATACATAAAACTTATCTCCTGGGGCCATGGATAAACACTACTACGCTACACTCCCTCGCTCTCTCAACAGCCCAAAGGAAGATATTTCTGTAAGGGTATGGGCGTTATAAAAAAAAACTAACCTTGCCCCAAACATTGCTCCACATCCTCCAATTAATTTTCATATATAGAGTGGGCTATTTAACTATCTTTGGAACCGTATAGTGAATTTAATTATGGGTCAAAAGTTCCTGTAAACTATTGCCTCAAATCTTTAGAACATTTTTTTTTTTTTTTCAATTTTCTTTTTTTCATATTTTTGTAAATAACAACTGCATCTCATCAAATAAAAAAATAAATTTTGACGTAAGTTGAAGAGCGTTACATTTCCGAAAGCATAGAGCATATTGTATTTATTTCAGAGGGGCAAGAAAAAAATTATACATTTTTTTTTAACTTCTACCATTTCAAAATAGCGGTGCTGTGAAATACAATATCTATTAATATCTTCTCAAAGTCTTCACTTAGGCCAACCTCACATTAGACAATTCCGAAGCGACGCGACTGATACTCAAGTATCAGCCATTTGAGTTGCCTGTGGGTATGATACCCATAGGCAACTTTTCTCCTCACACTGAGGAAACTGTGCAGCGACTAGGATCTCTTCAGTCTCCATCTAGCCGTAGCGAGAAGCTGAGTTGTTCACCATGTCGAATGAAGATTCTTCAAGTGATGAAGATGTCGTTGTGTCTTATTATTATTATTATAGAAAAAGGAAAATCCTAAGATTATGGCGCCATCCTTACATCAAAAGGAACTATTTGTTGGTGCTAAAGAGCTGGAAAAGTCGGATTCCAAGTTCGTAGCATTCTACCGAATGACGAAAGAATCATTCCTACACTTGATTAGCATTGTTTCTCTATCCATAAGGCAGAGGAACACACAAACGCGGGAATGTGTGAGTGCAGAAGAGTGTGTTCACTAGCCATTGGGAGGCGACGCAGGAGACTCAAGGGACGGGCGACCTTCCTAGCAGGTCGCTTGAGACTGGTAGGATACGGGTAGCATACGCGTCTCCTGGGAGTGGCGTCGTTTGTTTCTCCCCACCACTCAACATAGGAAGTGACTTCTAAGATACCCTCAAGATACTTGAGTATCAGTCGCGTCGCTTCGGAATTGCCTAATGTGAGGTTGGGCTTACTCTCTCCCGAAAGAAATTTTATCTGAGGTACATAAATTTGTCTACTACGGAGGGGCCATTCTGTTTAAGAATGGTGGTATTACTACTATTTCTCGCTCACCTTCAACTTGTTTGCTTTTCATGCCTCTCTTCACATTATATGGAGGGAAATGCATCTTAACATGTCCAATTACCTTTAGCCATTTAGACCTTAGGTCGCATTCATTTATTGATTGGACAGAATTTTTCTACATAGCCAAAAATATACAACAGCTCACCCGAGATGCGAAAGCTTGAAATGCCTCAAACAGACGAGATGTTAGATTAACGGATAAAGAGACAAGAGCGACATTTTATTCATAGATATTTCAAAGGAACTTAAGTTATAATTATATTGTCTTAAAATGTAAGTTCAAATTGAAATAATTTATTAGAATTGTTATTCAAAGTCCACATCATTTTGTTTAACCATTCGTGGTTAGAGTTAGTTATTATGACTCATGTTTCGTCACTCTGGTACACAAGAACCCGACTCTACTAAGGGAGTCCTAAATTTTGCCTACACTAAATTTTTATTCACCTAGGGTGGGGAGGGATCTTTAACGAGTACCTGACATCGTGCTGCCTCGGCACCATCACTTAACGTCCCATCCGAAGGACGGCCTTTATTCCTGGTTACAGTAAATTTTTGTAAACATAAACTCGAATGATGTATATACAAAATTTGTGAATTCCGGAAAAACATTTTAATATTTTTTATTTATTTTTCTGATCGGACTAAAAGTAAGTTTTTTTTTATTTGTGAAGGATAAAAACTAACGCAGTTCATTTTCTGTTACCAGGAAAAGGCTCAAGAAGTGGTTAGCGTAAAAGTGCCGACACAAAATAAGCGAAGGGCAAGTACTGGTAACAACAAGCGTCGGTTTACTCCAAGATTTTACGCAGTGGTAAAAGATGCAGAACGGGCTGAAGGTAGTTTCAAAAAGAGAACTGGGCCCTACCACATGGAACACCATGTCGGGTGGGTGATGGACGTCAGGGAACACAAGCCAAGGACTAGGACTGCATCATTCAGGTATACATCACTTCATATCATTCATTATTTGTTTTAGGGGTGCCTCGCACGGTCCCTATTTATTCGCTACTCGCTAGCTTTTTTTAGTATTTTATTCACCAGATATTCGCCATCCCACCTCGAATTTCTGACTGAAAAATACATTATTTTGAATTAAGTTTCTATTTATATAAAATTATTATTTTTTAATTACTTATTACATGTTGTCTTGACTCTGGCTCTTGACTCTAAGAGCGAGTTGTGGGAATATCTTACAAAACTTAACGAAGGATCCGCAAAATGCAAGATTAAAACTTGTGAAAACACAATAATGCTGGCAAATTAGCTTCACTCTAATATGTTTCCTCAATTAGAAAAAAAAGTAAAGTCCAGATCCAAGTATGTGTATGAACATTCAACGTTACACCATCATGAAGGTTTATTACATGCGCCGAAGGCCGAACTATTCACCGCTCCTTCTTTCATGACGGTTTTCAAGAAAACCAGCCAGTTTTTAGACGAGTGAGTCATATTCGCTATTGTCTATGAAATCATTCGCTAGGGAATAAACGATGCTGAATTCCAAAGTTTAAAAGCGAAAAAAAGTTCGAATAAAACCAGCTTGTCAAAAGCGAATAATACTGGTTTATATTTTACTAGCGTCCCTGCTCAAGGTGCGCTACATTTGTTTGTTTTCTGGTTATCTGTGCAGCTTGGGTCACGATAACCGGCGATAGTTGCCTAGTAATTGAGTTGTGCACATGTTTCATATTAGATATAGATTTTGATTTGGTTTGTTGGTATTGCAGTGAAGCAGGGACGAGCCCCAACGACATGATGGTTCCTGGCTTTCCGCTGGGCTCCTTGCCCTCGTTTCAACATCCCTCTCACTCTTTGCTTAAAGAGAACAATTTCACCCAACAGGTCTACCACAAATACCATTCCCGGTGTTTAAAAGGTGAGCCATTATTTATATTTTAGTCGCGGCCACGTCATTAGTGGTGGGGGAAAGGAAATCGCGTGGGGAGCCAATTGCCGACACTGTTTCACAATTGCAAAACAATTCTACCGTATCTAGGTCAACAATAAAACCGAGATACGCGTTTCAGGTGCGTGAACAACTTTTTTAATTTTTTTCAAGACACTTTCTATGAAGTCGTTTACATCATAAATAACATAATTTAAGAATACGCTCTTCATTATTTTAACAAGTCTTTTTATTAACTGCCTCTGTCTATTAACTTTTCATTTGTCATTACATGTATCATTGTAATATGCTGCATTTATTACGAGCGATATTAAAACAAAAAAATAATATAAATAATATATTGTTTATTCATCAATAATTTGTAGAGAAGTGAAGTGCTGCAGTTTCAAAGTTCGCGCGGTTTAATGTGAAGGAAGGTCAGAGAAGAGGAGCTTTTGAAATGTTGGCTCACTTGATCGCATCACTAGTGATTTAATTCCCTCATTTCAGGAACCTCCTTTTTTTTAATAGGCGACTGAGTTCACTTCAATTGGTTAGCTCAGTTAAATATTAATTTAGTGGATACATCCATTGGACACCCATTATCATATAAAACTGAATCAATTGACTTAAGGGAAAATTTTCCCTGAGTCATTCTCCGTGATGAACGTCAAACGTTTTGTGCTAGAAATCTGAATTAAATTGAATTTTTAATAAATAGTACCGAGGAGTATCCAGTAGAAATGCATTTTTAAAAAAGAGCGCATGATTTATTTGAGGGAATTGTAGAAAAGTATACAGAAATTATTCTAAAAATAATATTAAGAACGTCAGAATACATTTTTGCGATATAGTGAGGTAACTAGAGGTAGCTGATGTTTCAGAGAAGTGTTGTGCGATATGGTCTGCAATGTTCTTGTCGCCTGTTATGTTGGTGTTACTGTTTTTGATATAGTTGATGGGTGAAGAAGTCTGTTTTCCGTTTACTGTCCTAATTTTATCCCAGACTGTGGATAGTGTAGTGGAGTGACAGGTAGAAGAAATGGAAGTTTTCCAAGAGTCATTTTTGCTTTTACGTATCACATGTCGGCATTATTATGGCGGATGTAAATAAGTCAAAGTTTCTTATGGTGGGATTGTTTTTGAATTTTCTAAGTTCATTCTTCTGGTCTTTAACAGCCTTGTCGCACTGAGGGGACCACCAAGGGACGGGGATCCTCTTGTGTCTGTCTGTCGTTTGTGGAATGGACTGTTCTGCTGCTGTTATTATAATGTTGTTGAAGTTAGCGATCAGATGGTCTGTGTCAAGCTTGTCTATGTCTAGGTCTGTTAGTGGGGCCAGCGATTGAAAGAGGGGCCAGTTAGCTTCTTTTTTTTTCCATCTTATGATATATAATATATGTAGTTTGAATTTCAAAACTCTCGTATATAATCTTCTCATTTAACAGATGCCACCTGCCTGCTACGTATATTACGATAGCTGGAACTGTCCTCCCAGGAGTCAGAAAGGATCTACGCGTTTTCAAGGGATTCCGACCCCAGCTATCTCTGAATAGAAACAATTAAATGAAATAATTATACAGAAAACTGACACTATTTTTATAATTTTATTTTTAAATTATGATTTAGAACTACACAATCATCCCATAGAGAAACGAACAAATCCCCACGTTACAACTAAGTTGAAATTTAAAATAAAAAATATTGAATTCAATCAGTGATAAATAAGTTGAGTTCACCTTGTGTTTTGTTTTGTTTATTTAATGATTTCGTTACATTTGTTTTGTTGTTGAGTTTGATATTTGAAGAATGCACTATATTTTTTTGTACCGATGAAAAGTAGGTTAATTATTTTATAACTTCTAATTTCTTTTAATCAATACTTTTGTTTTACAGAGAGAAAATTGATGGGTCCTGGTCAGTCACAAGAAATGAACACTTTGTTCAGATTTTGGTCGTTTTTTCTAAGACAAAATTTCAATGATTCAATGTACAAGGAATTCAAGAAGTTGGCATTGGATGACGCTAGACTGGGATTTAGGTTAGTATTGCATGAGTAGCCATATACTGACTAAATTGAGGCCAATATATCAACCGGATTTTTTAAAGCTGGCATGTGTGTCGAAACAGTTGAAATCTTGTGTGTAGCTCTTTCCCAAATCTCCCAGCCTTGCAATCTTCCAAAAATTAGGTTTTAGTTTTTCGAAAATATCTTATTATCTATTGGCTATTGGCTGTATGAAAAAAAAAAAAAAAATCTTATCAAAACTTGAGAGCACTAAATTATCTACAAAACAAGTTTTATTCATTATTATGGAAAAAGGAAATGCAGCTTGAAAATACTCTAAGCGCGCCTAACTGGGATGCCCCAGAATTGATTTATGATTTAGATTATTTTATAAGATCATTCTTAGATTTAAAAAAAAATTAAGCTTCTTAAATGCTCTTTTAGCGATTACAAAAGCTAATCAACTTGAGATTTTAAAATATTTTTATTGACGAGAACTAACTTAGAACATGAATATATACTGTTCGTCTTTTTATTAACATATGTTTTTTAAATTACTTAGAAATAAATGATATCGATTTAATTAATTAAAAATAATAAAACATGTGGGGGGCGCCACACTCAAAGCATTTTAGTTCCATCATGTAAAACACATAAAAATCGTGGTAATGGCTTCATTGGAAAGTTTTATGCCATTAGTGTTTAAATATGATTTCGGGCATCCAATGATTCCATCAGCCGATAAAAGACACCAAACAGTGACTTTTTGTGGGTGTAACGGCGTCTCAACAATGGCTTGTGGATTTTCTTCTCTCCAAAAGCGGCGATTTTGCTTGTTGACGTAGCCATTCAATCAAAAATGAGCCTCATCGCTGAACAAAATTTTGTGGTGAAAATGAGGATCAAGAGCAATCTCGTTTTCGGCCCATTCACCGAACGTGAACGTACGAGGCAAACGATGGTCAAGCGGCTTCAATTTTGTAAGCTCGTAAACCAAGATCTTTCCGCAAAATCTTCCAAAAGTGGATGGAGACAGCTCTAATTGCTGTGCACGATGGCGAATTGACTCATTCAGGTCCTCCTCAACACTACGCTCCACAGCAGCAATGGCATCTTCGGTGCGCATTGAACGACGTCTCTGCGGATGCGTATTATCAATTAGATTATGCGTGGTTCGAAAACGATCCATGGTTATTCATTTAAAATGGACGTATCACACGGTGAGTTTCGCAAACAACCACGATTTTCGAAATAAATTTGCAAGCGTTGTTCTGGCTTAAGTCTATTCATGGTGAAATGGCAAACCAAACTGAGCATAAATGACGTTTGGGTTGCCCCAAACCTCTAAAAAAACACCCATTATATTCAATTTCATAATTGGATGCAAAAATATTGACCCTATTTTCTACATATATATATATATATTTTTTTTTCAATTGCAGGTATGGACTGGAATGTCTATTCCGTTACTACAGTTATGGCTTAGAAAAAATTTTTAGACCTCGTTTATATGCAGATTTCCAGACTGAAACCATCAATGACCATGAACGTGGTAAGGAGGGGTGTCTGAACATGGGGGATAGATTTTCAGTGGTACTGATTTCTTATTTTTAACATATTTATTTACATTATTCCAGGCCACCTTTATGGGCTGGAAAAATTTTGGGCATTTTTGAAGTACTACAAAAACAGCTCTAAACTCTCAGTGGACCCTAAACTGAAGACTTATGTAGATAAGTTCAAAACTATTGATGACTTCAGGGAGCATGAGGTAAAAGAATGTTATATTTTGGGGATATTTACACACACTATATATGTACGTCACGCTGTTTAGGGGAGTATATTTTGTGACAACTGTAACGAAGGGAAAGGGGGTGGGGGGGGGGGGGGGGGGGGAGTAAGAACATTATGCAGCTTCTGCTTGCATGGAATTTTTTCAAATGGCTACTATATATGTGGTTGTGTTTATTGCAGGGTTGTGATGATTGCCGAGGACAGGGTCCGGCCAACAAGAGGAACCGGTGTGTCAGCGAGAGCTACTCACAGGACCTCCAGAGGGAAGAAGGCGGCCTCTTCAAGGGTATGATGACCGGGAGGAACCGAACTGGTTCCATCGGATCAGGACGGTTCCCAGCTCAGGGAAGACAGCTCCAGGGGCGGATCGAGCCTCCCTGTAAGTAGAGATGCACCATAAATTTAGTCAGATAATATCTATTCCCTTTCATCATTTGAGTCTTGTCGACCTCTTTATCTAATAGGTCTTCTTTAGGACACTACTAAATAAAAGAAAAAATGTGTGAGTGACGCGGTACTCACGAGTATTGATGTGTAAACATCTGCTTTAGTTTCAAAAACTTGCTGTTGTGCACTTATTTTAATTAAAATTGGTTTATAATGCTACAATAAGAAAAGTAGTATGAGGAATTAAACTTTCAAATTTATTGTTCTTCAATTTCTTTTATACATGAAATTATAGGTTTGTGATAGCTAAAATAAGGTATATACAACTGTGATTGTAATGTCTCTAAAATATCGCGAGAATACAGCGTCGATGGTAGTTTTCGAATTTGTTGTTGAAATGCTTCGATTCGTATTCATTTGTAGATTAAGTTTGTCATTTAAAAATTTAATAAGCTGTTCGGTATCTCCTGAAATGGGTAAAAACATTATATTATTTGTTGTGACAATATGACAACAAATATGATATTATTTATTGATCGATGTTTTCAGCAGTTATTATTATTATTATATATTAATAACAATATTATATAATAATCATAATAATATATTGACATATTATATATTATATTTTTTTCAGATTTACTCGGTTATATTATTTTCTTTTACCATACATTTTATTTAATGTGACAAATTTAAGCTATCGAAGCATCTTGACCTAAAAGTTTCTTACCGAAAGATTACTTTATTGTTCGTAATATTGATATTTTAGTTAAATTCCCTACAACGGTAATAATCAATAATGTAAAAATACAATAAAAATGCTCAAAACAGCTGACATCACAGATAAAGAAGTGTGCAGTTATTTGTGTGCGCTGCGCGCACAACCGTCGGACACACACTTACGCATGCACATCAACGAGACTTACGCTCTGGCGGTCTGACATAGCCCCTACCGAGAGCTAAGATGTTTAGACATCAATAAAATAATGAAAGTTCTTGATATTTTTCTCTTGAATTTTCTGGGTCAAGTGTTGTACTGTTCAAAAATAGTGAATAAATAGTTACTCATTTGTAATGTGGTTTATTTAGTCATAGTTAGAATTGCACACCCGGCAAATGTAAGCCAATAAATTAAATAACAACTGAATAAACGTAACTAGTACGTGTGCTCCTAAACATCTTCACCTTCATTTTTGGTAAAAAATACACTATACATTGTGTATGTGGTAACTTCAAAATATTTTTCATTAAATGTTTTTTTTTTTTCTTATTTTTAGTAATTGAGCGACCTAGGATGATCAGAAATCGAGGGCGGACCTACACGGAGCCTACTCCTAACGAGACGAGGTACAACAGAACTCAACCAGGCCGCAGCGACACTCAGCACTGAGAAATGAGCACAAACCTCATTCCTAAAACATCCCTTCGTTCCTAATATCAGTTGATTTCATGACTAAACAGTCTTTAAACTGTGTTAAAAAGTTTCAGTACAATTCTGAAAAAAAAGGCGTTACCGAATTTATTTAAACATTGATAAATATTTTATAAATATGCATACAATGGTTTGGTATTTATTTTAGCTCAAATTAGTTTATAATAAACGTTCTATTCATCATATGTACTCCTGTAGTTTATATATGAAACATTTCACCAATTCAGAATTATTTGGTTGCTTCGTATTTTTTGTTTTTACTTATTTCTTGGTTGTACATGTAATCAAATAAAATTAAAATTGGTTTTGAACTCTCAAGTCGCACAATATTTGATTTGAGAGTTCAAAACCAATTTTTAAATGTCTCATTAGATTCCGACCTTTAATATAAGTGAGATAGAGCGATTACCGCAGATGATTAAAATTGTCTTGATTGGCTACACAAAAATAGCTCTTTACGCCACATGAGTCCAAAAAATATTTTTAATGTTGATTTAGAACTCTCAAGTCATTTTATCTATGTGTAGCCAAATAAAAACCAAATATATGAAGCAACCAGTGCTGGGTGATATGGGATGGAATGACTCATTATGAGTCCTTCCAAGTCAAGTGGTTGACTTATTTTTATTAGTCACTTAAAATTTTTTTTTATAAGAAACTAACAACTGCACCGGGGTGTATTTCATAATATGTAATTGGAATTAAAATATGGGTTAAAATATATTCTAGTTCTTGCTAGTACCACGTTCTTTATGTTAAATCCGCTGACGACCAAGAATCACAAAAAAAATTTAAGTGGCTCACTTAACGTGGAATGATTCATGTACATTCACATGCATATATGTATGGTGCGTAATTTATATGTGTTTTTTTAGTATATATATATATATATATATATATATTCTTTTCTATTTAGGTTCGAGAATAATTGTAACTAAATATATTTTTATAACTTGTACTCTTAGTTGTTCATTTATAAGTGGTCAGATTAACCTATTTTTAAAAAAAGTTTTAAATGAGGTGTAAACGATATTGGGTTTAATTAAAATATTATTTTTCGTCTGCTTTCCACCATTCACAAAATACTTCTTGAATCGGAAGATGAATTGATTTCAGATCTTAAAAAAATGTTAATGTTCTTTCATCTGTTGAGGTATTACTCGATTATATCTTCAAAAATTAAGTAGTAATGTCTAAAAAAGAGTCAAAACTATATTTACAGATTCACAAAAATGTACATGCACATTTTTTTTATAGGCGCATTTTGTTTTCTTCCGTCCGCAGTTTTTGTACCGTGATAACGTTTAGAAAAGTCATTAGAAAGTGATGTAATCAAAGAAATTCCATGTTTATCAACCTGGAAGTTTCTGTTTTCAATATTGAGACTAAAGTTTGAAATCATTTTTACTGTAATTTCAAAGAAATTTTCAGAATTTTATACAATTTTCCCTCTTCTGTTTTAATCCCGATTCATGAATTTTGCCGAAATTTGCCATGATTTTATGCGGAACTATGTAAGATTTTTGATATTGACTTTTCTTCTTAATTAGATGAGGGTTTACTTTGTGCTGAGGACTTTTGGTTTATCAGAACCTTACATGGAACAGACAAGGATATAAAGGATTATGCGAAAAGCTTTTTAAATAATAATAAAATTTAATTATTTTCTCTGCAAATCTTTATAACCTTGTTTAGTTTATTCGTATTGCCTTTACCGGGATTATAAAATGTTGGGAAACTCCTGAATAAACTGGAACTTCAGCTTTCCAATGAGATTTCTTCCGAATTTCTACAGATATTTAGGTATTCCCCAACTTTTTTAACACCCCATATATAAGACTGCATGGATTGTTTAAATGATTTAATATTGTGAGATATATAGGCTTTGAACACTGGATAGGTTTATGAATGTATAATATTGCTTATGTACGTGTGATTATCTATAAGTGATAGTCGTAATTATTATTTCAATTATTTTACATCGTTTTTTATATCATACCATGATATTTTTCAAGGAAGAAAATATTTTTTAACTTGGGGACGTTTGGTAGTAGTTATTTTTCTGTTTAAGTTTGTTAGTGGAATTTGTATGTTCGCTCGTATTCGCGAATTTTTCCCCCTAAATATCTTTATTTATATGGTGGCGGGTTTTTCTTTAAACTCGGGTTTTTGGTTGAGGGTCTTCCTTATTTATTGGGTTTTTTATTTGGGCATAACGTTCATATGTAGTCCGACTAGGGCAGAAATGGCGGTCTTTATATTGGTTGCCCCCCTTTTCTAGGTCTAAAATATTGATTTCAATTTTTCGTCTTCCATTTTACATTTTATTATATTTTCCTTACAATTATTTTTATTTTTATTATTTTCATTTAAAATTGAGTTATAAAAGGTAGGTTATAATATAAAAAAATAAATAAAAATATTTAAAAAAATGCAAAAGCGAAAGTTTAAAAAGATTAGATTTTTTTTTCGATTAGTGTAAGCTAATCTATTATTTTTGCCATAAATGGCCAACTAATCGACAGAAGAAAGTCACAATCGGCACTTTCGAGATTTTCATGGAATTTAAAAAGGTTTTGTATCTATAGGGCTGTTGTGATGATGAAGTTATATAATATATGAAATTATATTATTTCTTACCATATTGTTTGCAGAAATGTCATTCACTGTTCGAAATTACGAGAAACATGTAGATCCAAAATTCGTTCATGAAATCTAAGTTGAACAATTCGCCCTGGGCTCGTGCACACGGAAGTTTTTTTTTTTTTTTTAATTTCAATGAATTTCTTTTTGGAACCTAAGAAAAAAATCAATGAAAGAAAAGCGAAGAATATGACAAACAATGCATTCGTTATTCGTGATCACTAATCTATCAAATTTCATAGAAATTCGAAAGTTGTAGCTTTTTTGATATGGGAATATGTAATCACATATACATTTATTCGAAAAGTGTAATTTTAAATTTAGTGTAAGTATTTCTTAAGTGCGTTTATTGGCGTTATTGTCCGTCGTTACTTATTTGCCTAAAAAAAATTTTAAACTTATTACTTAAGTATATTTCATTTTTTTTTTTCTCTTTAATGTATTATTCTTTTTGTTTTCAAGTTTTGTTGTCCTTCGGTGGTTAGTGTTTAGTTTGATAAGGTTTCAGTTTTAGTTTAGTTAGTTTGTTTAATGTTAGCGAAAACATAAAAAATTTAAATCTAAAAAATAGGCCAAGTAGAACAGGGTTTGTTTTTTAATGGGTGAATAAAATTACTTTCTCATGGTTTGTTATCAGGAATACCAACTAAAGTAGAAGTTCTTAGACTTTTCTGCCATGATTCTTGTTTATTTTTTCCGGCGTTTCTTCAAGTGGGGTCAAGTTTGAATATATTTTGGAACACTTCCACGATTCACATTTTCGTGAAACGAACCGCCGCTCATTGTGACCGGGAGAAGGGACGTGGAAGTCTCCCGAAATATTGTCACACTTGAAGATTCCTCTGGAAGATACGCCGGAAAAAAGTTAGCAATAAAGAAATGTTGTTATTTTAAGTTAAGTTATTATTTTCCAATTATTTCATCGTTCCCCTCACTTCGCATTGAAGCTGTCTTTGGTTATTTTTCAAAACTCTTTTCTCGTTAACATTTTCACGTGACTGAATCCAAGCCTCTAACCTAACATTGTTTGCAATTTATTTTTTTATAATAATAATTTTACTAAATTGACGGGTATGCAAAAGTACCGATTTTTAAATTATTTATAACGACTTCAAACTGCGAGTAAGAACTTCTATTTTGTTCATATTAGTAGTACGATTTATGCTCGCTAGTTTTATTACATGTGTTTATTGATATTTCATTATAACAATAATAAACAATTATTGTTTTAGTAATATTTTGATTTTGGCAAGGTTCAGTTAAGAAATGTTTGAACTTCCAAGATAAATGTATGAGACGTTTTGCGTTTTCTTTTGAATAGTGTCAATTTTTTTTTTTTTCATCTTGGATTTGGAATTAGCGGGGCTGATATAAACTTTTAAAATTCCAAATATTTCTATATTCGTCTGTACATCGTTTTCATTCAATGATGTATAATTTTAAAAAAACATCTTTAGTTTTAGAATGTAATTTATAATAATAATAATAAATTTATTTCCGTTAAACCAATACATGGTAATAGAAATAGGTTACGTCAAATTAATTTATACATTAAGATAGCTTATAAATTAGATTTATAACTACTTGAGTCTAACACATCTATGATTAGTAGTACTAATAAAACTATTAAAAAAAGTAAAATGGAATTAATAAAAACTGAACAAATAAATACTTAAAAATATATCAGTATAAAAAAAATTAATACAAGATACGTTCATAATAAGTAGACACATTTTTCAATTGATTAGAAAATAAGATAACTATTTTTCAAAAAAAAACTTTTCGAAAGTGTTTTTATCCCAACGATGTTTCGGGACGTTCTTACGTCCCATCATCAGGTCCCAATAGAGATATAGAAAAGAAAGAAAACAATGTAACTATAACAATATATGAAGAGCACGGGCAAAGAACCAGGTTTGTCACCAGATGTTGAAATTGAGAATATTTCTCTGCAGCTTGTTCTTTGAGTAATAGTGTTTATAATTATATAGTTAAAACGATGCCATTAGGGGGTTTGAAAGTTGCCTTATTATTCTATCGAACACATTTTTTTTGAATGAGGTTGCTTCAAAAATAAGGATAAGAGAGGTTTTTTCAAGCCCAATCTTGTGTTGCGCTGTATTGGACCCAAACATATCTCAATTACCATCTTTAGCAGACTTAAGCCGAATTTATTTTATTAAGGAGGGTGATACAGTCAAATATTAAACATTTCAATGATGAGACGTTATTTTTGAAGCAAAGTCATCCGAAAATAATTTGATCGATGGAATAAAGCAACTTTCAAACCCCTAATGACATCGTTTTAATTATAAATTACATTCTAATACCAAATGTGTTTTTTTCTTAATTATACATCATTGAATGAAAACGATGTACAGACGACTATAGTGCCTTTGGAAGATTGAAAGTTCATATCTGCCCCGCTAACTCCTAATCCAAAATTAAAACAGTTGACCCTATTCGCAAGAGTTAAGAGAGTTAAAAAAACGCAAAACGTATTTATCTTGAAAGGTTGAAAAGTTAAATTTTTGACTGTATCACCCTCCCTAATAAAATAAATTCGGCTTAAGTCTGCTAAAGATGCTAAAAAACAGATATGTTTGGGTTCAATACAGCGCAACACAAGATTGGGTTTAAAAAAACCTTTCTTATCCGCGTTCTTTGTTGAAAAAAAGAAATTATTGGCGCAATTAACACGTGTGTTCAAGATTTCTGCTATGAAATTACTCCATGGCAAATTTTCGCATGGCTCTTGTTCAATTTTATTTTAATTTTTTAAATATATAACCATGTAGTTTTCGATATCGTCAGTGTAAATATTGTACATGTATTTCTCAAATACGGAAATTAAAGATTTGTATATTGAATTAGCTTTGTAATATTTGAAACAATTGACTTTTTTTTACCATTGTGATGTAAATATGATGTATTAGAGACTGATATTTTTAAACAGGACCTTTCGTATATCAAGAAATATATGCTTTTAAATAAAAAATATATGCAGGGCCAAATAAGTTGGTCAATATTGTGATAACTTCTAAACCGCTGGGCATATCCGATTTTTACATCTGATGAAAGTTATGGGGAATCGAAACTTCATACATTTGCTATACAAAATAATAATTAAATCTTTCAAAATTAGTTTTAATCATTAATACATAAAATGTTCAAACTTTTAACCACATGGAAGCTAAGACTTTCGTCATATGTAAAACTCCGATACCTGTAGCGGTTTGTATAATTGGCCATCATATTTGAGACACACTGTGTATTAAATATATTTAAACATTTCTTATTGGAATTTCGACTTGAATAGGAATATCGTTCTGTGATTCCTATACTAACTAAATATAATTTCCTTTTGTTGAAAGTTACCTTCTTCATTCATACCATAAATCTATATACACCTATATTTATGTACCTATACATTTTAGTAATGATTTTTTTTTTTTTTCCAAAATTAGGTATGTCATTATATTGCCTTCTCGTACTGTAAACATAAAAGCTTTTGAGGTTTGCTAGAACCTTGTGTTCCAATACACACATATTGTCTGTCCGTGATTGGAAGAGAAGATATTGGGTGGGGGGGGGGGGGGGGGGGGGGAGTGAATAAGCGTTTTATTAGGATATCGCAAGTAATCAGCTTCGTATACAATAATAAAACGCAACGTTACTCCCGAGTAGCACTGGGAAATAGTATAATAAAAACTTCATTTTTTAAAAATATTTTGATTATATATGGATAGCCTGGTAGGTAGGGTGGGAAAGACCAGCCGGCCTTCCAATCGCGGACATACAGCGCATTTCTATTTTTGATGGCAAAAAGGTTGATAGGGTTTGAGACCTTTTGACTAAAAATATACGTATTCCTTTTAAACTATATGTATTTTTGGAGTTCTTAATGAAAGTGTTATTTAAACAAACAAAAAAATTTATGAATTTTATTTCTGTAGTTCGTTAAATATTGTCAGAAAATTTTCATGCAGTTATTTTTTATTATATTTTGTTTTTGAACCAACTTAACGGAAGGGTTGGGTTTCTGGTGACAACATTTATGGTCATGTAGTCATAAACGAATTATTTTCGATTAATTAATTTGGAGGGGGGGGGGGGGGTCTGTCCTTGTAACTTTGATAGGAATATTCGATTTGTATTAAGTCGGAAATTCTTCCACAAAGAGTTTGAGTGGGAAGTGTTTTGAGTGTCCACATTACTCAAACAGTGATTAGTAACATTTCCCAATTTACAAACATTGATTAAATATGTTTCAGTAATCTATTATTTCATTCAATAAGTATATCAATTATCATCAAGAATAATTCTTGGATTACGTATTGAGTAAACTAAGTTGAATTTTTAACAGCTTCATAATAATAACATACGTAACATTCACACAAGGTATAACTATCCCTTTTTATTAACTAACCACCACAGCCAACACAGTTTAGTTGTAAAAATAATTTTTTCGAGTACAACTAAATAATTAATAATAAGAATGTTACTAACTGATTTTTTCGATACTGCTTAAGAAACCGAATATATTGGTGTATTTATATTATTTAACCTTCGTTGATAACCTTCATGTAATTGATTGAAAAACATCACTCGGATTCATCTTTGGAGACCTGAGTACCTTAACATAGCAACCCCCTTTTCAACCAATCTTCATCAATCTTTCAGATATATTTTATGAATCCGAGTCGAGAATAAGTCAGGCGAACAGCCCCCTGGATATCTTGAGCTCTAAAGCAATAAATGTGTTTTATGAGCTATATCGGCAATATCTGTATCTGATGATAAAAAATTTAGGGTGTTCAGTTGGAGTGCCAAGGCCATCAAGTCTTCCTTTCATTTGCTACTCTTCCTAGAACTAAATTACATATGTATGTTATACTTTTGAGGCAACCACATATATATATATATATATATATATATATTTATATTTCCTTTATGAAATTGAGTTAGTTGTAAGATTTTTTTGCCATATATTTGTGCTGTGTATTAGCTTAAATTATTATTATTGTAAATTCATAACATTTTATTTTTAAATGTTTCATGTTTATATATTCTTTCTTTCGTTTTTGTTATACTTTATTGAAGAGAGTAATGATGTACTTCTGCGTTCTTTCAATCAGAAAAGTTTTAAAATGTTGACTAAAATTTGTAAATACGTTGTAAAATTTTACAAGTTCATGCTTCTATATTTAAAATTTTTCTTTCTTTGTACATTTTCTATTTACTAGTCAGTTGTGGGACTTTCCACTTTTTTTTTCTCGTTTATTTTGAATGATGAAATTTATGAAATGGTTCTTGGGTGAGGTGATTTCGGATCGCTCCAGACATTTAAAACCTAAATTTGAATGTTTATTTGATACTACCTTTAATCTTGTTCTAAAAAATACTTTGTGAAGCAAGTTTTTTTTTTTTTCTAATATTTGTTTCTAATTTTTTGAGAATAAATATGTCATGCTGGTATATTGGCCTTCAGGTACTCTTTCCACTGAGAAATTTGCCATTCTAATAATTTTTTGTAATAATATAATAAATAATATTTCAAATATAATAAATTAAATTTCATTCAGATTGATGTTGAGGGTAGCAGTACGTTCCATCTGATGTTTTAGAAGAACAGTAAAAATTCCAATGTAACATCCTCTCGGGTTTTCAATTTTCCCGGATTTTTCAAGGTTTTTCTCTAGTTTTCTGGCAGTAATTTCTGAAGAAGGCATTTCTATGTTGTCGGTTGGCACTTGTTCTCATGATTTTCCCCTACAAAATTTGTGTAATAATAATTGAAATAATTTAAAAGTTCGCTTTTATTTATATAGGTATATCTACTCTCTTATACACATCATTTTCTTTAGCGTAAATCATTATAAGATAAACTGGGTTGTAATCTTAGTATTTACTTTACGAACTAATGGTTAGGGTGAATACATTATATATTATTTGATAGAATTGTTTTAAAACTTCTTTTGTCTCATTTAATGTATGATGTGTTATATTTTGTCTATTAAAAAAATTAATATTTTTAAATATATGAATTATAAAAAAAAAAAAAAAAAAAATTATATATATGTGTACATAATAAATAATTAAAATTTATAAACCTGTTTTTTTTTTTTTTTTTTTCGGAACACATTCGGAAGTTTGAAAGAAGTATACAAAAAATATTTTTATTGCAATATACTAATATAATGGAAAATATTTGTTAAAAGTCATCGTATTCAGAAACTGCTCACTCAAAGTTAGCGGATTTCATGGTAGCAATATTCGCTTTTTGTTTTTTTCCTCTTGAAACTTTATGTCGGCTAGATTCACAAGGAATTGTAAAATTCTGTATCAACTAATTTAAAAAAAAGCTGTTCTTTTAGAGGTAAGGCACAAATAGGTTTGCCTGCGGACTTAAGTGGAACGGGGCGAGCCTATATTTTCATATAATTAATTTATTTATTACTAGTGTCTCCTCCCCCCTGGACCTCCCTTTGTCGCTGTATGAAAAAAGAGACAGATGTATTGATTCGACATTAATACCTTTCATTTGATGACCGATTTCTATTTTTAGAAGAAAATAAATTTCCAGTTCCATTAAATCATCAAGTTTTCTGTTTTTACTTATTTTTTGTGTCGCAGGTGATTCTGTTAGGATTGAGTGAGACAGAAAGTGTTCAACAGTGAAGCTTTATCATATATAGCTTATATATATATATATATATACAGTGAAACCTCTCTTGGCGGTCACCTCTGATAGCCGGACACCCCTGGTGGGCGGACAATTTTTACGATCCCCGCAGAATATATAGGGATTTCAACACATTTGCCCCTCTCTTGGACGGACACGGACAGTGAAATCGAGTACCGAGAAGAGCAGACTACCTCTATTGGACGGACAGGCAGGCCTCTAATTAGGGTTGACGTTTAATATGTTCTTAGACTTCTCGTTGTACATTGTACTACCAACCTACCAAACTTTCCACCTAGTGCACCTGTGTTTACGAAGGGACTCGTAATTCCAACAAGTTTGTAATGTTCCATACTGCCAGTTACCAAAACCAACGCGAACTTAATCAAGCGTTATTGCCTCCAAGCAAACGATGCTTCGTCATTAATTTTAATTTCTAAGGTAGAGGACAATATAGGAAACTCGATTGGGAAAAAAAAATTGAAACAAAAGGAAATATCTGATTTTTTAGAACTTAACGTTATACCATTGTTTATGTGCGTATTCTAGTACAAATTTCTCATTTTATTACAAATTTCCTTTTTTTTTAAATTGTATTCAGTTGTTCAATAAACAACATTTTTTCATACGATACACGTGTTCAGAAAAGATATCTTTCATACTTATCAATTTGCCTTCTATTTTCCTTTTCCCTCTGTTAGGAGGACACCTCTGCTGGGCGGACATCTTCCATGGCCCCATTATATATTTTATATATATAACAAACTAAATAAAAACCTAATAACTAACGATGTATCAACTTATAATTTAGTATGAGGATTTAGAAGCTCCTATGTAAGTCAACTATTTATTTTTAGCCCAAACGGTTGAGCAACTTAATTGATTAATTCGTTCTAGGGAAGTACATTGCCGGTGTCTCACCGACTTTTTTTCTTTTTAGATTATTCAACATTTATGAGGCCACCAGAGAAATGGAAACTCGGTGTTCTCACATATGGGCTTTCACCCCCTGCCTTTAAGAAAACTATTCGGGATTTGCAAGCTTATATGGACTAATTTCCCAGGTGGGTTCGCTAATTTAACCTTGGATTCGGAACTTCTAGGGCCCTGGAGCATTCACTCTAGTCTACTGCAGTATAGTTACGCCATTTCTATACTTACAATCTGTTAAATAATATAACTTACTTAACGCAGCTCTACAACCCGCTAACGAGTCTTGGCTTCCTCGAGCAGCAATCGCCAGGAGTCTCTGTTTTGTGCGGCTCCCATCCAGTTCTGGATCCCGATGTTCCTGGCGTCGTTGTTCACACAGTCCGACCACCGCAGTCTCGGTCTTCCTACTCTCCGCCTTCTGTGCAGGACTTCCGTCAGTAGTTTTCTTGGGATCATGCCTTCGCTCATCCTGATAATATGTCCGGCCCACCTTAGCCTGCCCAGTTTCATCACTTTAGCCACATCTGGTTCTTTGTACAGGTCGTACACCTCCTGGTTGCTCCTACGCCTCCAATCTCCTCCAATGTACACCGGACCGTAAATCTTCCGGAGCACCTTCCTTTCAAATATTTGGTGGTCTCGATCTTCTGCTTTAGTAGTTGTCCAGGTTTCTGAGCCGTATGTGAGAACTGGGCGGATAAGAGTTTTGTACAGGACGACCTTCGTACGCCGGGCTACCAGGTTACTAGATAGATGCTTTTGAAGCCCATAATAACATCTGTTAGCGCACATGATCCTCCTATTGGTTTCTGCTGATATTTGGTTGTCACTTACAACCTGTGAGCGAGATAAATGAACCCTATGAATGAAAATAATATAACAAATATTCTAATTAAAAAATAATAATTTATGCTCCTCCTATGCACACATAGAAGTAAATATCTATTAATAAACAATTATGAAAAAAAAGTCGATGAAACGTACTTCCCTAGCACGAATTAATTAAGTTGTCGCTCTCCCTCCAAAGCTAAGACAGTTTGGGCTAGAACGCAATATTTGACTTAAATAGTGGCTTTTGAATCCACATACTTAGTTTTGTGTTGATACATTCATTACATCGGCAGTTATTAGGGTTTTTGAGTCGATCTTCTCCGGTCCCCCGCCTTCATCCCCTTCGACTAATTCTGCGGAAAATGAATAGGTGCCATCGATATATTAATTAAATCGGCAGTTATTGAGCTTTAAGTTGAGCCCCCGTCTGATCCCCCGCCACTGAAAATTAATATGTGTGGTTCTTATAGTGTTTTGAATTCATACATGAAATTATGTGTCAATACATTCATTACAATGGCAGTTATTAAGGTTATTGTGTTGAGCCACTCCCCTAAGCGTTATCCTTAGAGGTTCTGGATACACATACAAAATGTGTCAATTCTATCTGGAGTTATCGTGTTCTCAGACAGCATTTTTTTTTTGGAATCAGGACGTTGGAAAACATTAAATTCTTTTAAAACTCTGCATCGAATTTCTGACCGATTACATAACTTCCCCTATACTTCGTATAGCTGGGGGAGTAAAAAATTGTAAGTAAATTAGGCCTAGTGAGGCTGACTGGTCACACTGGGTGTTTCTCTGACCTACCTCAACTCGCAAAACTAAATGGGAATGTCCTCGCCATTTCCCCTCCTTCCTCCATGGAAATACGCAGTGCCGGATTATGACTACCTACTTGATGCCCTAAGCATTCTGAGCTTATGGTGCCCATGTCTCACTATTAATTTGATTAACATCTTACTTACGTTGGCAAATTCAATACTAAAGCTCCATTGAACAATACGACGAAAAAATAAGAATTTTTCCAATTATTAAAACACTAAATTTATCTTTTGTCCAAATACACCAATCGTTCATCATACACGTGCACTTTTCTTCGTTAGATACTTCTCCTTTCTCAGTATCATAATCAGTTTTTGATATTTGGTCTTCCATCCGAAGTTTATAGCAGGGTATGAAAAAAATTATGCGATCTATAAATGTTTTTATATTTAACATATTAGTTCCATTTTCAATTAAAAATTATAGCAAATTTACGAAAAAATAAAAAATGAGAAATAATTATGTGTGATGATGAATGTTATGTAGAATAACGATCTTCATTGCATCTCTTGGATTTAGCAGGGGTTCGATCTCCACTTCAGTCTCATCGTCTTTTTTTTCATGAAATTTATTTTTACTGTTGTTATTATTGTTGTCTATTCAAGACGCATGACGGCAATAATAATAGCCAATATATTTATTTTTCATTCATATAAGGAATATTTAAACGCTATTTATTAAAGAAATAATAAATTTGGTGTTGATTAAAATTTAATATGCTACGACATTAAAACAGATAGATATATTTTTTTTTCTGTGTAGACAGTAATTAGATAAGTTGATAAGTAATTAAGAACAAGGAATAATGAATCGAAAGGAAATTTTTAAGGTTTATAGAAATAAAAGTATGTATTATTATTATTTTTTTTAAAGAACAAATTCGGGAATAACGCTATTAATTTTGCGTTACAGATCAAACTCTATGTAGGTACAATATCGACAGAGCGTCGAGCCTTTCTTGTCGCATTGTACTTCTTTTTTAATTTTTCAAAATTTTCATTTTTGAGGTCGATCGTTCAGCATCAGACGTGATGCCCTAAACAATTGCTTATAATAATCCGGCACTGCAAATACTCTAAGGCATGTATGGTCATTGATATGGTCATTGTGCAAATACGTTCGCGGGCCGCGTAGATGGTTCAAAATAAAATAACGTCGGACTTTAAAGTAGTGTTCATAATTTTTAGCGATAGATATCAGACATGAAATAATAAGACAATGTTATTATAATACAATTTATTAAAATAACAAAATGAAATGAAAAAAAATAGGTACAATATTATAATTAAATCGTGAAATTTGGAATTATTACAAACTACGAAAGTTAAGTAGCGACACCGAAATCAATGAGACACTTGAGCTTGAATTTGGGAAACTAATCCATTGATGTTCGGATTAATTCCACTGATACAAAGACGTAAAGAATTTTCCAAATTATCTTCAGTGTTTTTCAAAATGTCTCGCGGGCCGTACCAAATCTTACAGCGGGCCGGTTGTTGCCCACATAGGCATATGCTATATTCATCTCAAGCTCGATCGACGCATGACTGGTCGATGTTGCGCAAGGTTCAAGGTGCATCCCAAAATAAAAAAAAAAAGTATGTCTATAGAATTTAAATCATGCACTCTTCACATGCACATTTCACAGAAATTTCAAAAGTTATTTTTGTCAAGTACGTTCACAAAAATTGACTTAGGGGCCATGCGGGTAAGAGCATATGGTTGGTTTCCTGGTCCCACCACGGTTGATATACCTAGTCATAGTTGATGAACCCCTAGTCGTAGTACACTCCAAAAACAGAGGCAACAGCTATCAGATCAAACTTCTCGTATTTGTAAGTAGCGTAGTTGTCAGTCTGAGGGTTCCATAGAAATGAACTCTTGGACAGAGCCCCTTGCAGCTTCTTCTGGACTATCTCCACCACACAGACCAGTTTGCATCTGGAAAGTAAATAAATAATGAGCTGGTTCAAAATAAAACCGTAATCAGTTATATCTTTGTAGGCATCAGGACTTGGCTGAAAATAAATTAAGTTTTTTTTCTCTCCCAAAGGTAACCCGTCTGGTCAAGTCCCGATACCTATTATTGATTACTGTTTTACGAAACCTAAAATGGAAATGATGAGCCACAAAATTCCTTAATACTTCAACGATTTGCAATAGGTCCATATAATCTTTTTATTTGGAGTGAAAAGTTTGTCCCACTAAGGGTTTATATTTTGCTCTATATCCGAAAAACTACTGAAATGTTTCGACTTTTGAAAATAGTTTCTCCATTGTGTAGATTTGTGTTATGAAAGATGGCCTGTTTTCCTGATAGGTGGTTGCTAGTCTATTATTTATTATTACTTTGCTATTTTATTGAAGTTCATTTTACTGATTTCTTCTCCAAACAATCCACATATTATTATTTGAGAACTTTTCGGATATTGAGGAAAATATGAACATTTAGTTGGACATTTTTTTTTTCTCTCGAAATAAAAAATAATACAGTAGAACCTCTATAAGTCGAACATCAAGGGAGACGCCAAAAAATTCGAGTTATAGAGTTTTCGACTTATGGAGGATTTCGACAGGAGGATTTTGATTCGACTTGTAGAGGTTAAGATTCATTCTAACGAATTTTGAGTTAGAGAGGTGAAATAAATAAAAATTCAAGTTACAGAGGTAACAAACATATTTATATTTATTATAAATCAACATTATTTCAAAACATCCTTAAAATAAAAAAATACGTAGTATATGTAGGTATTAAAAAAATTCAGTAATTTTTTTTTGCTTTAGATAATTGGTCATCCTATTTATTGTATATGAACTCCTAAATTGTTTTCTAAGAAACTCTAAAAAGTCTAAGAAACAATGGTGTACATGGTGCAAATTCTTAAAGTCGGTAACTTATTTTTCTTCGAGCTATAGAGGTAATAAGTTTCAAATAATCGAGTTGTAAAGGTTCTAAAATAAAACATTGCTATGTTCGAGATACAGAGGTCCAATCTATTTTTTCTAGTTATAGAGGGAAAATATGTACCAAAATGGCTTGTAGGGACTCATTGATTATTTCGACTAATAGAGGGTTGAGATTTCGAGTAATGGAGGTTTTGAGGCTTGAAGGGAAAGGAACAAAACTTTTTTTCGAGTTTTAGAGGTTTTCGACTTATCGAGGTTCGACTTAAAGAGGTTCCACTGTATAACTTCATTGGAAAGCTAAGAAATTTAGAGAGAGAAATTTCGGATTTAGGGTTGGAAATTCGGTCCAAAAATAAATAAAGGTCTCCCCCCCCCCCCCCCCCCCCTCCCAGAAACCTAACACATCTCAACTCGTAAATGCTTCAAAAATGCATCATTTTTTTTTTTTTTTTAAATATAAAATCGTAAACATGTTTTAGTTAATAACAGAGAGTACTTGGTTCATGTGTTCCCCCATTGTTAGCTTACCTATCGTAGTTGAATGCCTTGACCTTGAGTCGAATCTGTGCTGCCAACTGACGACACAGTTGGACACACTCCTCTGGGTTGTAGTAGACCTGCTCCACTCCCTCTCGCACCACATCCTCCAGGACCCGTAGAACCTGCGTCCTCTTGAACCGGTTACGAGGCTCCAGCCTGTGTCCCCTTCCACCCTTCATCTGTGAAACAATTATCTCTATATACCTACATAATATCTAAACAACCAATACCTTTCTTACAACAGTAATAACTCAAAAATGAAAATCATGAGTCAGACAAGGGTGAGAAGTGACTATTTCACAGGTTGCACAATAAAAATATAGTCAGACCTCTCACAGATTTTATTAAATTATTTTATGCTTCGAGGTTGCCCTCATTATCAGGCAGTCTGATAAAACATTCCAAAGAACATAATAATTCTAAAATAAATCAATAAATACAATAAAACACCAATAAGTATAAAATACAAAACCGTTAAAAAAATTAACAATTTAAAATGTCATGGATGGGGACAGATACATTATTCCAGTTTTACAACTAGCCCAGTATAATACATAATAATATTACCCTTTAGTGGTATTTCTTGATGGGTACAGGAAGTATCTGTTCAATTTGTAATTTATTGCAGAAATTAAAGGATCTCTTTAATTTTATGAGTCCTCATTACATTTCTTTGCATAATACATATTTAAATACATTTATGAACGCTGGTATGCCCAGAGCAACCATATAATTTAATTTATTTAATATGTAATGTAAACAGAAGTTTGACTTCATGTAGTATTACATAAGCAATGCATTATGTTTGACTTCATATATTATTACATAATAAATTGCCTTCTGAGCTCATGATCGTGGGTTCGAAATCCGGCCGAGGCCCTTACCTCCCTGGTAAAATAAACTCAATCACCCCTTTCTTCGGACAGGACGTTAAGCGATGATCCCGAGCCTGTACGATGTCTGGTACTCGTTAAAGACCCCTGCCCTAGGTGAATAAAAATTTAGGACTCCCAGAGTAGAGTCGGGCTCATGTCCACCAGAGTGACGAAAGAGCGCTCTGGTAGTAGGCGATATGATCTTGTAGTTAAGCCCGGGCATGAGTCACAACAACTATCTAACATAATCAATAGAGATATTTATATCGAGTACAATTTTTAATGTTTTTATTTTTTTTAATTTAATTTAATTATAATGTTTATACTGTTAAAGCAAGTGTGCATAATATAAATATGGATGTCAAAGGCAACCTTATATATAATCTCGAAATACAGTTTTCTTCTATTCTATTCTAAACTAATATCTGAACTAAATGTCTGGGAGAGAAACGTACTGAGGAACATTTACTACTCATGAGGTGAGAACGCTCGAAGACAGAACAACAATACTGGTTAGGATACTGTATGGCGACCTAGAACTGGAAGTTCAACTCGGTCATGCTTATGACATGGACAGCAGCAGAGGATCTAAGGCGCTATGGGTGGCAAGCCTGGAGGAAGGAGAAGACTAGGATGGCCCGGATTCAGGTGCCTGGAGGACGTGGACCTTCGAAGGCTAGGAATGAAGAGGTGGAGAACGACAAGGACTGGACTATTGTTGCGAAGGTCCACCTCCTGCACGGTCCATACAGCTATCTGGTCAGATGTACATAAAAAACAAACTTTGTCTATCTCTTTATTTACCTGCTAACTCAAAATCAGCAATACCGCTATTCAAGAAATTATTCAGGATATTTCTAAAACCATTTGAAATATAGTCTATGTGATGTCCAAAAATGTTGATGTGGAAAGCCCACATAAAAGGGGGAGCGACATTTTCTTGACATTTTTGACGAATATTGAGTGGCGCATCATATTAAAAGTCTCATGGCCCTTTTTACACAAAAGTTTCAAAAAAAAAAACAACAGCAATTTAGGATTAGTTGGAAATAAATTTTAGTTAGGTCACCGGGTTGTCAGGTTCATTCCATCATTATTCATCTATTTTTATTTTATTTTTCTTCTATATTACGAGAATATTACTTATTTTAGTCACTTTTTCTTTTTTTCTTTTCTTTTATTTTCACTAAAGTTTCTATTTTTATTTATTTATTTTTTTCTTCATTTATTTTTTTTTTGTATTGCTTCTCTACATTAGTTTTGTTTATTCTTAGTGATTCATCTATCTTAATATGTACTTTATTAATTTATCAAGTTACTGTCATGTCCACTCGTATTATTACTCTCATCATTATTGTTGATTATATCTAAGTGTGTATATATTTACTTCTTCTTATTCATATATGTCAAAGATAGAATGAATATGTTTAATTATTAACAGAGATTGTACAGTCCTAGCTGACTGCTCCCCCTCCCACACTCAGACTCCGTCTTCTGGCAGGAGGTAGCCTATTTATCATTTGTCTTATTTTGTAAAGATTTAAAGGCATTGAATTAAAAAAAAAAAGTTTTCAAATGATTTACAAAAAAATTCTTACTTTTCTATGTGACGCCGTCTCCGCCATGTTTCGACGTAGCACCTCTCTTTCTATCTTAATAATTTTGGCTGATGAAGAAATACGTATGAAAAATTATATCGTTACAATAATTTTAGATATAAACGGAGTAATCGTATGGAGTAATGTGTAACAACAAGCGGTTGCCATAGCAACTCTCCAACTAAGGTCACTGGTAGACACAGGTGAGGGCGCCGGTACCTCACAGGTAGCGATTGCCTACTGCGTTCAAGATCGCGGGTTCGAAACCAGGCCCTTTTTTTTAATCTCAGAGGGAAAAGACCTTGAACCCGCTGTCCTTCGGATGAGACTTAGCGATGGTACGAACATATAAAAATTAGTAACGAAGCATCGTAGAATCGTCATATTTTTCGATTAGATAGAATAAAACATTTATAAGACCAGGAAGACGAAGATGGTGAATGCTCTCGTTACATACAAATCATGGCATGAGGCACAAGATAAATAAAAGTAGACTTTTTACATTTCATTTTTTGTATATTTATAAAATATCTTGCAAACTCAACTAATCGTTTACGTTCACTAACATTTCATACTCTTATTTCATTGCGAGTAACGAACATTCATGTACGAACACACATGTGTTAAATAGGCTTAATCCTCTATAGATACAGAAGACTGAATTCCCACAGGATTGCGACAGAAGCCTAGAAGTGGAGGAGAGAGGTCCGGGCTGCCCCTCGAAGTCCGAACTCCATCGGAATCGCAACAGGAGCCTAGGAGTGGAGGAGAGAGTTCCAGGCTGCCCCTAGAAGTCCGAAATCCATCGGAATTGCGACAGGAGCCTAGGAGTGGAGGAGAGAGTTCCAGGCTGCCCCTAGAAGTCCGAACTCCATCAGAATAGCGACAGGAGCCTAGGAGTGGAGGAGAGAGGTCCGGGCTGCCCCTGGGAGGCCGAACTCTGTCAGAATTGCGACAGGAACCTAGGTGTGGAGGAGAGAGGTCCGGGCTGCTCCTTGAAGGCCGAACTCTATCAGAATCGCGACAGGAACCTAGGAGTGGAGGAGAGAGGTCCGGGCTGCCCCTGGGAGGCCGAACTCTGTCAGAATTGCGACAGGAACCTAGGTGTGGAGGAGAGAGTTCCAGGCTGCCCCTCGAAGTCCGAACTCTGTCAGAATTGCGACAGCAGCCTAGGTGTGGAGGAGAGAGTTCCAGGCTGCCCCTCGAAGTCCGAACTCTGTCAGAATTGCGACAGCAGCCTAGGAGTGGAGGAGAGAGGTCCGGGCTGCCCCTGGGAGGCCGAACTCTGTCAGAATTGCGACAGGAACCTAGGTGTGGAGGAGAGAGGTCCGGGCTGCTCCTGGAAGGCCGAACTCTGTCAGAATTGCGACAGGAACCTAGGAGTGGAGGAGAAAGAGGCTGGTCTCCAGTCTCCGCTCTGGGCTGGACTAACTAACATCAAGGTAACTCTCCACATTTTCTCTTCCCTCAAGCTCTCCTCTCGTCAATGACGGTTCAAATTTCCGAACTTCATTTTTTTTTTTTGTTCAAAGGGGGTCACATATGTTAGGTGTTGGGCTATAATAAGTCAAAATCAAATTCGAATTTTTTTTCAATCTTCTTTTTTTTAAATAAGCTCTAGAAAAAATCTTATAGGAAAAAAAAAGACATGATTACATTGGCATTTATCCTTTTTTACACAAGACCAGGATGATTTCTATTCTATGAATTATAGTCCAACACCATGCTATTAGTTATACTATTTACCGGTTAACAACACATTCTCTAGTTTCTCGCGGCTACTGATCGTTGACAGCGCTTCTATCGTATATGTGATTTATATATTAATCACATGTGTGGATAATAAGTGATGTTCCTTGACTGTACAGTGTCTCCCAAAAGTATTCGCAGTTTTAAAAAACATCGATTATTTATTACTCTCATGGTAGAGTACTTAGCAGAAAACCGTCTATTAATCCCGCATAAATAAAAATGGATTAATTTTATTTGAGTGCTTCAAAAACCGTTTCAAATCTTCGAACAATGTTATTTTTTTTTAAAATTTTATTTAAAAAATATGTTTGGTTAATCACCGGCAATGTACTTCCCCAGGACGAATTTATATATTAACTTCTCTCTCCCCCTTCAAAACCAGTCGACCGTTTACATAAGAGCTCCGAAATTTTCATTTTTGTTTCGGTAAATTCATTACATCGGCAGTTATTAGACTTTTTGAATTGAGCTCCCCTCTGACCCCCTTTCCTTCAGACGATATCGCCGAAATTTGACAGGTTATGATACTCCCCCTCGTTGGGTTTTGACTTTAAATATGAAATTTCATGCCGATACATTCATTACATCTGCAGTTATTGGGGTTTTTGAGTTGAATCTATTCATTCAATCTATCGGGAGTTATCGTGTTCACAGCACAGACTTTTTTTTTTTTTCATTTTTAGAATCAGGAAAACATATTTATCAAGAAAACTCAACTTCGAATTTTTGACCTATTACATAACTTTGCCTATACTTCGTATAGGTGGTGAAGTCAAAAGATACTATCCAGAGCCTAATTACAATAATCTTACTTGATAAGTGAAGGACATTACGCCCGTTTATAATTTAAAAATCAGAAATTACTCATAATTTAGTAAGGGGTAATTTAGTGAGGGGAATTGTTATTATAATTGTATTTAGAGCTGTCATTCATTAATATAATTATAATTACGTGTTCTGCTCCTTCAGGGGTCGGCTTTCATTATGATCATTACTTGACACTAGGACTGAGAGTTATAGATAATTACTACGTTAAAAAAAAATACGAATATGTTTTGGAGACACTGTGTATGTTTAGATCATTAGGAAATGTTTTGAAAGTTTGTTCACTTTAATTGGTATTAAATCACTGCAAAGGGAAAAAAATATATATATGTGATGTGATCATTACAGAACTTTCTTATACCGACCACGCTTACATATCACTCTCTCTCCTTCCTCTTTTCAAAATCATTATATTCTGGCATTACTGGGTATGTTAAAGTAATGAGTTGGCATCAGCGTAAAGAGAATGGCTTTCTTATACACAGTGTGGCGCCCCCCACATGTTTTATTTATTTGTTTTATTATTTTGAATTTTTAATTAATTAAATCGATACCATTCATTTCTAAGTCATTTAAGAAACATATGTTATAAAAAAGATATCAGTATAGGTCAGGTTAGGTTTTATGACTCATGCCCGGGCTTTAACTACGAGGTCATATCGAGCGCTCTTTCGTCACTCTGGTGGACATGAGCCCTACTCTGCTATGGGGGTCCTAAATTTTGCCTACCCTAAATTTTTATTCACCTAGGGCAGGGGTCTTTAACGAGTACCTGACATCGTACAGGCTCGGGACCATCGCCTAACGACCCTTCCGAAGGACGGCATGCTTAAGTTTATTTTACCTCCCAGATAAAATAAACTAAGGGCCTCGGTCGGGTTTCGAACCCACGTTCTTGAGCTCAGAAGACAAGCACGCATACCACTGAGCTACCGGCGTCCTCTAGATACCAGTATATATTCATGTTAGTGAGTTGGTTCACGTCAATAAAAAATATTTTAATATCTCAAGTTGATTAGCTTGTGTAATCGCTAATTTCGTCTCTCGGACGGCTGCTGGGAACGAAGAGAATTAGAACCACTGCTTACCATCCGCAAGCTAACGGTTTAGTTGAAAGATGGCACAGAACCCTGAAGGCGGCGGTCAGCTGTCATGATAACCCCAGCTGGACCGAGGTGTTGCCTACGGTACTGCTAGGCCTGAGAGCGGCGCGCCTCGGTGGCCGAGTACACGTATGGCGCAACCCTTCGTCTACCTGGGGAGATGATAGCAGAAGCTCCAGCTGATCGAGAGCCGTTTCCATATTACGAATACCTCGCACATCTCTGCCAGACGATGATCAAGTTGCGACCATCACTGGCCAGCCAGCACTGTAGTCTTCGTCTTCGTCTGAACCTACATTCCGAAGGATCTGCAGAACTGCTCGCACATATTCATCCGACACGATTCATTGAAACCACAGCTCCAGGCCCATTACGACGGTGCCTTCGAGGTTCTACATCGCCGGAGGAACACATAGACCATCAGCCGAGCGGCGAAAGCGGTGATGGTGGCCATGGATAGACCGGTCTAGGCCGAGCATCGCTGACGCTGAAGGGGGAGTGATGTGGCGCCTCCACATGTTTTATTAATTTGTTTTATTATTTTGAATTTTTAATTAATTAAATCGATACCATTTATTTCTAAGTAATTTAAAAAACATATGTTATAAAAAAGATATCAGTATATATTCATGTTGTTACAGAGTTGGTTCTCATCAATAAAAAATATTTTAAAATCTCAAGTTGATTAGTTTTTTTAATCGCTGAAACAGTAATGTCAGTATGAAATTTTGAGAAGGGGAAGGTGAGACTGATCTGTAAGCGTGGTTGGTATAAGAAAGTTCTATAATGGTCACATATATATTTTTTTTTTTTCTTTATTTTTTCGTTTTTCATAAAAACTACCAATAATAAAAACATATTTTATAATTCGTTGCTATGCGTTACAATTTAAACATTACTTTCAAATATTTCCTACTGAAATTTATTTTGAGGTGCTATAACTTTAAACATATTGGTCCTATCTCGAATCTGAGGACGGAAAGTTAATAAGGAACATTTTTGGTAGAAACCGGACCACCTGCGAAGAATCGTAATTAATATAGATAGATAGATAAATAGATGGATAAACTTTTTATTGCACAAAAGATTACAATCCTCATGGCAATGAGTGGGTTTTTTTTTCACAAAATAAATAACAAAAGAAGTATAAATGAAACAATTCGAAAATTATATAAAACAAAATAACACATGAATAAATAAAAACAAAAACAAAAAAAAAAAAAAATACATGAATAAATAAATAAAAAAATACCACATGAATAAATAAAAAAAATAATAATAATAAAAACAAAATATATCTCCATCTTACAAGCACAAATTAAATTAAATTATTCTTTATTTTTAAAGCAACCGAAAAAAATAAAAATAAATCGTTAATTCCTCTAACTTTTAAATTATTTAAAATATGTCTATTGGTGAGATGATTATGGAGAAATGCTTGCCTGGGGATACACAAGGAGGGACAATTGAACAGAAAGTGTATGAGATCGTCCTTCTCATCTAAGGTATAGAGCCTGCAGACACTTTCAGGACAAAACTCATACCTAAACCCTCCAAGTAATATTCTAAAATTTTTATTGGTATTGTGGAGACGGATTTGAGCTAGAAGTCGGAGTTTTTCAATATGGCAGTTTAATGAAAGATAGCTTTCCTGAGGTCCTAAAGCACTGACCAATCTGTAGAGGGAGTTGTATTTAGAATTTACTATTGAATTTATATCGAGACAGACCAGATGATTCCTCATAGAATCGTAATTAATATAAAAATTTGTCTTTTAGTTTTTCTCTACAACTTTTACTTGACAATTTTTTTATTAGGTCAACATATAAGTATCTTTTAAAATGTACTTAGACCCTGGAGTAAAGTTGTCACAATTTTGGTTTTCTTTCAAAATCTAATAAGAGATATTTTAGCAACATTGTAACTTCTCTATTCCCAATTTCAAGTTCATAGCTACAGTCGTATCTGAGTTAGAGCGCTCAAAACTTTCCATCACACACATAAACACAGAGAGACATCATCGCGAAAATGGTCAACACGTATTCAGACGATTTTGAAATTAAACTCGATCTCGGATTTCGCACGATTGCAATACTTTCTTATACTATATGTATAATGAAGTAAAAACGTTTATTACAAGCCCAAATATGTCGTTCGGAATAGTAGCGCCTAAATGAACTGCTTCAACTGAATAAAAAATATTGAGTTTTGCATTTATCGACTTTGTATCTAGAGATCGGTCACTTATGAAAAAAAATAAAAAAGTATGAATATATCCTAATATGGAAATCCACTAACTTTAAGCAGTTTCTGCATTCTGTTCTGAAGATTGTAACTCCCTTATGGTACAGTCAGTGGTGAGTCGAGTACGCTAGGAAAGAAAAACTTAGCCCTGCGCACTACCTCTTACCTCTTCAGCAATTTTTTAAAATTATTAATTAGTGGTGCAGTCATGGAGAGGGGACTCGAAAATAGTAATAATTCCCAATCAAATAAATAAATCGACATGAATTTTACGTTTGGGCCCAGAAGTGCTAAGGTGAACCTGTTGATTTTCTGACAAATCAGGGTAACTTACCAAGAAGTTGCAGCCATCTCGTTCTGATGCTAAGTGGCAGCGAATATATTGACAGTGACTCACTTGAACTGAAAAATATTGTCCAATATATGATGTGACATTAAAAGAGAGAGGAGAGAAGTGAGGCTTCATGGTGGGTGTAAAACATTGAGATTTGGCCTGCATGAGAAGCCATTGTTAGGGAGCCATGGTGGCCGTGCGGGCTAGAGCGTAAGACTTTGGTCGCATGGTCTCACCATGGTTTGCGGGTTCGAATCCCGTCCGGGAGTGAGTTTAATTTCGTAGATGAAACTCCCTCCCGGGGCCATGGGTGTCGTAAAAATAACTAAATCGACAGCTACCGAGAAAAGGACTAATTTACTTGACGAATTTATACAACACAGTACTACGACTATGTTACTATCCCCTTGTCTGGAAGATATCAGTAGTCAGGATGATTCTTAAGCCAGGGAAAACCCCAGACCAGGCCTCGTCATACCGTCCTATAAGCCTGCTTCCTGTGATATCCAAACCACTAGAGAGACTTCTACTGGACAGACTAACCTACATCACTGCACAAGACAACCTTCTCCCAGACCATCAATTTGGCTTTCGACAAAGACATTCGACAATACACCAGTGCCATCGTTTGGTCGATTACATAGCCACCAGCTTTGAAAGAAAAGAGTTTTGCACAGGCGTATTTCTGGACATTGAAAAAGCGTTTGATCGTGTCTGGCACCCAGGCCTGCTCTACACACTTAAATCTCACCTTCCTCACACATATTATTTAATACTTAAGTCATTCCTAGAAAACAGAAACTTTAGGGTATCTGAGGGATCTTCCTCATCACATTTTTTAGAGGTCAAAGCTGGAGTCCCCCAAGGAAGTTCCCTCAGTCCCCTACTCTTCTCAATCTACACAGCACACATTCCACAACACGACAACACACTACTCGCTACATACGCAGACGACACAGCCATTCTCTCAACACACTCAGACCCAACACAAGCAAGCTCACACTTACAGGAACATTTACACCAGCTAACAGATTGGGCCAACAAATGGAGACTAAAAATTAATAGAGACAAATCTCTGCAAACCACAGACACAACACTTGTCCACCAGTATACATTAACAACCAGCCCATTCCTGCATCAGACACTGTCCGATATCTAGGACTTCATTTAGACAGACGTTTAACTTGGACAACTCATATAAGACTGAAACGCACAGACCTCAAAAGACGATTTGGACGACTGAAATCAATCATCGGACGACGATCGACATTATCGCTTGAAAACAAACTTCACATTTACAACACTATACTAAAACCCATCTGGACTTACGGAATCGAGATATGGGGATCAGCCAAAAAATCGAACACTCTCCCCACAAACCCACCAAGACGTCTAAAGCGGGCATGGCAGAGGGACCTGCTCCAGGACTAGCCTGGACTCCTCTTCGGTCACGTACCTCAGCAGTACAGCGACACACTTGCCACAGCACATCATCACGATCACTAGTGACAAATGTTGTCGTTGTGAATATGTAAATAAATAAAATAAATAATAACACATAGATGGCTAGTGTGGTGTCTACCGAGGCCAAAAAAAAACAAAAAAAAAAAACAGAAGCCATTGTTAGAAAATATAAGGAAGATGTTTGATAATAGTCTACTAAAGAAATAGATAGATAGATACACTTTTATTGCACAAAAGATTACCAACCTCTATGGCAATGAGTAGGTTTTTTTTTTTTTACAAAAGAAATATAGTTAAGAATATAAAATAAAATAAAAGAAAAAATATCTATATAAAGAATTGTACATAATAAGCAATATAACAACTAAATAAAAAGATAACAATAATATTGAAATAGCAAAAATGGACATGCTCTTTAATATGAACAGTGCAGCAACCAGGATAAAAGAAACAATTCAAAAGTTATATAAAACAAGATATGACATGAACATGAATAAATAAAAATAAAATAATAATAATAAAAAAAATATATATATCAATCTTACATGCAACAAATTAAATTATGTTATTTTTTATTTTCAAGGCAACAGTAAACAATAAAAATAAATTGTTAATTTTTCTAACTTCTAAATTATTTAAAATATGCACAAATGTTTCTGAGTAATATGCTGGTCTATTGGTGAGATAATTGTGGAGAAATGTTTGCCTAGGGATACATAAGGAGGGACAATGGAACAAAAAGTGTATGAGGTCGTCCTTTTCGTTTAAGGTACAGAGTCTGCAGACACTTTCAGGACAAAACTCATACCTAAGCCCTCCAAGTAATATTCTAAAATTTCTATTGCTATTGTGGAGACGAATTTGAGCTAGAAGTCGGAGTTTCTTAATATGGTAGTTTAATGAAAGATAGATT
Organism: Aradus depressus; assembly: GCA_963662175.1. Classification (NCBI taxonomy): domain Eukaryota; kingdom Metazoa; phylum Arthropoda; class Insecta; order Hemiptera; family Aradidae; genus Aradus; species Aradus depressus. The sequence goes on from OY759218.1 coordinate 27,783,610, forward strand.
TCCTGAGACCCTAAAGCACTGACCAATCGGTAGAGGGAGTTGTATTTCGAATTTAATATTGTATTTATATCCAGACAGACCAGATGATTCCTCATGGCTGCTATCAAATCACCACGGGGCCGGATATCAAAAATAGAGGGACTAAAGAAATAGTAAACGTATTTGTGCATTTGTTGTCTTTGAAATGAAATGAAAATAAATTTTATTCCGGAACCGAGGTCCCCTAAGAATAAATACATGACAGTCAATGGACAGAGCAACAAATAAAATGAAATATCAGTGACGAGATAAAGGTGCTAGAGTGGATAAAACCAAGAGCAAAATAAATAAAACTAAATAAGAAAAATCATTAAATAAAAATAAAATAGATAATGATGATAGATAGAATTAAAAATAAATAAATAAACTAAAAAAATAATAGTAAAAATAAAGTTAAAATACAGATTCATTAAGAAGAAATGAAAAGAAGATAAATGTGTCTAAATAAATATGTAGAAGATAAAATAAATTTAAAAAAAAACATGTGTGCAGTTCACACGCGGTAGAAGTGAAACCTTCAGAAAACGAAACTGCGAGAGAATGAGACGAATGCAGTATCAGGAGTGGGATAATTATAGGGTTTATTTATTATAATATTGGTACCAAGTTTAAAAATTATTTTATATTTTATTATTCAAACTCCATGTTTTTAATTTCAACAAATGACACGAGTGGCTTATGGTAACTAAAGTATAATATAAATGTTTCCTTAATAAGTTCTTAAAAGTCTAAAAAAATTCACAATTCCAAATTTTTTGGAGGGAGAGAAGGAGGCGATGGAATTTTTCATGATTATCTTTTTTGTGTCGCAAGACTAGAGAAGAAGCATTATCGGCAACTTTTTTATCTCTTCACTTTCAGTTACAAGAAGTCCTTATGTTAGTAATTCAAACAGATGACTAAATAAAACAACTATTATATATATATATATATATATATAAGGTAATAGTGTCACTTTTTCGTTTCATCGAGTTTCAAATCACAACGGTGCTAAAGAAGTTTTCACTTCAAAAATAAATAATTTTTTATTGTTTACACTGGGTTAAGCCTCTCCAAGTTGATAACATCTGAGGTAGAAGAGGAAAATCAATAGGTGTCGACTTTAGAGGATTCTGGATACATATATAATATTTCGTGTTGATACATTCATTCTATCGGCGTTATCGTGTACACAGATACAAATTTCATTTTCATTTTTAAATCAAGATGCCTTCTATGTATGTAGACTGCAGTAAAATTATTAAAGGTTGGTCTAGGAGATAGATCAAAAATACGTTTAAAGTGGAGTACAATCTGACCCATCTGTGAGGTTGGAGCGCTCCTAGTGAAGGGCAGAGCCAATATGATGTAAGAAAGGGTAGGTCATTGGGTAGGCTTTCCAATGAGTCCTACTCTCATTAGAGCCAGAGATATTCATGAGTTTCGCAACTTTTTGAAGGCCCGGTCTAAATAAATGAACAAGCAAACTTTTTTTGGTTTCTTAATAATAAAAGTAGTTGGTGCATCATTGGCAGTGTACTTCCCAAGAACGAATTAATCAATTAACTTTTCGCTCCCTCTCCAAAACCAGTCCACCGTTTGCGCTAATATTCACCATATGCTGTCATCAGAACAACATCGAATATTCGCGAATTCATTATACACTAAGTTAACACTCAAGACCTGTCTGTATTAGTCCTTTTTTTTTTTTTTTATCATTCTATTAACCGGCAGCTCAGTGGTCTCGTGCTTTTTTACTGAGCTCAAGATCGCAGGTTCGAAACCCGGCCGATGCCTTTTTTTTTCTGGGAGGTAAAAAAACGTTGAGAACGCCATTCTTTGGATGGGACGTTAAACTAGGATCCCGAGCCTGGACGATGTCAGGAACTCGTTAAAGACTTCTAACATAGGTGACTAAAAATGTAGGATTCCCACAGTTGTAAACATAAAATTAAAAAAAAAAAAAAAAATTGTTACATTAAATATATATAATAATATATTACCTGTTAAGCCCTTAATTGTGTGACCTGAACACGAATGAAATATTTTGTTTATTTTGCAAAATATTATTTTCGTATATATATCATTTCAGTGGGGGGATATCCGAGTCTCGAGAATATCCTACCTACACGGAAGGCCATATCAATTTTAAGGAAGAAGCTAGATGAGTTCTCAGGAACCCACTTCCCCAGAAGGAATTAATCAATTAACTTTTCGCTCCCCCTCCAAAACAGTCGACCGTTTGCGCTAATATTCGATAATTGACTTACATAGAGGCTCCCAAATCCTCATCCTAAATTTTGTGTCGATAAATTCATTACATAGGCAGTTATTGGGGTTTTTGAATTGAGCCCTCCCTTCCCTTCAGTCAATATCACTGAAATTCGACAGGTAATGTCCTCTTGGGTTTTGACTTTAAATATGAAATTTCATGTCGATATATTCATTACATAGGCAGTTATTGGGGTTTTTAAGTTGAACCTCTGATCCCCCATTCCTTCTGCCGACTCCGCTGAAAAGTGATGTGTTATAGGGTTTTGAATTCACATATGTTTTGTGTCAATGCATTCATTATAACGGCAGTTATTAGAGCTTTTGAGTTAAGCCTCTAACATAATCCCCCCTTCCCTTTGACCGATTTGGCTGAAAAACAATAGGTGTTGTCGTTCGAGGGTTCTGAATATAATATAATATTTCGTGTCGATACAATCATTCAGTGTTCACAGACACACAGACAGTCAGACAGTCATTTGTTACTTCCCCAGTGATACGAAATAGGTATAGGGCAAGTTTTGTAATCGGTCAAAAATTCGATGAGGAGTTTCATGTTTTCCGACCTCTAGGTTCCAAATATGAAAAATGAAATTTCTGTCTGTCTGTGTGTCTGTGAACAGGATAACTCCCGATGGAATGAATGTACCATCACGAAATTTTAGATGTGAATTCAGAACCATCTAACGATGACACCTCTTGTTTTTCAGCCAAATCGACCAAAGGGGAGGAGGCGATTAAGGGGGAGTCTTAACATAAAACCTCTAATAACTGCCGATAGAATGAATATTGACACAAACGTTTATATGTGTGGCCAAAATCCCATAAGGACAACACCTATCTATTTTCAGCAGAATCGGCAGAAGGGAAGGGGGAGTTCGGGAGAGGGGGTTCAATTCTATAACCCTGGGAGCCACCATGGTGACTGTGCAGGCTAGAGCGTAGGGCTTTGGTCGCATGGTCTCACCATGGTTTGCGGGTTCGAATCCCGTGCGGGAGTGAGTTTTATTTTGTAGATAGAACTCCCTCCCGGGGCCATGAATGTCGTAAATATAACTAAAAAAATAACACGTTGATGGCTAGTGTGGTGTCTGCCGAGACCAATCCCAAAAAAAAAAATTTAATAACTCTATGTAATGAATTTATCAACACAAAATTTCGTATGAGGATTTAGGAGCCCCTTTCTAAGTCAACTATTAGAGCCAACAGTTGACTGGTTTTGGAGAGGGAGCGAAAAGTTAATTCCCCCTAATGGTGGGAATTCCAATGTAAACCCCGCATTCAATTTTTTAACATAACTGCTCCTATACTTCTTATAGCTTCCCTTTGGCCGATTTGGCTAAAAATCAATAGGTGTCGTCCTTAAAGGGTTTTGGATACAAATATAAAATTTCGTGTGAATTCATTCCTTCTATCAGGAGATAGAGACACACAGACAGACATACATTTTTCCTTTCCCAGATATTCGAAGAATAGGGGAAGTTATGTAATCGTTCAAAAAATCTATGAGAAGTTTTCAACGGAATTTTATATTCTCCGTTCTCTAGCAGCCAAATATTTTTAAAAAATGTCTGTCTTTCTGTGTGTCTGTGTAAACGATAACTCCCAATAAAATGAATGTATCGAGATAAAATTTTATAGGTGAATCCGAACCCCCTAACGACGACACCTATTGTTTCTCAGTCAAATCGATCAAAGGAGAGAGTGGGATTAGGGGGAGGCTCAAGATAAATACTGAAATAACTGCCGATAGAATGAATGTATCGTCACGAAATTTATATGTCTCACCAAAATCCCATAAGGACAAAACCTATAGATTTTCAGCCAAATCGGTCAAGGGGGATCAGAGGGAGGCGGAACTCAAAACCCTAATAACTGCCGATTTATTGAATTTATTATAGACACAAAATCTAGTATGAGGGTTTAGGAGCCCCTTTGTAAGTCAACTGTTGAATATTAGAGCAAACGGTTGACTGTTTTTGGTTTTGGAGCGAAAAGTTAATTGATTAATTCGTTCTGGGGAAGTACATTGCTTGTGATACACCTTTTCCAATGAAAACTCCGCATCCATTTTACCGATTACATAACTTCCCCTATACTTCGTATAACTGAGGAAGTGAACGCCGGCAATGCTCTTCTCTATTATTTGTAATCAACTAATTTTTGACTTTCTTTATAAACTCTCCTTGTTGACCAATCTGGCTGTAACTCAATAGGTGTATTATTCAGGGGTTTTTCAATCCTTATAAAATTTCGTGTCGGTACATCGTTAGTAATTGAGGTTTTTGTAAGTCTCTCCTCCACCTAATATCCTCCATTTAGCTGGCCGATTTGAAAATTAATAGATGTTATCTTCATGGGGTTCTGGATCAGTGGCACATCCCACCCGTAAAGTGTAGAGGTAGTAGTCCTTTAGCCAGTAGGCCAGTAGTCCTTTAGTCTCTACACTGTACGAGTGGGATGTGTCACTGATGATGAAAACGGGTTCTGGTCAAAAATAAAAAACAGTGGGAAGACGCATTTTGTTTCATTCTATCGACAGTTATCTTGACTCACTCACTCATGCACCCAGACTCAGAGATTAAGTTTTTTATTTATTTCAGGTGAAAACTCAACACCGAATTTCTTACAGAACTTCCCATATAATAGCCATGCTGAGGAAGTAAAACTGTTAAGTCTTTCATTGTTTCCGTATTCTGACGTTGGCGTAGCTAGGGAGAGGCAAGGGTGGGCACGGTCCCCCAAGAATGCCCAGTTCCCCCCCCCCCCCCCCCCAGAAAAGTCCGATTTAATATACCTAATTAAAAAAATTATAATATATAAAGATCCCTACCAAAAGTTATTCTGATTCAAATTACGCTTTCTTAAAGTTTGCATTTAATGAATGCTATCAATCGGCGAAGTATGAGAGTTTAGCGAACGCATCGTCGTGCGTGTCACAACAAAACGCGCGGCTATTTCAAAATGTCTCCCAAAAACTCCGCACGGCGGTGGAATGTTTACCTAAAATAAAAAGACTTAAGACTAACTGCATATTTTAGAACGTGAGGATACTTACTACTACTAGTTATTGTATACTAGAGGACTAGTCTGATGAAAATTTTAACTGTTCATTTTTTGTGTTGATTATTTTGTTATAACATATGGTACCTGATTGTTAATTATAAGGTTTAATTAAATTTAAACTAAAAATATGATTATGAAATGTAAACTATTGTTTTATTATCTCGGTCGTGTTGACCGGCTGCTCCCCCCCCCCCCCCCCCCCCCCCCCCCCCCCCAGGCCCCCTTCAGAGAATAATGCTAGCTACGCCAATGTATTCTGATTTAATTTCTAGCCTAGATTGAGAAAAGAGAAGATTGTGGTCAGTGCAGCACAATTGGGGCGAGTGGTTCACCCCCACCGCTCGACCCCTTTAATTTATGGCCTCTCCTATAAGCTGAGAGCTTCAGACATTCATTGATTTGAAATGGAATGATCTAAAAAATGTTTTTAGTGTGTTTGTTTTTGTTGCTAGTTGGTTGGTGGATTGTTTGGTGTTGGTTTGTCTGTCTATCTGCAGGAGTGATGATGGAGGTCTCCTGTCCAGAGGCCCCTCAGTCTCCCAAGATCTCCAGTATGGAGGAGGAGAGTGCCAGGGACCGGTCCCGCAGACGGCTGCTTCGACAGTTCGCTGCCATCTTGGAGCCTGAACCCAAGCATACCCGTGACTCCTTCCGCCGAACCTTCCTAAACAAGGTACTTAATCTTAATCTTAATTCTTTATTTTGAATATTTACAATCGGTATACACCATGAGTAAATTTGATGAAAGACAAAACATTGAAAGAAAGAGAGAAAAAATATATATATATATACATCGAAAGAATATGATTGTGTACAAAATAATAACAGAAAAAAAAAAAAAAAAAAAAAAAAAAACTAAGAACTACGCAAATAATATAATATGTACAAAACAAAGAGAAAATTTTAAATTTAAATTATAATAAACATAAACATAAAAATAAAATAATAATATTGATATAATAAAATGAACATGAAAACCCTTCAACTCGAAACCCCTCGAAACAGCCCGGTTCTCTGCCATCCCCGTCCCTGCAACTTAATTGGGGGAGGGGAGGCCGCGGGGGCTCGAGTGATCCCCCCTGCCTTCTCGCCCCGCCAATCACTGTCCAGCAGTGGAGGCAGGCCAAGAAGGAGGAGAGTTGAAGGTAAGAGGATTAAGTACATGAGGGGAGAAGCTGGTCATCACCGGCACTCCCTAAATATTTTTGCTACAGTAGGTAGCAGGTCTCTCGGCCAGCGCCGCCTCAGTCTTCGGGGGGGATTATCTGGATGGGAATGGGATGACAAGAGTCGAGCAACTGGATTGACATGCCTAAACAAGGTAATATCCAGCAAAACTATCCACAATTTTAGGATGTATGTATATCGTAACTATAGTTTCTGACGATGGTGTAATGCCGAGGCCGGTAGTTTATGTATACATTTTTTTCTTGAATAAACAATATTTCAAATAACAAAGTTTTATTAATGTATTCTGTAGGCTTTCATGTTTCGCAGCGTGTGTGGCAAGGCTGTCATATCGACGTTTTTACGTCAAAGTTTAGTTAATTGTTTCGCATGTACCTCCTGGTTCATATACTAGAAGGCGTAGGCTCCGTCTTGTAAGCCCGCCACTCGGAGCTTTTCACTGGTCAACAGTCTCCTGAGTTTATCGACTGAGGACACCTGCAGGAGGATCTCTCACAGCGGGTCGGCTGGCTTGATTTTGATCCTGAGTTCTCTCGGGGTCATCCGGTCCTTTTTCTAGCTTTCGGCCGCCGGCTCCTTTCATCATTGCTACCGGTTTTCTTTCCACCAGTGGCCGTGGGCTCTTTCAGCTGCTGAGGACGTCCATCTTCTGTACATTCTGGTTTCATGTCCGCAAATGTGTTTCATAGAGTATTATTAAGACCGAGTATTATAACAGTGGCTTCTATGCACATAAATTTGCATAAAGTACTCCTTCGATTTCAACTTTTCACCTGGATGCTTCTTCTTCTTCTTCCCCTTTTTTTCGCCATTTTGATCCATTACACTGGTGGTGAAAAATTCAACTCAAAAACCCTTATAAACGCCAATGTATCCCGTACTGGATCCAGCACCCAATAAGAACGAGACCTATTGCTTTTCAGCGAATTCGAACGAAAGGAAGGGGGATCAGAGAAGAGAACACCCTAAAAAATGCCATTGTAACGAACATGACATGAAATTTTATATCCGGATTGTAAAGTCCATGAGTAAGATAATTCAAAAGATATTTGTATATAATTTATTATTACAGCATCACTTCTCCCATTTATTTTCTACTAGGTATCTCAAAAAATAACAGTTACAGACGTTTCGAGAAGCACATCAGTATCTATAATTGATGAATTATAGATTATTTATGTTAACTATTCCTTCTGTCAATTAGAATCTTCCTTTCAGAGAACATATTTGTTGAGTCAACTTCTATATTTAAACACCAAAGTTTTGACTAGATTGTTTGTCATTGTGACTCATACTTTTAACTACGAGGTCATATCGCCTAATACCGGAGCGCTCTTTCGTCGCTCTGGTAGACATGAGCCCGACTTTCCCAGTGGAAGTCCCAAATGTAAATTTTTATTCAACTAGGGTAGAGGTCTTTAACAAGTCCTGACACCGTACAGGCTCGGAACGATCGCTTCACGTCCCATCCTAAGGACGATCTGTTGAAGGTTTTTTCACCTCCCCCAGATAGAAACCTAAGGCTCGCGGCCGGGTTCGAAAGTATAGAATTCGACTCAACAAATATGTTTTATAAAAAAAAATATTCTGATTGATAGAAAGAATAATAAAAATAAAGAACAGAAGAATTATATACATTGATGATGGGAGTGCTTCCCGAAACATCTATAAATGCTATTTTTTGAGATAGTAGAAAATAAATGGGAGAAGTGATGCTATAATAATATATAATAATTAAAAATCTCCTTACACAACACAAAAGTAAAATATATTTGATATTTTTAAATTTAAATAATTCAGGAACCTATGAAGAGTGGTGTGTCACTTATTCGCCTCCCTCGGCATAAATGAAAAATAATCAATAAATTTTCGAAAGAAAATACATATTTTCAGCCAAATCGGTCGATTGATTTTAGGAGAGTGAATACTTCGTTGATGAATTCGGGCTGTGGAAGCACATTGTGGGGGAGTCACCAAGAACTTTTAACTGAAGTTTCTTTGTTAGACTTTTTCAATTCTTTGATTAAGCTGAGGCTTGTAATTTACATTAGGCCTGTTTCTGTGTTAACAAATATTAGATCGCATCCTAACCTCCTTAACGATATGCTTCATTTAGCTCATCTTGTAATGTTCAATGGGGTTGAAGGTGGTGGTGTCTATATCATGGATCCCTCAACAATGACACAATTCTCTTGTAGTTGCCTTTTTTTCTTTTGCAAATGAATAATTAGCATATTGGCAGAATGAAGTGAGTTTATATTATTACAAACCTTTCTACCATACTTTATACTTTGATATTTGTTTTATTTATTTATTTATATCTTTATTGTTTTTTAAATAATGTAAACGAAATTGTTGCAAGATGTAGGTTGTTTTGAGATGCTTTATTTTATATTTGACGGGGTTAGAATCAAAGTGGTCTAAGTGAAATTATTAAAACTTTGAAGAAACTGTGCATTAAGTTTTTAACTGATTTAAAAAATCTATAATTTATCGAAACCGGAAATATTTTGTCTTCTGCTTTTATGGTGAAAGTTGCTGTTAGCAAACCATAAAATTGATTAAAAATCTTAATTTCAAGATCACTATTGATATGTTTAAATTACTTGTTCAAGTCACCAAAATGGAATAACTGATTTGCCACTAGATCTCAGCACTGGCTAGGATTTCACTTGTACAACTTTTTTCCTGAACAGAACTATCATTTTTGTACCCGATTATGCACTTAACGAAAAATTTTCAAAAATGTCACGGAGCATTTTGATTCTAACCCTGTCATTTCACATCACATTTTGGTGTGGCTGCCTTAAAATATTATATTCCACTATTTTAAAACGTTTGCCCGCTCAGGTTGTCTCTGTTTAGATATATTATTTTTTGTTTTGGTGTTTGTAAATTTTCACTCAGGTTATACGGTTATAATTAGTTTATAATTGTTTATGCTTTTCTGTTCAAAAATAATATTTCAATTTGTTTTGGTGTAAATTATTTAATGACAATTATGTCATGTCTTTTACTCATACCTAACATACATTATCTCAGTAATAATAATTTATATAAGTCAATATAGGCTCTGAAGAAAGCACACTTAGTGTCGAAAGCTTGGCAGAAATTCTACAAGTTTGTTTTAATCGACCACAAGCCTCATCTCTTCTCCTTCGTTCAAATATTAGATGTTACTTGTCTTTCAGGCCAGATTAGCTGATCCCTCAAAAAAATAATTGTTTGGGAACCTGCGGTTTAGAACAGATCTGAAGACTTCCGGGACGTCTACTCCAGTGACCCTGGGGTAGGCTGGTTCTTGTAGTACCTCTGTCCGGGTCATAGGTTAAGGCCGGGCTCAGGTACCCTTATCTCTAAGTACCTGTTAAACTGTATTGTAGATGGTAGATGGCTAGATGAGTGTGTGTGTGTGTGTGTGTGTGTGTGTGTGTGTGTGTGATGGTGTTGCAATGTGTTTGAGGGTGTGTCATATGTGGGTCAGAGGAGTGTTCGTAGAAAGGAGAACCTTAGCCTTACACACCCAAATTATGCAGGATGAATAGCTGGCACCTCATAGACCCTCCACGTCTTCAAGGGCCATTCCATGTCAAAACTATCACAAATCCAACTTCAACATTTTGATTTTCATATGATATTGAAATGTTGGGAAAGCCGCACAGTGGGAAATTTTTTATAAAAATGGCCAATAATTTCTTTACAAAGAGATTATATGGGTACAGCAAACTTAAAGAGCGGAATCGAAAGGTCAAAACAAGCTGAAAACGATGAGCCACCGCTTTTTTAAAGGAAAAATTCACAAATATCGAAAAAATGATGTAGGTGTTGAAAAATGAGAAAAAAATAAATTTAAAATAAAGCAGGTTCAATCGTTATTCATATCGTTACTCATATCGTTATAATATTCATTATACATCGTTATTATAGCTATAAATACATAAATAATTTATAAATATATAAATTATTTATGTGCACACTTTTTTTTTTTTTAGTAAATTCTTCATTTTGAATATTTACAATCAGTATAAACCATAAGTAAATTTGATGTATGACATTAAACATTTAAAAAATATATATATATACAGTAGAACCTCGATAAGTCGAAAACCTCCAAAACTCGAAAAGAAGTTTTGTTCCTTTCCCTTCAAGCCCCAAAACCTCCATTACTCGAAATCTCAACCCTCTATTAGTCGAAATAATCAGTGAGTCCCTCCTACAAGCCATTTTGGTACATATTTTCCCTCTATAACTCGAAAAAATAAATTGGACCTCTGTATCTCGAACATAGCAATGTTTTATTTTACAACCTTTACAACTCGATTATTTGAAACTTATTACCTCTATAGCTCGAAGAAAAATAAGTTACCGACTTTAATAATTTGCCGAAAATGTACACCAATTTAGGAGTATACAATAAATAGGATTACCTACCAATTATCTAAAGCAAAAAAAAATTACTGACTTTTTTTAATACCTACATATACTACGTATTTTTTATTTTCAGGATGTTTTGAAATAATGTTGATTTATAATAAATATAAATATGATTGTTACCTCTGTAACTTGAATTTTTATTTATTTCACCTCTCTAAATCAAAATTAGTTAGAATGAATCTTAACCTCTACAAGTCGAATCAAAATCCTCCTAAGTCGAAATCCTCCATAAGTCGAAAACTTTATAACTCGAATTTTTTGGCGTCTCCCTTGATGTTCGACTTATAGAGGTTCTACTGTATATATATATATATATATAATGAAAGCATACGATTATGCACAAAATAATAAGTAAAAGAAAATAAAAAAATATATATACATAATAAAAAAATAAAAAATGTGTACACATAAAAAAATAATTAAAAAAATTTCCCATTACGCGCCGTTAGCTTAAAGGTAGCGTACTGAGCTCAAAATCGCGGGCGCCGAGGCCCTTAGGTTTTTTATTTGAAAAATAAAAATATTGAGCATGGGACGTTAAGCAATGGTCCCGAGTCTGTGCGATGTCAGGTAATCGTTAAAGACTACACCACCTTTGGTAACAAAACCTGGGTAGACGAAATTTATGAGTCTAGCTATCTGAAATGCCATAAGAGCATTGGATGCTTAGGTCCCTAGATGTACACACCAGCCTTCAGAATATATCATGGTATTCAAAAGATGGAGGGGTGCGCATTTCCTGATTAGTGGCGGTATGAAATTTCAACTAACTTTTGTTTCTAAATTAATGACTCAAAAACTATCAGTCCTAGAGATTTACTTTCCCAGCTTTACGATGTATAGGGGAAGTTATTTAACCGTTATGTAAATTTGATGGGAATTTCATGTTTTCCGACCTCCTAGATTCAAAATGTGGAAAAAACTCTGTTGGTGTGTCTGTGACAATTGCCGATAAAATGAATGTTTTATATGACCAAAACCCCATTAGTACAACTAGCAATTTTTGGCAAAATCGGCCAAAAGGGAGGTGGGATTAGGGGTGAGGCTTAACTCAAAAAGCCTTATAATTGCTGTTGTAATGTATGTATCGACACAAAATTTCATATGTGAATTCAAAACAACATAAGGACGACACATTAATCTCCAGCGGAATCGGCAGAATGGAAGGGGGGATCAGAGGGGGCTCAACTAATAAACCCCAATAACTCCCGATTAAATAAATGTATGGACAAGACATTTCATATTTAAAGTCAAAACCCAATGAGGACATAACCTGTCAAATTTCAGCGCCATCGGAGATTCAGGGGAGGGGGCTCATTTCAAAAAGACCTAATAACTGCCGATGTAATGAATTTATCAAAAATTCAGTAAGAGAATTTAGAAGCCACTATGTAAGTCAACTGCTGAATATTAGCGCAAACGGTGTACTGGTTTTGGAGAGGGAGCGAAAAGTTAATTGATAAATTCGTTCTGGGGAAGTAAATTGCCTGTGATTTATCGATTTTTTTTTTTTTTTTTAGTTAAATAATTACACTTTTTGATGTTGAAACCACGAACAATTATCGTACATAATTTATTTCAGAAACAAATAATAAATAGTCTTTATTATATTTCCAATATATCCTGTAGCATTCAAATTCGTCACTACAATAGGGGCTTGGTAGTCTCTGTAACATAATGAAGTATATATATATTAGTTATTAGGTAACAAAAATGGATGATCATATATTCACGAAACTTGGAGACTTGGAGGACAAGAAAGAACATTAAACGAGTACTGGCTTTTTGATTTCGTTGAAAATCAGTAGGTGTCGTCCTAATAGAGTTCTGTATACACATTTTAAATGTCGATACATTTAGTTTTTCGGAAGTTAGCGTGTTTACAGACACACATACACAAAATAGAGATACAGACAGAAAGCAATAGTTGTTTTCAATTTATAGAATCAGGGGGTCAGAAAACATTGAATTCCTGTGAAAACTAAAATTCGAATTTCTGACCGATTGCCTAACTTCTTCGTATAGCTGGGGATCTAACAAAAAGTAATTATAATATAAATTATAGGATATTGGTGGAGGAGCTCTGCCGAGAAAAACAGTCGTCGGTGAATCACCGAATAGTTTTCGCTCTCCCTTCAACCGTTAGGGCTAAGACTCAGTATTTGAAATAAATAGTGGTTTTTGAATTATTATAATAAATATTGTGTCGATATATTCATTACATCGACAGGTATTGAAATTTTTCCAATTCCTCCTCTGATCCACCCCTTCGGCTGATTCCACTGAAAAATAATATGTGTCGTCCTTTTAGCGTTTTGAATTTACATATAAAATGTGATATCAATAACAGTGGCGTAGCTAGCCGTGAGTGGGCCCTGTATCAAAATTTCTTGGAGGGCCCTTTTTCGGAAAATATACAAAAACTCTCGCATAAACAAAATATATTTAAAACTTCTAAGTTGAGGAACGCGGACATATTGTGGAAACTTGTAATAAATAAATAAAACAAACTTATTTTTTGAAATATTGTCTATTCCACTAAAGATATATATACATATATAACTACCGGTTTCGGCTTTATACCATCGTCAGGTCTAGTTATGAACTAAGTCAGTTTGCAGAGAGCGACCCTTCAAATACATCTCAGGTCAAAGGGTGCTATTAAAACTTGGGAGTCCCCCGGCTGTACCGTTAGCTAACTCATGAAATATTCCTTAACAAAACCTAGTTCTAAATTTACATGAAACAATATCACTAGACTAATACGGGGAAAATAACAAATAAATAAGAACAAATACAAGTAAATAATAAAAATAGAAATAAAATTAATAATAATATTAAGATTTAGATAAATTGAAACATATATGTGGAACCAAATATTAATAACAGATAATACAAACATATATGTTTCAATTTATCTAAATCTTAATATTATTATTAATTTTATTTATATTTTTTATTATTTACTTGTATTTGTTCTTACTTATTTGTTATTTTCCACGTATTAGTCTAGTGATATTGTTTCATGTAAATTTAGAACTAGGTTTTGTTAAGGAATATTTTATGAGTTAGCTAACGGTACAGCCGGGGGACTCCCAAGTTTTAATAGCACCCTCAAATTGACCTGAGATGTATTTGAAGGGTCGCTCTCTGCAAACTGACTTAGTTCATAACTAGACCTGACGATGGTATAAAGCCGAAACCGGTAGTTGTATATACATATATATATATATATATATATATATATCTTTAGTGGAATAGACAATATTTCAAAAAATAAGTTTGTTTTATTTATATATTTAAAACTAACAAAAATAAAAGTACTTATTAAAAAAAAGGTTTTAGTTTCTCAAGTTCTTCTTTTTTCTATGGAAAATAATTATAAGTCCGATAGCTGTTCTTGTCCGAACATTTTCCGTTGAATCTATGAAAATAAAGGGTTGAGACGGTTTTTTCCTTGAAAAGATTACAACTCAGTGTGAAGTTCGGGGGTTTTCAAAAGCATATTGTCTGGCCTACATATATGGTACTTTCTCGAGACGGAATAATATAAAGCTATGACAGAGTTTTTTACTATTTATTCATTAGGGCTTGCCTTTTATCAATATGACTATTAGGTTAGGTTTTATGACTCATGCCCGGGCTTTAACAAAGAGGTCATATCGCCTACTACCAGAGCGCTCTTTCGTCACTCTGGTGGACATGAGCCCGACTCTACTGTGGGAGTCCTAAATTTTGCCTACCCTAAATTTTTATTCACCTAGGGTAGGGGTCTTTAACGAGTACCTGACATAGTACAGGCTCGGGACCATCGCTTAACGTCCCATCCGAAGGACGGCGTGCTTAAGTTTATTTTACCTCCCAAATAAAATAAACTAAAAGGCCTCGGTCGGGTTTCGAACCCACGATCTTGAGCTCAGAAGGCAAGCACGCATACCACTGAGCTACCGGCGCCCTCTATATGACTATTGATAACATTTTACGATTTTTCGCTTATGCATGTTGGGGCCCCTCTAGCCCGGGGGCCCTGTATCATTGCAACAACTGCTACAGCGGTAGCTACACCCCTGATCAATACATTCATTACAATGGCAGTTATTAAAGATTTTGAGTTAAGCCTCCCCTTCCTGTTTACAGATTTGACTGGTGACCAAGATAGGTGCCGTTTTAATGGGGTTCAGGTTACACATATAAAATTTCTTATTGATGCGTTCATTCTATCGGGAGTTTTCGTGTTCACAGACTCAGGGGGTCGGGAAAAAATGAAATTCTGGTGAAATCACAACATCGAATTTCTGACCTATTACATAACTTCATCTATACTTCGTATAGCTGGGGAAGTAATAATTAATTATAATTGATATTGGAGAAAATACAAATGAATGCAAAGTATGAATTAAAGATTTTACGATATATATTCGAAACAGGATGGTGATATGTTTATTATTATTATTATTTTTTTTTTAATAAAAAGAAAAAAAATTAATTTTTTGAATAGATATGTATATAGAAAGAAGATAAGGTGAGATGAAATTGAAAACAAACACAAATGGTGGATGTGAAGGGATTAAAGTAGCTAGTAGAGACTAGTGTGGGCCAGAGAACGTCACACAGGAATTTTAGGTGAATTTTCTATCCTTCTATTTATAACATATAGATTTCAATTATATCTAATATTACAACAGATCCTGTTAAATGACAGCTAACTAGCCCGGAGTTATATGCAATAAATCTTCATTTAAAAAATCTAGAAATATGCAGGAAAGTTGGTTAGTTAAAACATTCTGTAGAAAGAGCATATTTTCGCAGAACTTTGATGTATGTATCGCGTATTTAGTGCCAGGGCCTGCCTCATTTTGATTCTTCAGCTATACGAACGAAGAATAGGGGAAGTTATGTAAATTTGATGCTAAGTTTTCAACGGAATTTCATGTTTTCCGACCTCCTGATTCCAAAAATGAAAAAAAAAAAAAAATGTCTGTATATCTGTGAACTCTATATGGACGACACCTATTGATTATCAGCCAAATCGGTCAAAGGGTAGGGGGGAGGCTCAACTAATAACTGCCGTTGTAATGAATGTATTGACACGAAATTTCATATGTAAATTCAGAGCCTATTGATCTTCAGTCAAATCTGCCTAAGTGAATGGGTAGATTAGGGGGTCATTTCACATCGTATCAATTCTTTCGATACCTAGTTAGTACATTATTTTCTGGTGTTTGGGCAAAAGGGCTTAAGTCGGAATAAATCTTGTGGTCCAAAGGACTTGTGCATTTAAATATTTTTACCATATGAGTGTGTGAGATGCAAAACTCGCTCGTTACACATTAGCCGAATATTGAGAAAATGCAAAAAACATGCATGGAACGAACCAGTTTTGATACAATCTGATGTTTTAGTCTTATAAAGCGCCAAAACATCTTTTAGAATCTGCTGTCATCTCAATTTTTTCAATTTTTGTAACGAGCGAGTTTTGCATCTCACACACTTATATGTAACTGAATAAGTAATAAAATGTATCAGTCCAATTTTTATTAAACCACACTAGTTTCGTCAGTAAACTGACATCTTCAGGTGGAATATAAACATACTTATGTATGTTTAATTTAATTACACGAAAATTTTAGACTATTTTTGGTATAAACTTTTTTAAGTATAAAAATAAGTAATTATACAGTATAATTACTTATTTTTATACTTACGTTAAGTATAAAAAAAAGTATAAAAATTTGTAATTATACCAAAAATAGTCTAAAATTTTCGTGTAATTAAAACTCATGTCAATCTTTAACAATATTACAATATTAAAATTTAAAAACAACAGTACAATATGTTAAAATATTCTAATTAAAATGCAAAATTCCTTGCTAGAGAAGAGGTCAACGGACACATTCGAGTATCAGGGACTACTGAACATTGTAATATTGTTAATGATTGACATGAGTTTTAATTACTCGAAAATTCTAGACTATTCCACCTGAAGATTTCAGTTTACTGATGAAACTAGTCGTGGTTTAATAAATGTTGGACTGATACATCTTATTAATTATTTAACATGTAAGTCCACTTAGTGGACTTACATGTTAAATAATGGACTCCACTACATCTGCCTACCACCAAGAAATATATGTAACTGACTGTTGGAATATTTTACTTTGATTATTTTTAATTATTTTATTGAAATAATATTTCAAGTAACTTTTTACCTGATTTACAGAAATTTTTTTAACCTTTTGCCCAAAAACCCGAGAATTAGTATGACGCCTAATTTTTTATATAATCTCTTTATTGATAATTGCATTTTTTTCCTAAGTAAGTTATTTCACATAAAATCATTTTATTTTCCCAGCTATACGAAGTATAGGGGAAGTTATGTAATCGGCCAAAAATTCGATGCGGAGTTTTCAAAGGAATTTCATGTTTTCTGCCTCCAGATTCCAAATATGAAAAAAAAGTCTGTGTGTCTGTAAACATGATAACTCCCTATAGAATGAATGTATCGACACGAAATTTTATATGTGAATTCAAAGCCCTATAAGAACAACACCTATTTATTTTTACCGGAATCAGTTGAAGAGGGGGTAGGCTCAACTCAAAAATCTCAATAACTGCAGATGTAATGAATGTATTGACTTCAAATTTTATATTTAACTTTAAAACCCCATAAGAATTGTACCAAGGAGGACCAGAGAAGAGGGCTTCGATTAAAATACGCTGACAACTCCCGATGTAATGAATTTACCGACAGAAAATTTAGTATGAGGATTCAGAAGCCACTGTGAATGTCAAATATTGAGTTTTAGCGCAAATGGTCGATCGGCTTTGGAGGGAGAGAGAAAACGTAATTGATTAATTCTTGCTGGGGAAGTACATAGCCAATGACGATTTTTTTTTCATTCCTTTGAAAATTTGTGCCTTGGAAAATAGGTCTTTCTTATACACTATTTATTTTAAAGGCATTTACGACCATTTACTTCCCCATCTCGAACTATTTGTAATCTACTAAGTTTTACTCTATCTCTAAACTCTTTTCCTTTTCGCCCAATTTTGCTGAAAACCAATGTGGGTCCAAGGGACAAAATATAAAAATTTTCATGTCGGTACATTAATTAATTTTTTTTTTTTTTTTCGGGTGGCCGACCTCCGGTGGAGGCCATGACACCCATCGCCGAATCTTCGGGGAAATGAGGGCCTAAAAATTGTATTAATCATTCAAAAATAAAATAAAAACATAAATAATTATCTTCTGTTGGTGTGGTAGGCTAGGAGCGACCGCTGCCGACCATCTGCGAGGATAAGCGGTCACTTTCAGCCCATCTTAATTTCCTTGGCGAGCCGAGAGAGCTTGGGATAAATGTGGGGCGTTCGCTAGCTTCAGTTTCTTCTTTCTCCGACAGGAGGCGACGAATCGGCTGAACATTGGGTAGCCGGTTTCCATCAGCAGCTGCCGTAGGTCGAGTCCCAGGTACGATCCTGTCCCGCGTGTCAACTCCAACCTAGGCCCGTCGTACAGCGGACATTCAAGGACCACATGTTCTGAAGTCTCGACTCCGCCGCACGACAGTTCGCGTTGTTCTTCCTTTTAAAAATTGAAATCTCCGTTAACATTAATTAAATTGGCAGTTATTAAGGTTTATTATTTGAATCCCCCTCCCCACTCTACCCTTTGGCTGATACGGCTGAAAATCAGTAGGTGACGAAACTTGGCGGATTTCCGTAATATTTATTTATTTATTTTTGGTTTGCTTCTCAAAGTATCATATTGATCAGTTGCAAAGTCTGAAAATCCTTAGGGTGTATCGTTAATATAATAGGGGACCGGGGGAGGAGAGGGGGGGGGAATACAATAAGGCCGCCCTAAGTAAACCCCAAAAATGTCTCCCCTCCCCCCTTCCATCAGTTTTTGGTACATTAAGAATAGATCAGCATATATAATTATTTTTAAAAATCAAGTAAAGATTTTTTTTTTAAAGTAAAAATAGCCTGGAGTTTTCACCGTCCCCAATATTTGCTGCCTAGGCATCTACCGTGGGTCCTTGATAGCAAAACTAGAGGGAAACTCCTCATTGGGCTGGAAGGATGGCCACCCACCCTTGACTGATTTGACTGAAAATCAATAAATGTCATTCTCATGAACGTTTGAATCCACAGTTAAAATTCCATTTCCATATTGAAATTATTCCATGGGAGTTATTAGGATTTTAGGTGTCACTTATGGACATCGGGGTCTATGTATAAAATTCCGAATTTATTATACAAAAGTCACTTGGCAGTGTATAAATCAAATAATCTTACGATGCATCAAAAATAGAAAGCCACGGTCAAAAAACCAAACAAGGATAAGTTTTTTCACTGTTCATTAAAAAATCATCAAGCTGTTGAGTTGGATTGGTATTTGGCGAGAGTGGGACACTCCTTGAGCTAGCTGTCAGATGTGGAACCTAACTAAACCTAGCAAGTTTACGAAATTATCTTACTTTCTAGTCAATGGCCCCTCAGACATTATCACTATAATTATCGAAACCTAAGAACTTACACAATACTGCCGTTGAAATTTGCAACAAAAATCATTCATAATAGCTTCGTTCACAAGAACCAAAAACCCAAAAGCTGCATAAACTTGGCGGATTTCCGTAATATTTATTTATTTATTTTTGGTTTGCTTCTCAAATTATCATATTGATCAGTTGCAAAGAAGGGAAATGCAATACTCATTATTCATTAATGAATGAATGAGGCTGTATTGTAATAAAGTTACATATTGTTGCAATAGAGTTGAGTATTTCAATTATTATTATTTAGCTATATGAAGTATAAGGGTTACAGGGGCGGGGGGGGGGGGGGGGGGGGGGGGGGGGGGTATAGACTTCCGGGGACACAGTCCACAGTTTCCGTAGTTAGCGCTGCAGACTTTTTGTTATTAATTTGGGAGACTCGGACCCCTAGAAGCCTCCCCTGAGGTAACCACTGACTGGAATACTTAAGCTGACTTTACATGAGCAGCAAAAATGCAAAGCGCAACAGCAGCAGATGCACGCTGTGGTTTCTGTGCTTCTAGAATTAAATGACCAATAACGTGCATTTGCTGCTGTTCCGCTTTGCATTTTTACTGCGCATGTAAAATCAGCTTTAAGAGTATAAAGTATAACATACATGAAGATTCTGAGCGAGGAAATTAAATGATCGAATTCATGTATATTTAAAAAAATTTAATATAACTTGTTTTGTACATGTACATTTAATGCAATGCATTTTGAATAAAAACAATTTTTTTAGTTTATTCAATTTTTATATTGTTTTTTTCTCTGGCCAGGGGGGGCGCGTGCCCCCCCCCCTGCCCCCCCCCCCTCCTGGCTAGCCCATGGTCTCACATACTTATTCACGTGCGGTAGGGGGTCTTTAACGAGTACCTGACATCGTACAGGCTCGGGACCATCGCTGAACGTCCATGCTTGCACGACTAATTTTATATAATTACTTTCGAATATAACGCATTACCACATAATTAGACATGAAAAAAAAATGTTTTTCAACTGGACAGTGATAAAATAAGACCAGATTTTTAGGTACAACAAAGTCCCCGATTAGGTTTCTGTAACAGGCTTTTAGGTTGCGAAAAAGCCTGAAATGGTTATTTTGGGTTATGAAAAAGCCTGTATAGGTTTCAATATAAAATTTGAATATAGAATTTGGAACTTTAATTGGTTCAAAAAATTCAATGCAAATAAAACATTTTTATAGAAGATGATCTTAAGACATATTAAAAAAGAAAACCAAAAAATGTGCACATAATTAAAATAAAAAGAACTACCTAGTAAAATAATTGAATCCTTCTCTTGATTGGAGCAAAACCAAGTACTTTTCTAGGGTTTCTAATATGAAGTTCTTTCTATTATCACTCAGAATTATTTTAAAAGCAGAGAAGCTTCCTTGACAGAATATCACTTTGCCGTCAGAAGTAAAATGGCAATCGCCTATCCACGGCCGCAGCAAATGCGATTTTGCATTGGTCATTTTTCTGTATAGCTGCATCGCGAGAGCAAGAGAAACTAAGGGCATTGCCCCCTCTCCCCCACGTAAACGTAAACAATCCCCACAGCTCCAACATCCGCATTACATCGAAATACGAATCAAACATTTGTTATACTTCCTCAAATTGCATTTTTCTTGTATTTTTTTTAATTTTTTCAAGATTAGATATTTTTAGGTGATCTCATCCCAATTAAGTTTTTTTAGGTTCTTCAAAATTTAACTGAACGATTCCAGAATCGAATAAGTAAACAATCATTTTCCTGCTTGGAAGACAGGAAAAAAAGAGATAAAATCCTAAGATAAATCTCTTGACAATTTAAAATTTTTAAATCGTTGTCCTCTTCTATTGAGTTTCGTGTACTATGAACTAGGGTATTCTGCTGATCAGATTTCTGTTGATACTACCATTGCTTTAACATGAATTTCCAGCACTTAAAGTCATCATTATTGACATCAGCTGCATGAATAAACAATTTTTGGCTGCACACAATATTTATAATAATATTTAAGCATATTTGGCATGCTCTACAATTTCAGAGTAGATATATTCTCCCGGCGGTGTGGGGGACATTAAAGGACCAGCGATGAGATCCGGCAACCTTCGTTTTCCTTCATTTTAGGCTCTAAGATAAACGTTAAAATAAATAGACTCGAGTCGAACGGAATACCTCCTGGCCCCTGCACTAGAACTGGCATGAAATAAATACTATGTTTCATCAAAACTTAAAAATTATACAGAATAAAAAAAATTAATATTGAAGCTGAATTCGGCAAATAAATAACATTTCGATAAAAAAGTATAAACTTTTTTTTTTAATTACTTGAAATCGGAGTCACGTCAAATTAGGCAAAGGGAATGGTGGGTTTAGAGGAAGAGGAGACACACAATGTTTGATCTGGGGAAGTACATTGAGTTTTGTTTTGTTTCAGGAGCTGCTGTCCAAGCTGTTTGACCTGTTCGACACAGATCATGATGGCTACTTAGCACAGGAAGCTTGGATCGAATTTCTCAAAGAACGACTCACGTAGGTTATTTTGTTTTTCTCCCTCTTTCTCCTCTCTACAACTGTGTATAATACAAAACTTGCAAAAAAATACAAACGGATTGTGTTAAAAAAGACAACTAATTAAAGAGGAATTAACGATATAGCAGGAATATAAAGCAAATTTAAAGAAAAAAAAAAATTCAATCGGATTGGTCCTAACTGAAATTATCTAAGAGAAATCGTGAAATCCCAGAATTCTACAATTTTCTTAAAATGTGTAAAAAAAGCCAACTAACTAGAGAGGATATAACTATATAGCAAGAATGACGTAGATCATGATGGCTACTTAGCACAGGAAGCTTTGATCGAATTTCTCAAAGAACGACTCACGTAGGTTATTTTTTTTTTTCCTCTTTCTCCTCTATACAACTGTGTATACAAAACTTGCAAATGATCTATAGGAAAAGTTGATGACATGAGGGTCATGATCACCCAATGGTGACACATCATAAACACTGAGATACGTTCACTGTTATTACTGCTATCTAGAAAGTCTCTGGGCCATTGGCGTTTAAATTGTCGTTGAGAAAGTGAGGCGGAGAAGAGCACGGGTTATTGTAGAAAATAAGGGAGAAATGTAATTTTTTGATTTGGATTTAACCATCTCGGAGATGTAAGGAACTTTGAATCAGTATGACGGGTTCAGCTGGAGACATACTAAGGAGCATTGTCTATTGTACGGAGGATTTTGGATTGAAGAGCTTGGATGTGTATATTAACTATTTTTTGAAACTATTTCGTAACTACTACCGGATTACAAAAGAATGAGCAAGCCGCTTAAAGAAATTATTTATTTTACTGATTCAGAGAGCTTATTAGCTTGTTTTTATTAAAGCAATGAACTTATACCGGTTTCGGCTTATGCCATTGTCGCGTCTGCACAGACAGACATCATCGAAAATGGTCGAAACCTCAGAGGACCTACCTATACTATAAGAAAATAAAATTCTAAGCTGCAAGTAAAGATCTAATATTCCACATTATATTGCCTTACTCGTAAAAATTTTATAGAATTCAGAATGGTTGATAAGATTTGTGAAGAAATATATGATATGCCCATAGCAGGACCTTCTTGTACCAACCATTTTTTTACAGATCTCTCTCCCTCTCCCTGTCAAATTTATTTCATACTGGCATTACTATCCAGTATATAAAAGTAATGTGTTGGCCTCAGCGGTTTTCTTTGTTTCATTGTACAGCGTAATTCTGTGAGTGACTGTCTTATACCCAGTAATGCCAGTATGAGAAGAAATCGAGAAGGGGAAGTGGGAGGGAGCTGTAGAGTATCTTCAGGTTAAAATTTCAGAATATAGTTCCTCCGATTATACTGCCACTTCTGGAGTTCTTTAAGCTTCCTACTTAAGCCCTTAATTATCCTTAATTTTTTAAACGATGTTATGCTAAATTTTCTAAACTGAGACGGAGAGTGGTGAGACCAGAGTGATCTTTCTTTGAATATAAATAAATGCAGTTTCATGATCTTCATGAGTATTAAACATTTATTTTCCAACTCATGCCCGGGCTTTAAATACGTCATGTCGCCTACTACCAGAACTATCTTTCGTCGCTCTGGTGAACATGAGCTTTATTCACCTAGGATAGGGGTCTTTAATGAGTAGCTGACATCGCACAGGCTCGGGACCATCGCTCAACGTCCCATTTGAAAGACGGCGTGCTCAAGGTTTTCTCACCTCCCAGATAAAAAACCTAAGGGCTTTGGCCAGGTTTCGAACCCACGATCTTGAGCTCAGTAGGCTAGCATGGCTCGCTAAGAGCAATACAGACGTGCTCTTAAATTCGATCTCAATTAGATCATGCATTCCCCATTTGGTCACCATCCTATGCGACGTACTCCCACAGTGTGGAGCGGGTTCAGTGAAAATCTTTGAAACTTATATTTCATGCCTTTTTTTCACACCTGGAATATATTTATATAATGCAAAATTTGATTTTACTTAGTATTGTTTCTTGCAGAACCATCAATGACGTCTTACCCTCCATAAAATCATACATTCCATTCTTGCCTGTCCAGAAGTAATGTCCCAAATTTCTTTTAACATTCCCTCATATCCAATTAGAAATAAAAATACATTTTTATTCTCCCTTCTGTTACGACCTATACCAATACCAACTATAACTTCAACATCCCACCAAATAGAATCCAAAGCTAATTTTAATGATATTTATTACATGACTAGTTCGGAAATAAAGATAATTTTGCAAAATACTTTAATATATTAAATAATATAATAAACTTTAATTTATTATATTTACCTATTATTCATATTTTACATTATTATTCGATGTGCTCGTTCTATACTCTCACTTGCTCATCTTATTATTCATGGAGTCTTTTCCTGTTTGTACTTTGTTTTTCTGTTAAATTATTTGTATGTTTCCTTTCATTATTTGCATAGCATAATGAATATTTTATTTGTTTATTATGACTCGCCATCCAGACATGCAGGCAATGTTTCGAGACGAAAGAGGTCAAAAGAGCCAAGAACCAAGCAAACGGGTAGGCAGGGGACCAAACCAAAAGGACCCAAAGCAGGAACTGCGACACCCAAGGCACCCTCAGAGGTCTCATTCCCACCGGCGAGATGCAGGGCTTGGAGCACCTCTGTGGTACCTGCTCCGGCTACGTCGACAGATCATGTTATGAAAGAGTCTCAGAAGAGGAATTTTCTGACATGACCACTCCATCTCCTAGAGCGCCTTACAAAACTCCGAGAAACCAGATGGACTTTAGGCGAACCAACTAGCAGAGGACAGCTATCATTCAGGGTGGCTACACAAATGGTATCATCTCCGAGGAACAAGTGGGACAAATTGTGAACCATATCCTCGAGGAGATAGACTGTTTAAAACCTGACCAGGATGAGCCAAACCTAGGGTTTGACGATTACAACCTCTGAAACGAGGCACTAGGCATTGTGCTTGGACCTGGCTCGATGGCGTGATACCCAAGGCTAGAGCCTGCCTTCAGAGGGTGGACACGTTGGAACTCAGCAGACTAGAGTGTGGATCTCGGATCCCACACAGAAACCTGGCTTGAGGTCCAGAGCGGCGGTCTCTCCACTTCCGGATGGAGGGTCGTCCATGCCACTGCAGAGCCTAAGGGGAATTTGGAAATTTTAAAGGGCGAGCCATCCACATTCCAGTGGAGAAAGACCAGTAGAAGGGGTAACGGTTCAACCTAATAAAAACTCACAAATAAGGTTGGGATCCTTCGTATAAATCTATATCACAGCAGGGAAGGAACCGCTACTGTAGGAAGGGACGTGTTGAACGAAAATATTGATATAGTTCTAATTTAAGAACCTGATGTCTATAAAGGGGAATTAGGGGCTGGAAGAAGTTGGGGCATATACGATCGTGATAACCACCAGAAACCGCCTAGAACTTCCATTTTAATAAGAAATCAGAAACCGCTTAGAACTTCCATTTTAATAAGAAATCACAAACATCGTATGCCACTTCGTGACTTCTGTTCCAGGGTCCTAGTGACGGCCAAGCTGACCTGTACCTAGGAGGGAGCCACAAAGGAATTGGTAACCGGTAACCACCAAAATGTTGACTTTACATACCGTTTATGCCTGTTTGAAAGATAATCAACCCCTCTTTACATGTCTGCCATTTCAAACATATCAGACTTAGTTCCTTAGTTATGAAGTCTCATATATTA
The DNA here is from genome assembly GCA_963662175.1 of Aradus depressus. Taxonomy (NCBI): domain Eukaryota; kingdom Metazoa; phylum Arthropoda; class Insecta; order Hemiptera; family Aradidae; genus Aradus; species Aradus depressus. The sequence continues at coordinate 27,809,356 of OY759218.1, forward strand.
TTTCCCTAGCTATAAGTATAGAGGAAGTTATGCAATCGGTCAGAAATTCGACCTTCAGATTTCACCGGAATTTCATCCAACGGAATTTTCCATTCCCCTGAATCCAAAAATGAAAAAAAGAAAAATTCATACGTCTATTTGTCATACATTTTTAATAGGAATGTCATTGTCGAAAATCAGTTTATTTCAAGACTAAGTCACGTACGATGTTCGGAAGATCGGAAATATAAATTGGCATAATTTATCTTTAACGTAGAGTTTCGTACAGTTTTCTAGAAGTTATTAGTATTCTAGTGGCCGCCAAAGAACTTGAAGAGCATATAAATCAGAAACAGTGCATTAGCAGACCATTCAAGTTCATAGAAACCTTTTTAGTTAAGAATTTAATGTCTTAACCGATGCCAAAGTGTCCTTATTTCATCTAGCGTCACTCAATTTATTCCTGAGTAATGTAAATGTGATTAAAATTTTATATCAGGCGACCTGGAGAAAGTCCGAGAAGGTAAGCTAGCCTGTTGAAAGATGAATTTAAAACTACAATATTCCTCGATATTTTACGTGCATACGAGAAACGGTGCCTGATGACCCCAGGCTTGCCAACTTTTCAATAGAAAAATATCGGCCATTACCTTGACCCCCCCCCCCCGCTCATTACACACCTCTTTTTCAAGGAAAAAACAAAAACAAGAAAAAAAAAAAAAACCGAAGTCACGAACTGTACAATATTAATTCCTGTTGATTCAATCTCTTGAAGGCAAACATAATTTATTATTTTATTTTTGTTACTTCTTCAGCTATACGATGAATTGGAGAATTTATGTAATCTGTCAAAAATTCGATGCGGAGTTTTCAATGGAATTTCATGTTTTTTAACCTTCGGATTCCAAAAATTAAGAAAAATACTGTCTCTCTGTGTCTATGAACTAAAGAAGACACCTATTGATTTTCAGCCAAATCAGTCTAAGGGGAGGGGTATTAGGGGGAAAACTCCAATATGTCCCTTTACAATGAATGTATTGACAAGGAAATTTCATATGTAAATTTAAAGCCCTATAAGGACGACACCTATTAATTTTCAAAGGGGAGACTCAAACCCCAGTAACAGCCTATATAACGAATGTGTATCGACATGAAATATTATATTTAAATTCAAATATAAATTCATATCAATATATACGATTTTCATTTGATGTAGGTATTTCAATAATTCCCAAATATTGGCCCTTTTGGTCTCCTTCTATTAATTTATTTTTTCTTCATTTCAACCGGATCCGGCCCGCTGTAAGATTTGGTCCGGCCCGCGAGACATTTCGAAAAACCCAATTAAAGAAAAATATATATTACACTACTTACTCACACTCACTCCAAATTAGGAAGATCGAGTAGGATGGGGTTTGTCGCTTGCTCCTGTGGAATCAAGTGCGAGCAAGGCGAGTGAGGAAAAATTCATGTCATCGCGTGTTTGTTTATGGTCAATAAATTTGCGTATTTTTTTTGTTTTTAATGTGCATGTTTGCGGATGCGATCGTGTTCATGTGATTGATTGATAGTGTTACGACCGAACAAAATACATACAAAAGGAACCCCTTCCCTAGAATAGGCTTGGTTGTGTGATTTCTACAAAAAATACCTCGAAGAAGACCATTTTCCGCAGCTTAGAAAATTCGCAAGACGATTGATTTGTGCTTTTGGCAGTACTTATAAATGCGAACAGTTCTTTTCAATGATGAAAGTTAATAAATCAAAACATCGTACAAGGCTCACTGAAGATAATTTGGAAAATTCTTTACGTCTTTGTATCAGTGGAATTAATCCAAACATCAATGGATTAGTTTCCCAAATTCAAGCTCAAGTGTCTCATTGATTTCGGTGTCGCTACTTAACTTTCGTAGTTTGTAATAATTCCAAATTTCACGATTTAATTATAATATTGTACTAATTTTTTTTCATTTCATTTTATTTTAATAAATTGTATGATAATAACATTGTCTTATTATTTCATGTCTGATATCTTATCGCTAAAAATTATGAACACTACTTTAAAGTCCGACGTTATTTTATTTTGAACCATCTACGCGGCCCGCGAACGTATTTGCACACTAAAGTTTGGCCCGCAACATGTCAAAGGTTGCCCATACATGATTTAGATATACGATATTTCGTCCGTCAGGACATTTTCAAGTACAACAAATTATAATATTCTCCATTTTGTTATGCTATGAACCATTATTTTTTTATATATAACATACGGTATGCAATCAAAAATCACTATAAAAAAAAATGCACAATGAAGATGATATAAATATATGTTAAAAAAGTTGACAAGCTATGTTATATATAAAAAAATAATGGTTCATAGCATAACAAAATGGAGAATATTATAATTTGTTGTACTTGAAAATGTCCTGACGGACGAAATATAGCATATCTAAATGAAGAAAAAATAAATTAATAGAAGAAGACCGCAAGGGCCAATATTTGGGAATTATTGAAATACCTACATCAAAATTATATTTAAATTCAAAAACTCATAAGAATTTCTTTTTCATCTGTTAATTTTGAGTGATCGGAGGGAAGGGGAACCAAAGATGAAGGGTCCGACTTAAATACACTTTAATGAATGTATCGACACAAAATTTAATATGAGGATCCAAAAGCCAGTATGTAAATCAAATATTGCGTTTCAGCCCGATGGATTAGCCTTGGAGGGAGAGCGGAAACTAAATTGATTAATTCTTGCTGGTCGCTGGTGACTTACCGACGACTTCTTTTCCATATGCTGTCATCAGAACAACATCGAATATTCGCGAATTCATTATACACTAAGTTAACACTCAAGACCTGTCTGTATTAGTAATTTTTTTTTTTTTTTTATCATTCTATTAACCGGCAGCTCAGTGGTCTCGTGTTTTCTTACTGAGCTCAAGATCGCGGGTTCGAAACCCGGCCCGACGCCTTTAGGGTTTTTTTCTGGGAGTTAAAAAAACGTTGAGAACGCCATTCTTTGGATGGAACGTTAAACTAGGATCCCGAGCCTGTACGATGTCAGGAACTCGGTAAAGACTCCTACCATAGGTGACTAAAAATGTAGGACTCCCATAGTTTTAAACATAAAATTTAAAAAAAAAAATAATTGTTAGAGTCAATATGAACCTATTAATCCCTTAATTGTGTGACCTGAACACGAATGAAATATTTTGTTTATTTTGCAAAATATTATTTTCGTATATATATCAATTTAGTGGGGGGATATCCGAGTCTCGAGAATATCCTACCTACACGGAGGGCCATTTTACGAATTTTAAGGAAGAAGTTAGATGAATAATAAGTTTATAAAAATAATAAAATAAATAAGTTATGTAATCGGTAAAATAGATGCGGAGTTTTCATTGGAATTCCCATCTCTAGATTCCTAATATGAAGGAAAAGGTGTATCACAAGCAATGTACTTCCCCAGAAGGAATTAATCAATTAACTTTTCGCTCCCCCTCCAAAACAGTCTACCGTTTGTGCTAATATACAATAATTAACTCACATAGAGGCTCCCAAATCCTCATACTAAATTTTGTGTCGATAAATTAATTACATCGGCAGTTATTAGGGTTTTTGAATTGAGCCCTATCCTCTGAACCCCTCCTTCCCTTCAGCCGATATTACTGAAATTCGACAGGTTATGTCCTGATTGGGTTTTGACTTTAAATATAAAATTTCATGTCGATCTATTCATTACATCAGCAGTTATTAGGGCTTTTGAGCTAAGCCTCTAAAATAATCCCCCCTTCCCTTTGACCGATTTGGCTGAAAATCGATAATTGTTGTCCTTGTATGGTTCTAGATTCACATGTAAAATTTCGTGTGAATACATTTATTACTAATATTCAATAGTTGGCTCCTAAATCTTCATACTAAATACTGTGTCGATAAATTCATTAAAATGGCAGTTGTTACAATTTTTGAGTTAAGCCTCTCCGTAAGTCACCCTTCCCTTTGGGCTCAAAACTGATAGTTGCTGTCCTTATGGGTTTCAGGTCATACGTATGAAATTTCGTGTCATTACATTCATTCTATCGACAGTGGTCATTTATGCTAAGCCTCTCCCCTAATCCTTTAGTCAATTTGGCTGAGAATCAATAGGTGTTGTCGTTAGAGGATGCTGGATACACATATAAAATTTCGTGTCCATACATTCATTTTATCGGGAGTTATTGTGTTCACAGACACACAGACAGACACACTTTTTTTAAATTCTGGAGGTCGGAAAACATGAAATTAAAAAAATTCCGCATCGAATTTTTGACAGACTACATAACTTCACCTATACTTCAAATAGCGAAAGTAGGTTAGGTTAGGTTTTATGACTCATGCCCGGGCTTTAACTACGAGGTCATATCGCCTACTACCAGAGCGCTCTTTCGTCACTCTGGTGGACATGAGCCCGACTCTACTGTGGGAGTCCTAAATTTTGCCTATCCTAAATTTTTATTCATCTAGGGTAGGGGTCTTTAACGAGTACCTGACATCGTACAGGCTCGGGACCATCGCTTAACGTCCCATCCGAAGGACGGCGTGCTTAAGTTTATTTTACCTCCCAGATAAAATAAACTAAGGGCCTCGGTCGGGTTACGAACCCACGTTCTTGAGCTCAGAAGTCAAGCACGCATACCACTGAGCTACCGGCGCCCTCAATAGCGAAAGTAAAATGCTTTTAAGTAAAATAACTTATTCTGGACTCTATAGAAAAAATTCAATTATCAATAAAGAGATTATTAAAAAATATTTTAAAAATTTGAATGAAGAAATGACTACGTTCTAACCTTGTTCCTTTGATTTTTGGGTTCAAGCCCGTGCTTTAGCTTCGAGGTCATATCTCCTACTACCAGAGCGCTGCTTCAGTGGGAGTTCCCAAGCTATTTTGCCTTCCCACGTTTATTCACCTAGAGTAGGGGGTCTTTAACGAGTACTGACACTCGGGATAATCGCTTAACCTCACGTCCTTCGGACTGTGCTCAAGGTGTTTTATATCTTAGATGAAAAATCTGAAGGTCTCGACTGAGTTTAGAACTTGTGATCTGAGCATAATAGGAAAGCACACTAACTCTGTTCCACTGGTGCCTCATCTAACTTTTAAGAGACATCAGAAACCGACGTTTTTGGGAAGGCAATAAAATGAGAGCCCAGCTTTGTCATGGATTTAAAAAAATAAATACAGTAGAACCTCTTTAAGTCGAACCTCGATAAGTCGAAAACCTCTAAAACTCGAAAAAAAGTTTTGTTCCTTTCCCTTCAAGCCTCAAAACCTCCATTACTCGAAATCTGAACCCTCTATTAGTCGAAATAATCAATGAGTCCCTACAAGCCATTTTGGTACATATTTTCCCTCTATAACTTGAAAAAATAAATTGGACCTCTGTATCTCGAACATAGCAATGTTTTATTTTAGAACCTTTACAACTCCTTAGAACCTATTTTAAACTTATTACCTCTATAGCTCGAAGAAAAATAAGTTACCGACTTTAAGAATTTGCACCATGTACACCATTGTTTCTTAGACTTTTTAGAGTTTCGAAAGAAAACAATTTAGGAGTACATATACAATAAATAGGATTACCAATTATCTAAAGCAAAAAAAAATTACTGCCTTTTTTTAATACCTACATATACTACGATCTTTTTATTTTAAGGATGTTTTGAAATAATGTTGATTTATAATAAATATAAATATGTTTGTTACCTCTGTAACTTGAATTTTTATTTATTTCACGTATCTAACTCAAAATTAGTTAGAATGAATCTTAACCTCTACAAGTCGAATCAAAATCCTCCTAAGTCGAAATCCTCCATAAGTCGAAAACTCTATAACTCGAATTTTTTGGCGTCTCCCTTGATGTTCGATTTATAGAGGTTCTACTGTACATTAAAAAGTGTTATGGACATTACAGGACTTTCTTATACCTACCACTTTTGTACAGATCAATCTCCCTCTTTCTCCCTCTCTCTCTCTCTCTCTCTCTCTCTCTCTCTCTCTCTCTCTCAAATTCATTCCATACTTCGTATAGCGGAAATGCTTTTAAGTAAAATAACTTATTCTGGACTCTATAGAAAAAATGCAATTATCGGGTTAATAATATGAATTATTTTATATTAACTAAATTTAATAATATGAAAAAACATTATAAGAAGTTACTCAACTGCTCTGAAGGTGGCGGCATCAGATGGAAGTAGCATGCTCAAATGGAGGAGATTCTGAGTCAGATTCCTAGTTTAATGTTGCCTCATCATAAAATCTATCTTCTGATTTTCGCCTCTATTTTTTACATTTTTTTTTTCTTTAATCTACTCTTCTTTCATCCAATTAACTCATTGTCAAAATTACAGATATAAAAATCTAATTTATCTAATTAATGACTGTTTCTCACAGCTGTAATTGTCAAATGTTGAATCTGACATTGAATTTGAGTTTAGAGACCTTGAAAACATATAAATTGATATATTTGATTGATATTTCCATAAAAATGATAATTTACGTTTTTTATACCGTTTTTTTGACGACTACAACTTTTCAACGTGCATTTTTGACATGAAATTTGAAATCAGCGACCTTCAAAACCCCAATGTACATATTTTCAGTTTTTTTCGATTAAAATACCGGGAACTACGCTGAAAAGTCTCAAACAGCTCCAAAACCCCATTTAAACTGCATGTAAAACTTTGACCTCTCACAGGCACCTTTAAATTCATTTTGAAAAATCTGAAAAAATTCACAAAATTTTTTTTCACCAAACTACATACGATTTTGGAAAGGGACCTTGAGAAAACGGACTTTTTCAAATTAGCGGACACCCTAATCTATATGGTTTTCCGCATGTATCTCTAGACAATGAATGAAAAATTGTATTACATATAAAATATGTATTTTAGTTTTTTTTACGACTATTACTTGTAACGATTTCTGATTAGGTCATAAACATAAGCGGCATCTTGTAGAATGTACTTAGGCCCCGGAGTTATTGTCGAATTTCGGCTAAAATCTAATGAGATCTAAGTTATGTGACATCATCATCATCTTAAAGTTCTAGTTCATAGCTACAATCGTATCCGAGGTAGAGCCTTCCCAAAGTTCCGATCACATATACACCCACAGATACCGCGGAAATGATAAAAAAACATATTCAGGTTACTTTGAAACCTGAAAATCCATCAGAATTTTACACGATAATACTCCCTTATACGATAGGCATATTTCCCTCCTTGTCTGCAACTGGCCTTGTTTCACCTCACATGTACTTATATTATCTCACTGATGTTTTGTTGCATGCCAGGGATGAGAAACAGATCGACCTCGCAGAACAGCTAGAAAGCGTCGCCTACGTCCTCTGTGGAGAAGATAAAATATCCTTGGACAAATTTTGTCAGATATTTCAAGCTAAAGGGGTAATATTTCTTAATATTTTTATCTCTACTAGTATGTTTACGGGCGTTGCTCAGACAATTCACTACCTTTCTTGCCATTTTGTGACTTTTACCAGCATCATTTAGAATGCTTGTAAATATATTATCGTAATATGGAAATACATTTTAGTGATAGAGGATTCAAAATGGTACTAAAAATATTTGAGCTTTCCGTACAACTAGTATTTACATCCATTTACATTTTAACGTATTGTTCCCTATCCTTGTCAGGGAAAAGGGCCTAACTCTTTAATATAAAATAAAAATATGTTGCTGCCGTCGCCTGGGAGCGATCGCCAGTGACCATCAGCGAAGATCGGCGGTCTCTCCCAGCACACCTTAATTTCATTTGCGGCACTCCTCCGCGCCAAGAGAGCTCGGGATCAAGGTTGAGTTCCAGGTATGATCCTGTCCCGCATATTAACTCAAACCCTTTCGTACAGCGGACATTCGAGGACCACATGCTCTGAAGTCTCGACTCCGCCGCACGATCAGTTCGAGTTGTCCTTCTTAAAGAAGAAGAGTTTGGAGTTGAAATTTCCGTGACCTGATAGTAGCTGACAGGCTGACCTGATAGGTACACCCATGTAGTGTTCAAGTGTACCCGGATTTCCGGGACGTTCGATCATCCGATGATCATATCCACCTTCAAGGGATTCTTGCGATATGTACACATTGTTGTTGTAAAACAAGTAGATGCTAACCCCCAACTCTGCCCCCTCAAACTAATAAATTTCACCCCTCATCGTATGTTTGTATTTGTTTGTGATTATTTATTTTTCATGATACTTCAGATAGTGGACAAGCTGTTTCGACTTATAGACCATGATTCAGATGGAGTTATAACAGCTGCACAAATCATGGAATTTTTGGCAAATATCACCAATACTAGGTAACTTTACTAGATATAAACAAGAATTAAAAGAAAAAAACTATACATCAATATTTCTATTCGTTCTAATTAGTTTATTGATCTACAATCTTAACATCGCCCCGAAATATCGTCCTGAAAGACGATTTATCTATAGAAATCTAAATATAAAATATTTATTTAAAAAAAAAAATAGTTTCTATAGTATTATAAATTTTATTTTCATATACCTTCCATTATTTATTTTTTCAAATATAATAATTATCTTATATTGTATTCTAAGATTTAATATCGGTTGATGTATAAAATTGTGTGTCGTATCCAATTATCGTTTTAATGGTTTAACGGAAATAAATATTATTATTATATTTATGTATTTCACAAACATCAGAATAGGTACCGCATGACTCTGTAGGTTTGATCACAATAAAAACATTTCTTTATTTCTATATACATTTTTTAAATTAGAAAATGGGATGCAATTCATTACATTATACCTATACAGTAACTCTTTTATTTTATAATTTTTCAGTCAAATTATGAGCATACCACTAATATCGAATGATTTTAACAATTATGTTTTCGCTCTCTGCCTAAACTCTTACACTCGTATTTCCGGAGAACAGCTTCATTAAAAGAACCAACGAGAGGGTCAACATTTTATTCTTTCGGGTACATGATAAAGAAAGAACAATTCATATATCATATACAAATATTATCATGTACCCGAAAGAATACAATTTTGACCTTCACATCTTCAAATATATATTGTATTTGTAATGAAAACAATAAATAAAGAAAACCAACTTCTTTTTAATCATATTCTTAATAAAAGTAATTGCAAAAGTGTAATAAGGTGTAAGGGAAACAGTTTTTTTCCCCTATATTTTATAATATTAATATATATCCGGATATACTACATAAAATTATATTGATTCAATAGTTTTCTTTGCAAATTTCATTTTCAATTGAACAATAATATAACAAATTTTAATTTCCCTAGTGGTATCTGGATACAATTTAAAGCCCTACTTTTAATTAAAATAGTTATTTTTAATTAAATTAAATATTTTTTTGTTTATATCAGAGTTCTCACAATTTCCCATAATATAGGAAATTGTGTGAACTCTGATATGAACGAAAAAATGTTCAATTGAAAATTCAATTAAAAAGAACTAATAATTTTCGGAATGAATCTAGTCTTCTCTGAGTCGGAATCTGAAAACAAACGAAATATTGAAACTCAATTTTAAGCGCTATAGTGTTTTTTTTGGGGGGGGGGGGGGGGAAGAAATAACAACACCATTCGATATAACACACGTTTTACAAAACTCTATTGAGATATTTTATAAAATATAGACCCCAATATTGAAATTAAGTATCGAAATATCGATAATTCCACAAACAATACTTTGATATATCGATATTTTATCAACTTGTTTGTTTGGAAATATCTCATATAACCTATAAGGATACCTACTATATTTGTTGGTGGTAGGCGGTTGTAGTGGACTTACTTGTAAAGTCGTATAGTTAAGTAAGATAGATGTGTCAATCCAACTATATATTTTTAATTTTTATTTTTACCACAACTAGTTTCGGCAATTTGCCATCTTCAGATGGTGAAACTTATTAGAGAGGAGATCAAAGAAATTGACACATCAATCAGGGACTCTGGATGCTGTCTACTAGTCCCAGATTGATATGTGCCAATTTTTTTGATCTCTTCTCTAATAAGTTTCACCACCTGAAGATGGCAACGTGCCGAAACTAGTTGTAAAAATCAAAAAAATTATATTATACTTGGTTGCGATAATTACTTAGTACATTTTATAGTGAATTTAGTAGAAATTTTCAGTGTTAGAATTTGGTTTAGTTTTCCTTCAACGTCTGGTATCTATGGTAACTAACATTTATTAAATTAGCTTTTCTTCTGTTTTTTATGTTTTAAGAGGACTTCGTAAGTTTGGACACAACGTAAATATGACTACGACTGTCCAAAAAGTCATAAAAAATTGGCTACAAGGGGACATAAAATATTTGTGTCAAACCATCGATATATTTTTTGATTTATAAGAAAGTTAATGTATACTTATTCATGCTATGCACAAGTATTATTGAAATTAAATGAAAATGGAAGATTATGTTTGATGAAATTCTGCACTAGAATCAGGTTCTCTATATATTTAATAATTAGTGCAAGGTTTATTAAAATGCCTGTATCACACACTGCAAGGTTTATTAAAATGCCTGTATCACACACACCAAGGTTTCCCCTGTATCATATTCACTCCGACTTATCCTACATATATTAAAGAATTTTCAGTAAAATAGGTGCATCCACATTCATCTATGTTTCACCTCAAGTGCTGCATTTGAATATAATATTACCTGAGTGAACAAGGAAGCTAATGTTAATAAGACAAGCAGTATAATAGATATAAAGTGTTTTTATTTATAATATGAAATTTGATAGACCTAAATAACATTATATTTCATTGTATAATCAATAAAATTGAAGGATTCTTATTTTGTTGAATAGGAGAAGATCAGGATTTGACAAAGGAAATCTAGAATGGTTGGAACAACTGTTCAGACAAACCGTAGGAAACGAAACAGAAATCAGACGGGATGACTTCAAGAAAATACTCATTACCAAAAACGTATGTATGTACATAGGTTACATATTTATTTATAATTTAACATAATTGTCTTAAGTGAAAAGTAATGTTCAATGGGTATGTCTGTGGCTTCCTGGAAGAACTACTTACTCAGTTTTTTCTGGAAAAAAAGAGAATACATCGGGTTATGGGGGTATATGTAGGCCTCTTTCATCCTATATACAATATGTTAAAACTTAATATTCCTTACATTGTGTGGAAATTAAACATTGAAGAATGACTAACATCAATAGTTATCGAAAGAAGTACTTAAATTTACAGCTCCCTTTAGTTAGGGCGATATTATACATTCATAGTGAACAATTATAAAAAATGCCATTGGAGTAATTATTATAGAATGTTATTTTCGTTGCCTGTGCCGATAACTGATTCTACACTCAAATCCAAAAACGTAATATTCACCTCTTAAATCCTCTGTTCCCGGAAGAACAGCTATTGTATAAATTCAGGACATAACAGAAATAATTTTTCTCATCCATACAGTATTTCAAAATGTACTATAAAATATTATATATTGGTATAATATCAATCTGCAAACGCTAAAAGCCATAGTAGTCGATGCGTTATACAAAAAAAATATATACATCTGCCGCCGGACCTACCTCGAGGACAGTCTGTGGCCTGCTTCCAACTGTTGACCAGCCACGATTCGCTTCAGGGGCATCTCTACCGGATCGGAGTAGCAGACCACCCCAGCTGCGACGGAGGGGAGCGCATCTTGACATGTGCCCTGCTCTCCAGGTCGTCAAACTGCGTATGGAGAAAATCTGCAATGTTCTGTGCTGCTAGGAGATGGCATAGTGGAACTTGCCAGCGTATCGGCTTAGGGACCAAAAATATTTTAAAAAACAATATCAATGATTAAATTACTATTTTTGACTTAATCGAGCAGTATACTGCAATAAGTCAGAACTATTATTTCTGATCACGTTATATGTGTTTTTTTGTTTTTTTTTCTAGCCATTTTTTACTGAACGAGTGTTTCAAATTTTTGACAAAGATGACTCCGGCTCAATTTCGCTTCAAGAATTTCTGGATGCGATGCACCAGTTCGCTGGTCAGTCTCCTGACGACAAGATCAAGTTCCTGTTTAAAGTTTATGATCTTGATGGTAATACCTTTTTTTATATAATTTTTTTAAAATACAAATCATATACAGGGTGCCAGTTAAGTATGTCTTATTTTGTATTAAGTTGTCTGCAAAATATTGTCTATTTCACAAAATATATGGGAGTACTTTTAACAGTGGGAGTAGATTTAACAGATACGTGGCTGAAGATGTTAGCAATACCGAAAGTACTGCCATATATTTTGTGAAATAGAGAATATTTTTTTTAGAAACGCGTTTTTCTTTATTTTTATTAAATGTTTCACAATATCTCTGCAAAAAAATGTTAAGTCTGGTTGAAGTCTGTTCAAATCCATGATATACTTGGGATTCCCTCGAAACTACTTCATTTACTATCTCCCACAATTTCCACAATACAATCCCCTCGCTAAAGCCCTTTCACAACAAACATTTAGATTTCTGAATATATTTTATTTTAATTCTTATAATTTAATTGTAGGAGACGGTCTGATTCAGCACCGAGAGTTGCAGCATGTGATGCGAGCCTGCATGGAGGAGAATGGAATGCGGTTTAGTGAGGAGCAGATAGCTGACCTGACCAAGGCCCTATTTGAAGATGCTGACACCGAGTCCAGGGGCGCAATCACCTATGAATCATTGAAAAATCAACTGGAAAAACATGGTGGCCTTCTAGAAAATTTGTCAATTAGGTAAAACTTTCCAACAATTTTTTTTATCTCTATTGTTTAACAGTATATTATTGTTGTCGGCGAACATTCACAGATTTGCAAATGATTTGCCGCCTGCAGAACCTTAAAAATAATGATAATGTATTATTCCTGTGGCTCCATTGAGCCCTATGTGTGCCCCGCCCCACACTGAGTCCTTTTCGAGAAGAATAGAGTAAAGTGTTGCTTCTCATCATTTTAATTTTTGAGACGTTTGATTTTTACTTTCCCAGCTATACGAAGTATAGGGGAATTTATGTAACCGATCAAAAATTTGATGCTGTTTTCAATGGAAATTCATGTTTTCCAACCTCTTGATTCTATAATTGAAGAAAAAAAGTCGGTGAATCACCGGCAATGTACTCTTCCTCTGAACGAATTAATCAGACCTTTCACTCCCCCTCCAAAACCAGTTGACTGTTTGCGCTAATATTCAGCAGTCCACTTAACATAAGGGCTCCTGAATTCTCATACTAAGTGTCAATAAATTCATTACATCGGCAATTATTGAGGTTTTTGGGTTGAGCCCCCTCTGATCCCTCCTCTCCTTCTAACGATTCCTCTAAAAATTAATAAATGTCGCGTTTATGTTGTTTTGAATTCACATATGAAATGTTGTGTCGATACATTCTTTACAACGGCAGTTATTAGAGTTTTTGAGTTAGTAGGCCTCTTCCCTAATTTCCCTATCTATCCCCTTTTGGCTGGAAATCGATAAGTTATGTCCTTATGTGGTTTTGTTCACACATATAAATTTCATGACGATACATTCATTCCATCGGCAGTTATTACAGTATTTATCTTAAGCCTTCCCCTAATCCTCCTACCTTTGATCGATTATCGTCGTTAGAGGGTTCTGGATTCACATGTTAAATTTCACCTCGATACATTCAATTTATCGGGAGTTATCGTATTCACAGACAGCCAGACTTTTTTTTTTTTTTTTCAAATATTTGGCTTTTAGAGGTCGGAAAACATAAAATTCCATTGAAAACTTCTCATCGATTTTTTGACAGATTATTGTATATGTAAAGTATTACAAGTCGCTGCTACGCGATGCAATTTAAACATTTTTTGTAATATTTCCTACGGACATTTATTTGTCATTCTTTGAGGCGCTATAATTGCGATCGTATTGATTCTATCTCAGGACATATTAACGATTGGGAATTTAATAAAGAACATTTTTGGTAAGAACCACTCTGTCGATAGGGCTAACCGTTTTCGGGTAAATCAAGGAAACGTCTAATAATATGTGTTTCAAAACTACATTTCAGGATGATTTTCTGCAATTATCTCAAAACCCGGTCGACCTGCAATAAATCGTATTTCAGATCTCTCTACAAATTTTACTTGAAAAGATATTTGATAAGGTCATAAACATAAGCAGTATCTTGTAAAATGTACTTAGACACCGACGTTTTTTATTTTTATTTTTTATTTACAAAGAGATATTTACAACTGTATAAAAAATGTGTACAAGCAAATGTGCTATGGGAGAAAATAAATGTCAACAGAGGAGAAATCACCCAATGGTGACATTCCCTAGGCAATGAGTCGCACTCATTTATGGCTAATTGTCATCAAGTGGATATCATCACGGCTAAGCGCCTCATTTAAGGCACCGAAGTAAAGTGGTCATACTTTTTGTCTGATTTCGGCCAAACCCTAATGAGATCTGAGTTAGCACATGGGACTTTTTTATTCCAAATTTCAAGGTCATAGCTATAATTGTTTTTGCGGTAGAGCACTCGCAACATTCCAATTACACACACGCACAAACAGATATCATCGCGAAAATGATCAAAACGTTATTCAGGGGACCGTGCAACGTGAAAATCCATTGAAACCCCGATCTCGGGTTTTCGCACGATTACGAAACTTCTTTATAATATAGGTTTAAGAAAGTAAAAGAAATAAAAAAGACGTGGGGTTGGTTGAGGCGGAGGGCCTCAATTTCTAGAACTCAACCCGTGTAATTTTGCCGACGATCCTATTCAATTATGTGAGAGTACAATATGTTATTCTCTTCAGGTCAAAGTTATCTACAAAATTACTACCTGCGTTTAGTGATCTAAACTTTTTTCTGCGATTTTTTTCCGTCTGACCACATAAAGAATTTTATTCCCGGCAATATTAATGATTTCCCACACATCCAAAATCTATTCTTGATACAATGCATTATTATTTTCTTATACTTACAGTATAAGCACTTATTTTACTCGTGCGAAAATCCGAGATCGAGGTTTCAACTGATTTTCACGTTTCAAGGTCCCCTGAATACGTTTTGACCATTTTCGCCATGATGTCTGTCACACAGACAGACAGTATGTGATTAAAAGTTGTGAGCTCTCTAACGCAAAAACGATTTTAGCTATGAACTCGAAATTTAGAATGAAGGAGTCACATGTTCTAACCTTAGGTCTGATTAGATTTTGGTCGAAATCAAACGAAAATTGAGACCACTTTCCCCCGGTACCTAACTACATTTTACAAGATACAGCTTATGTTTATAACCAAATAAAAAAAATTTTCCAGTAATATGTAAAGAATATTAAAATACATAATTTATATGATATAACATTTTAACAGGTCGTCCGGTTTTTGAGATATATTCCGAAAACCATCTTGAAATGTAGTTTTGAAACACATATTTTTAGACCTTTCCTTGATTTACCCTGTTATTCCTATAAAAAAAAGTATTCTTACCAGAAATGTTTTTTATACAATTTTCAGTCGCTAATAAGTCCTCAGATTTGAGATAGGATCGATACGATAAAAGTTGACAAAACTATAGCCCCGAAGAATGTCTCTAAAGAATATATCTTAAGTAATTTTTCAATCGTAACTCATAGCAACGAACTTTAAAATATGGTTTATGTATCGGTAGTTATTTTGAAAAAATTAAGAAAAATGAGTGTGATGTGGTCATTATAGGACTTCCTTGTACCAACAACGCTTACAGATCACTCTGTCTTCTCTGGTCCTTCTCAAACTTATTTCATTTTGTCTCATTGTACAGCGTTATGAAATAATTTTCAAAAGGGGGAGAGAGAGAGAGAGTGATCTCTAAGCGTGGTTGGTATAAATCCTATAATGGCTACATCACATATTTAAGAATTAAAAACGAAAAATTGAGAAAATGTATTCTAGTAATCTGGGACTTTTTAACTGTTGTACCTTTTCACCTTAATAACTGAATGTGCTTGGTAGAGCTAGTCCTTTTTTTTTTTTTGTTAATACGTTTCATGGATGAAGCCACATATTGATATTCTACTAGATCACTTATATTTTGATCATTATATTTATATTTTAGAATTAGTATATTACTTACTATTTAAAGTATTATAAGTATGGATAAGCTATGTAAATGAGAGTTATTGAATTTGTTCTTTTTTCTAGTATAGATCGTTGGTTGGTTCCGCCCAAGCCGAAGTCCCCTCCAAGCACTATCCTAGCCAGACTCACCGCCCTTAGACCCTACCAGCTAAGTCCGCCCTACATCAAGAACAACTACGTTTATCTTATATTTGCTGCGTGTTTTTTTATTGTAAATATAATTCTTCTTATCACAAGATGCATTCAGTACAGAGAAAGCAATATGCTTGTTATTTTTGCCAGAGGCTGTGGTAAGTGAAATAATTTTCATAGTATTATATGCTATTTGGTTGAAATAGATGGATAGGGTTTAATATCTCCTGTTGAACTTATTTCAGAAATTCGGTGAAGGTTGATAAGCTAGGAGGTCTTTACTTTCTAACGATAGTATAATATTGACTAAGCTCTACAAGAGGCTGGTTCAATTCAAGGTGGTTCAAGCTGTACTCTATTTTAAAATTCCTTTAAAATGAAGCACCTTTTGTTCGAAAAATTGTTTGATATCTTTGATTACTTCAAAATGGCGGTTCAAAAAATTGAAATATCGCCTCTTCAAAAATAGATACATTGCAATGAGGGCCTTTTGAAGTTCTTATTCGTCTGAATAACTTTATTATAACTTCACACGTACTCAAAAAATACTCTTTTGCAGTTTTTTGTACTCATTTGTGGTCCATTAATAAATATAAAAGCTGGGTAGAAATATTTTCACATTTTAAACAAGAGTATATTCCCACAAAAATTTGAAATTGATAATTGAATTTACTATTTGTTGCCCCTGCACTTATGCTGCTGTGGAAAGGTATTTCCCCTTGCAAATCATTACTGGAACAGTGAAAAATCTCTGTAGAAACACTAGCTGCAGTTTTAACGGTAAAGTTCAACATTCGGGACGCGAGTTTTTCTAAATTAGGTGTGCTCTTAAAAGAAAATTTAGAACTGTCGAAATAAATTCATTCAAAAGGAAAATATGATTTCAAGAACTAAAATGATGTAGCTATATAAAATAATTGAATTTATATTAATTTTTATATATTTTTTTTTAATATATAGCCGAATGGTTGCGACTTAATGGATCAGCTGACTGGGAATTATTAAAAACATTATTATAAAATTGTGTGAAGTGCCTCTGGTGATATATGAAGAGTAGAGTCAATATCATATGTCGTTGGGAAGGGTTTTCAGTGAGTCCTCTCTCATATTCCGTCAATACATAGAACCCGAGATATTAAACCCTATCCTTCGGTTCTGAAACATACTTACTGTCCAGGTATATGAAGTGTCATAAGAAAAAGGGTCTCGTCTTAGTTTTTGTCCATTTTGAGATTTTGGTATTTCCAAATAGAGGAATAATATTGCCGTCCAGTGTAAGAAGGCAATAACTCAATTTTTTTTTATTTTTTGGCGTTGGATTCGTTTTTTCATTCTTTCATGACCGGTAAAATAAAATCCTAGTGGTCGTCAGACTCAAAGGAAAAGTTGATGTTTTTCTGTAATTTGATTGCAATGGAAAAAGGTGTAATAGTAAGTACAGAGATGGAAAGCAGTAACATTGAATCATACTGTTTTTTTTTTTGTTTTTTCATTGCAGTAGTCCTCATTTCCATGAGGGTGCACTAACAACCTTTGATGGATACTGCTTTCCCACCAATTTTGTACTGCCTTTGGCCTAACCTGGTTACAAGATTTCAGTTTGTTTGCTAGGACAAAATAGTAGCCATATATCAGAAAAAAAACACTAACAAATGGTTACTGCTTTTGATAAAGGGAGGTCTCCAACGACAATAGCAACATCTAATATATTAACTATTTAAAAATGTATTTTGATTTATTTTATATTCTGGCTTGATTTTTAAGCCTGTTTACTAACATTTCTATTCTTTTTTTAATTTCCCAAGCGGTACTAGATGCCATACAGAGAGCTCTAAAGTTGAAAAACTTTGATCGCCATTTTCTCAAAATTAACAATTCATGATTTACTCCTGTTTACAAAACAAAGCAGAATAACTGACTAAGAGAAAACAATATTATATCTATGGCTATAACAGATATATTTAGAATAACAGTTTTCATAAAAATACACAAAGTTTTGTTACATTTTCGTGATATTTTTCCTGAAATTACAGATTTTTTTTCTTTTTATGTTTTGTGGTTCATCCTCACATTTTATATTTGTATATAAACCTGAACGTTCATTTCAGGGGAGTTCGGGGGCTACATTCGTATATTCTTAACATTCCTCTACATTTATATCTGTTCTCATAAAAATAATGTTTTTCTCGATCACACTAAGAGAGCAACCGTTCACCATCGAACCAAATAGGTGATTTCCGACAAAAAAATTTTAAAAAAATATATTTATTTTGGCTGCTCTGTAAAATTAATAAAAATAAGATAAGGTTCATTTGGTTTGCATTTGAGTACAATTAAGCCAGTTTATAACAGTTTTTGTTATTTTTATATTTTTATTTTATAACTATTGTTTTTTAGGCCAGTGCCTTAATTTCAACTGTATGTTCGTGTTGGTTCTGATGCTGCGACAGAGTATTACCTTTCTGAGGACCCGAGGTTTCAGTAATATTCTCCCCCTCGATCAGCATATATACTTTCACAAACTTACTGGAGTCTGCATATTTGTCTACAGTGCTCTTCACACAGTCATGCATTTGTTAAATTTAAGTAAGTTGTTTTTTATTTTATTTTTTAAATGGGCTTGTCTTAAAGGAATTCAAGAAATTTCATTTTAAGAGATGGTCCAACTAAAATGTTGTGTCCAAAACTCCCAAATATTTGAATGTCTATAACTCATAGAAGTTATAATGGAATAGTTCACACAAAAAGTTGTTGAAGGCATTTTTATTGAGCTTTAAGCACCCCTATGGCGATCTTTTGACCGTATTAGATTAACATTGGTACAGTGGTATAGTTATGCTCCTAATCACTTAATTTTCTAGTGAAAACTTGGTATGATTTGCATAAAATTCGGTATTGATGAGTTTCTGGGAATTATCTAAAAAACTACCCCTAGGAATATCATTATCTTTGAAATATTGATATGATAGTTTTCGACTACTAAAGAGCAACGTTATAGCTGAAAACCTTATAATTTTGAAGGAATGTGTTTATGATAGATTGTATGTGTTTATGATAGGCTCTTCGATGAAATCTTCTTAATCTGGCTTGATTCTCTGATCCGTTTTCGCGAAGCAGAGGTTTTTTTTTTAGTTATACAAAAGCTAGGTCTCGTTATTCATAATTCTTAGGAGACATGTCCCAGATTGAAGATTCATTTTTAGTTCTAGCTCCCCAGCAGTACATTGTCTGTGTTTCACGACCTGCTTTTCTCTAACTGAGCTAATGTGTGTGTTGTGGGCAGGTATCTACGTGGTTGACGACCCTGCGGTGAACCCGGACAACCTGGCCCTCTGGGAGTGGATCCTGACAGACCGACCAGGAGTGTTTGGTCTCCTCCCGGGACTGGCTAACCCAACCGGGGTTCTGCTCTGTGTCATCCTCCTCGTTATGTTCGTCTGCTCTCAGAGCTTCGTCAGGAGAGGCGGCAGCTTTGAGGTATTACAATAGTAAACAATGGATATTACAGTAAAACCCCTCTGCAACGGACAGTCACGGGATCAAGAAAACAGTCCGTTGCAGAAGAATGTCCTTTGAGGAGGGTTAAAAAAAAAAAAAAAAAAAATTCATTATATGTATGTAAGTACATATATATACAAAACGTTTAATTTGCTTTTATGTTTAATACTACATATAAGTATAGGTAACGAACAATATATAATTAGACGAAACACACATAATAGTAGTTATTATGGATTTTAAGTTAATAAACCAAACAGTAGATATGTATGTTATATAATACATATAGAAAATAAAATTTAAATGCAATCATTTTTGAAAAACGTGGTGATGGAAGTTTGTTTTTTCCCCTTGGAGATGGCAATTTGTTTTTCGTGATGGATTAATACTTCGTGGATCAAATTAAAACCTAATATGTCATTTTTTCTTTCATAAAAGTCTTTCAATATTTGAATTGTCTAAGATCCTCAGCGTTTAGATAGTGGTATCGACTGAAAATTAAAAAAAAAAAAAAAGATACATATGTACGTACATACATACATATTTTGAACGTATGTTAACTTTACAATAAAATTTTACTTACGTTTTCGTGTTTCGTTATCAGGAACGACGCGTTTCTAGGAAAACCGAAGGGAGGGAAGACGAAAATGTAAACACTTCTTGCATCCATTTTTTTTTTTTTTTTTTCAATAATAGGGAACAAATGGCCTGTTTCCCAAACAACGAATTCTACTGTAAGTTATTACAGTTTTATTAAAAAAGCATTAAAAATTACATTTTTCAAATGAGTTGTTTTGTAAGTGTCCGCTTAGGAGAGGTAAATTTATCTCTTGATGACGAATAATTGATTATCCGCGTCCGTTGCGAGGGGGGTAAAAATACATTGTTTTCCTATACTTCGGGCTGGGAAATCGCAAAATTGTCCATAAGAAGAGGTGTCCGTCGAGTAGGGGTTTTACTGTACTCCTTTATAGATGTCGCAACTTGATCACAGGTAGACGTCAATTTCGTCATGTACCTCAGCTTCGAAATATGGTCTGCCGTTTACCTTTCATGCCTATACCCGCATTCTCCTACCACCCCCTCGGCCCTTCTTGTTAGCCTCTCCATAAGCAGGATCTTATAGGTCTTGTCCATTAGTGGAATCCCGTGGTAGTTTCCATAGTTTAGCTTGTCTGCCTTCTTGTGGATGAGACAGTGGTGGACCTCTCCCTCGGCATTTCTTTTGTCATACGCGAGCTGGTAAATTGAGAAGTTCCGCTAGGATTCCG
The DNA here is from genome assembly GCA_963662175.1 of Aradus depressus. Taxonomy (NCBI): domain Eukaryota; kingdom Metazoa; phylum Arthropoda; class Insecta; order Hemiptera; family Aradidae; genus Aradus; species Aradus depressus. Next base: position 27,830,394 of record OY759218.1, read on the forward strand.
CCTTCTCTGTCTCCATATCATAACATCCTGGTCAGACTATATATAGTTTCAAGTATTTCTTCCGGCAATTTGACTCAGGGATATCTCTCATATGAAATTTTGTGTCGGTATATTCATTACATCCGCAGATACTAGGGTGTTTGATCAATTTAAACAATTATTTCACATAAACAAATTTTTATCAAATTCTGAATCTTCGCGAGTTTTGAGAGGAATGATTATAACATTGTTTTTAAAATATTATAAAATGTGTTTTTGAGTTATTCAAAAAACAACATTTTGAAACGTGTACCGTCCCATCCCTTCTGAGACTGACTGAAGAGAAGCGAATGCTTTCAGGGTGAACCGGGAGAAGCCTAGGCTACTTTAGAACTTAAAATACCTGATTTTTCAAGATTTGATTTTTTTTTAGTAACGTAATGAATGACACATCGGTTAAAGGTCTTGGCAAGGGCAGTTTAAACATATCAGCTAGAGAGCTGAGTGGGGATCATGCTGGTATGTTGAGTGGATAGAGTACCTGGCTACTAGCCATGTTGGTGATGGTGAGTATAAAAATTCTAGATACTATCCTGGAAGGAAATCTTCATGGTTGTGTGGTTAGAGTGACTGGCTAATATCTAATACCTTTAGAAGGTTATGGTGACGCATCTATTTCGTAAGAGAGAGCGTTTTAATCATGTGGCCTCCTGCTTGTATGCAGGGACAAGCTTAATTATAGGACGCAATGTTTCAGGCAACGCAATCTACGTGTAATAAAATTGTCAATATTTTAATTGCAGATATTCTACTGGTCTCATCTTCTGTACGTCCCTTTCTGGATCCTTCTGTTGGTGCACGGACCCAACTTTTGGAAATGGTTCATTCTACCTGGGATCGTGTACGTGATCGAACGAATCCTTCGGCTGATCTGGATGCGTTCGGAGCGAGGAAAGACGTACATCAGCTCGGGGATCCTGCTGCCGTCCAAGGTGACTCATCTGGTCATCAAACGACCGCAACACTTCGACTTCCACCCTGGGGACTATGCCTTTGTCAACATCCCCGTCATTGCCAAGTACGAATGGCACCCGTTCACTATTAGTTCTGCACCAGAACAGGATGGTAAACCAACCAATAACTATTAGTGCTAACTTGAATTTTGTTAATTTCACTTAACTCTGGCATAAGGATGAAAATATTACAAAGTCTGGTTCGCTCCCCTGTACCCCCCGGTCTCGCTTTGAAAATTTGTAAATTCCATAAGAAACATTTTTTGTACTAGACAATTTTTCCATTGAACCGTTTCCGCATAAATCAAACCAACGTCTGAAAAATGGAATTTTCTATTTTTTTAATCTTCATATACAGTTATCTCGAAAATTATAAAAGATAAGTTGACATGGTAAGTGAGGTTGTTCTTGGTGTTTGACGCGACAGCCGTATTTTTTCTTGTCTTCGGAATTTCGAACCACAGTTGTATGTCAGATTTGATAATCTTAGAATAAAAGGCGGAGACGCTGGTGCTCACGAACATATTTTCACAATGACAGCCATGGTATTGGAAATTTTGAAAAATTGCATCTTGATTCATGTTCATACCTCACTTGTGTTTTTCTGTACTCATGGAAAGTAAATTAATTACTTCTTCTTGTCGTTTTTTTTTTAATGCACTACATACAGAGAGAATGATAAAATGAAAGCATAAGCATGCGACTAACGAACTGCGCAAGAACCAGAACCGAGCCTCTCCTGTTGGCTACCGCTCGCCACGCCCCCTCCCTACCTCTACAGTCCCAGCTGACATATTTCATCGGCGTGACCCTAATGTGACTTTGTTTATTTAGATTATATGTGGTTACACATCCGTGGGGTTGGAGAGTGGACCAACAGACTTCACAATTATTTTGAAAAAGAACAAGAGAAACTGCATATGGTTCGAGAAGAACTACCTTCACCTCCGGCCAGGTCACCCACCGAAAACAAGACCTTCAGAAGGATACAGGAGTAAGTATAGCCTACTACAACACTTTTCAGTAGAAATAGCTCGGGCATTCCTTGTTACGTTTAGGTAAGGATAGGTTGCTATGCATCCTGACAAGACAAAATAAATCCCAAAGAACAAAAACAAAGTGATTCAGTATAACACAACATAAAATATATTTGTGTATAATTTCAATGATTAACTAAACAGAATTCTCCTGGATTCGAACCTGGCATCTTGGGATTGCTAAGCTAGTCCTTACCCTTTAATCTAGGATGCCTTTCTTTGCCCCCAACTGTGCCAAGGCCTCTACATAAATACTATGCTATACGGTATCTTAAACTTTTATAATGAACATGCTGCTCAGTCATGGGTTACGTGAATAACCTTCACCGCCTCAACTCCTCTCCTACTTACCATACCTCATTTTTTTGTGGGGTTGGGGAAGGCTCCTATAGCACTAAAGAAAGGGGAATTCTTTTTCCATAAAAGAGAGTTGCATATAGTTTTTAAGGTCTTGACGACAGTTCAAAAATATGGCATTCTTAAGTTTTAGATTTCTGGGATATATCATGGGAAAATCTGCCGATTTTAACAAGAAAACAGTTTTCAAAACTTTATACTGTACTTACATTCGATACAAATTAGAATTTAATAGTGTTGTTTGGTCACCAATGTACGATTGCCATATAAATAAAATTGAAAGAGTACAGAAAATGTTTTTAAGATTCGCTGCATTTAAATGCAACATAAAGAGGGAGCCCCAGGTGTAGGAGCCCATTTTAAAAGAACTAGGGTTGTTCACCCTTAAAAACCGAAGGGTTTTACTTAATATGATGTTTTTACTCAGGATTATCAAATCTGAAGTTGACTGAGCAGCATTTGTTGAATTACTAAATTATACCTATACATAGTACCATTTCATTCGAGACACAGACACGTTTGCACCTTATTTTGGCAGGACAAACTATTTGTTGAATAACCCAATCAATAGGCTTATGACGGAAGGGAATAATTTTGAGGTAGATTGGTTCTATGACAGCCATCATAAAATAAAGATTATTATAATTAGTGTCCTTATAAATAATACTAGTCTTAGTGATAAGGTATGAATTATACTAGTCATAAAATAGAATATTACACTATAATACCTTTGGTATAATTGTTCATAGTTAGATTCATATACAAAATATTGTTATATATGTATATTTGTGGGTTTACCCTGTATATAAGTAAATAAAGTAGAGAAATATAAATAGAGGGGAAAGGTATAGGCTCTCCTATATCCCGCCAGGGGTCAAACTACCTATGAATAATAATCAGAAGATTTCTAGCACAAATAGCTCGGGAAAAATTGAGGATATGGAACTGTTATCGCGCGAAGCGCTAATCACATATGACAGGTTTTTAAATAAACCGTTAACTGTAAAAATGTTGACTGCCTGAGATACACATGTACCCCAAGCGAGTAGTCCCATTACAAAAGAGGTGCGAGTAATCGAGTTCTGATAAAGTGAGTGTTGGCTCATTTCTGCCAGCTTTAAAAGTGAATTTGAAAGTTTTATGGTAGCAGGACGAGATCTCTGTATATGTTTTCTAATATTTGACATAGTATTGACTCAGAATTCAATCCTCCTCCAGATATATCTTTATGACATAAATAAAATTTTGTTTTGTTTATGTTGAAAGGATTTTTTTGCAAACATCTGATGGCATCCTTGGATATAAGAAAGTTAAATTTAAAATATATAAATATTTATTTGTTGTTCTAGTTTATTACTTCTAATATCAAAATGGTCCTACCTGATGTCCTTATTTTTTCCGTGAACAAAATCAAAAAGTTTTCCTGGTGACACACTTTGTATTTTGGATTTTTAAATTAAATTTGTAGCGCTAGGTTTAAAATCAATTTTTATTATTTTTCAGTTCCCTGAAACGAAAATTGTTCAACACAGAAGCTCGTCCTGAGGTTGGAGTGGACGGAACTTTTGTAAACGAGGCGTTTGTAACTGATGAGAACATTATGTCTTCTACAGAGAGTGAGCTGTCTCTAAAACCACTCAGCGCTAGCAACGGTAACCAATAACTATAGCAAAGTCACAAGTTAAATGTGGTGAGGGGTGTGGGAAAGGGAGGGTGGTGAGGAAGAGGCAGAATGGTGGGGAAAAGGGTGGTAGAGAGGCAGCGCGGTAATGATTTATCAGAAAAGGGAGAATGAGAGTGGTAATGATTTATATGAGAAGGGAGAGTGGTAATGATTTATATGAGAAGGGAGAGTGGTAATGATTTGTCTGATGTTAATCGTCACCGTCATAAATATTAGAATACACATGTTACAAAAAAACATGTGTGAGTGACGCGGTACTCACGAGAATTGTGTAAACATCTGCTTTAGTTTCATTAATTTGCTGTCGTGTACGGATTTTGATTAAAATTTGTCTTATAATGTTACAATAAGAAAAGTAGTATGAGGAATTAAACTTTCAAATGTATTGTTCTTCAATTTCTTTTATTTATTTTATTATTATTTTTTTCTTTTATTTATTAAGATGCAACTGTTGCTAGGGTTCAACAACCAGCATCTATGATGGTAGGTATTGAAATGTTGGTGTGAATGGCATGTGAGAGGAAGGCCACCTAGTGGTAGGTCCTCGGGACGAAAATTTATCTTAATTATTTGGAGTGAACAGGAGAGAACAGAAAGAAAAAAGAGAGATGATGAAAGTAAAGGAAAATAATGTAAAAAAAAAATAAAAATAAAAAATATTAAGAACGAATAGGAATTAAGGTGGCAGTAAGTCGCGGTTCCATCTTCTCTTCAACCTTCGTGGGGGGTTTTGTGGTAAGTGTTGTGAGGATAAAGTACGCATTTCTGGGTTTGTACGTGTGTAAAGTTTTCTATTTCTTTTATAAATGAAATTATAGGTATGTGATAGCTAAAATAATTATATTTTTTTTAGATTTGCATTGCTATATTATTTTCTTTTACCACTAACTTTATTCATTGTGACAAATTTAAGCTGTCGAAGCATCTTAACCTAAAAGTTTCTTACCGAAAGATCATTTTATAGTTCGTAATATTGATCTTTTAGTTAAATTCACTACAACGGTAAATATGACCAATAATGTAAAAATACAATGTTATATTTAATCATGTTTTTAAAGTTGTTTTATTGTTATTGGTTTTATTATATATTTACCTTTACATTCATTCATATGTGACGAAATATATTACACGATAATGCAGTCGAAATATATTACACACTTTCTTATTCCATGAACATAGAAATGCTCAAAAACAGCTGATATCACAGATAAAGAAGTGGGTAGTCGTGTGTGTGCGCCGCGCGCGCAACCGTTCGATACACACACACACTTACACATGTACATCAAGGAGACACGGTCTGACGAACCCCCTACCGAGAGCTAAGATGTTTACAGATCAAAAACTGTATACAATACTGTTCCAAATTTATATTACAGATGCAGTGAATTTCTCCTGGAAGAAGAACAATCCTACCAAGAAGGTGCACTTGATGGCGGTCAACAAAGCGCCTCTCTCCAAGTCTCTATCGATGCCAGACATGGACAACCGCACCAAGAAGCGCCAGCGACTCCTAGTGTACCTATTTTTATTCATCTCTACATTACATTTATACTGAGTCTGATCGGGAATAAATTTTAAGCAAAAAAGTTCGTATGAATCTGACTACACGAGCATGAACTCACAAAAAACATTGTCGCGACGCATCGGTGAATCACATGTAATGTACTTCCCCAGCGCGAATAAATGAACTAAGTTTTAGTTACTTCTGAGCGGGGGTGCGATATGATCTCTTGTTTGCTTAATTTATGTGAATTTATCAAGTCGAAATATTGTATTTAACAAATCAAGGCCGGATCTAGGAAGGAGGTCACGTGCCATAAGCCAAGCAATAGACTTATACCAAATAAATAAGTTGTCGATAAATCACTAATACGTCGATTATTTTTATTTATTTTTTAATGTCAGGAATTCATTGCAGTTGACATTATTTACCTTAAGGACGACAGTGTAAAAATCCCGTTATCGTAAAATCTGTTTTCTCGCTGCTCAAATTTTTGTTTTCAATTCTGAAAAATGCATTGGATCAAGAATCGATTTCGGAAGTATGGAAAGTTATTAATATAGTTGTGAAAAAATCTTTATATAGTCAAATGGCAAATAAAAAGCCTCCTACCAGAGCGCTCTTTCGTCACCGCCTGCTGAACGATTAACAGCCTGAGTGATTATTTAATACAAATAGTGTGTCTGGCTAGTTAAACCGTGTAATCGCCTTGGTCTAATGGATCGGGATCACTGTAAGCCAGTCATGTTCACATGAGAGATTCACTGTCCCAGACATGGGATTCACCCATGGTTCCGGACTGAGATACCCCATAACTTGATGCTTGAAGCCAATCGACCGTAAAACTTAATATTTGACTAACGTAGTGGCTTCTGAAACCTCATATTAAACTTTGTGTCGATTCTCTCATTACATTGAGCCTTTTTTCTGGCTTGACTGTCAGAAAACTTTATGAAACTCAGTGCTTCTGAGCTACTTTGAAAGATAATTAATCTCTTTTAATATATCTGTTACCGGAATTCCTACAAGTCTTATTTCTTGAGTAAGACAAAAGCAATGGTAGAAAGTCGTTAACAATTCAAAAGTTTTGCCTGATGACACATTTTGTATTTTGTATTTTTAAATTAAATTTATGGCGCTACATTTAAAATAAATTTTTATTATTTTTCAGATTGAAGGAATACACAAGATCTGAGTCTGAGAAGAGTTTTGACGAATGTCAAATTCGGCGAGCCAGGCTCCAGTCCTTGGGGCTCGCCTACTTGAGCCCACAAAACAAGTCACTTGCACAAAGTTTTAGATATATGCGAAATAAACCAACCATTATTGCTTTCAAAACTCCAAGTTTAGAAAACTGTGAAGCTAAAATGTCAGCGTTATCCGTTCTTAGTAAGCAGGTAATAATTTTAATTTTTTTCACAGGCTGAAAGGGGAAGTATTATTAATTGCCGAACACATTTCTGCGATCGGTGTTGATAAAATGGAAAGCTAATAAAATTAATTCAGTTTAAATTCTCACCTCTGTTAATGCCTCTAGGTTAATATAATATATTGTGTATATTTCGTCGCTTGGATGCAGAACTAGTCTATGTCCATTTTTCGCTATTTTGTTATATTATGCACATATTATAGAAAAAAAAGTTTTACATTGGGTGCAGAAGTAGCGTATGTCCATCTTTACAGCTGGCGCCCCCATCGCCAAAGTTCGTACTAACCTATGTTTCCGCAGCGCCAAAGTTAGTAACCAAAAAAACTAAAAAAACATCTCCCCTGTAAAATTAGCAATTTGTGACATAAGCTACTTCTGCATCCAAGCGACGATTTATTATCAAGAGTATGTACGAATTTTATTTTCTTCTTATACTTCGATATTGTGTCCTATAGTCCTTATTTCTTATATGTGGAGGTCCTATGTCTTTGTCATTACTTTATCAGACCTTTATTCTAGCCAACAATTGAAGTAACTTTTCGTTTTGCAGAGAAATGAATTGAATATTGTGCACATTCATTAGTCCTTATTTCTTATATATACTGTGTACTCCACTATAAGCCCCATTCTTCAGTTTTTCTTACTATTATATTTTCTTGATTTTGTTTATGTTTAAACTCAAATACATATTTGTAAAGATTCTGTTAAGCAGGACTTCCCTAGGGGATATGGTGTCTCAGCCTTAGCTAACCTGTAACCTGAGCTTTATATAAATATGACCACCCAGCAAACTTAAATGTCACTTTTAAACTTTGTGCTAACAATGGCGTAAGCCGAAGCGCCAAATATTTTTGGGGAATTGGCCAATATAAAAGTTAAACAAATTCTTTGTTTTTATTTATCAATTGATACATTACATAAATTATGATAGAAGAGAAAAATAATATATATATATTTTTTTTAATTTATTGAATAAGGATGGAGAACTGTATGGTTCGATAGAAGGAGCAGCAGAAGAAGGCCGAGCCAACATCTCAGGCCTAAGTCCTAACGAAAACAACTCTCACACATCCGTCAACTACCCTGTAGGGAAACCACTGGAGGTAAGTATCTTTGTGAGTTTGTTCCTGGCGTTTTTTAATAATAAACTAAACTTTGGAATAAACTAAAAATGGATCAAGACAAAGTTGTTTCACTCAAATCGGAAGAGTATAACCGAAATTATATTCATTCTTAGATATTTATTATTTTGTTAAGTGTTTAGACGCCATTTTGAGGCATCCTAAGAAGGAAAAATCAATTGAAAAAATTAATACCGAACATTAATGTCGAGAAAAAATTTTGAAACGACTACGATATTTTACGTTAATACTAGGCATAGGAAAAACCTTCTATCTGAGGCACACCATCAAAAACTCGGTCCAGCGATATTCGGTCGAAAGGGAGGGGCGCCCCCTCCTAAATGTTTTAGAATTGATATGCCACTTGCATTATACGTGATGGTAAACAAATCTAAATGTTCATAAAATTCGGATAAGCTATATCCAGCCGAAAGGGAGCTCTCTCCTCTCCCCCACCAAAAAAAAAATTGAACATTTCATGAGATCTGGGAGAACGGTATTCTGTATAGAAAAGTGGCCCCCCAAATGATTGAATACGCCCCAGATGTTGCTGAAAGTAAAATCTATATTGGACTACTATATTGGGCGGCTTTTTATCGTGTACCAATTTTGCGGATTGGCTATTTTGATGAGGTAATCTCATGATAAGGGTTTCTAACTTTGATGATGCAACCTTCAAATGACCATTTTTTAGACATATACATAGAAAGTATTTAAAACATGTATCATCAAAACTGTTATAATTAGTGTAAACTAAAGAAAATTGGAGATATCAAAATGCATAAAAAAAAGTTATGAATTGTTTCAAATTATTATTTTATTGCGAAAATTCATTTATAAATTCTTTCAATGAGTTTTTTGTTCCCGCTGAGGCAGTGGCGGATACCAGGGGGAGGGGGGGGGGTGAAAGCAAAATTACCCCTCCCCCCTAGGGCAGAGGCTCATAAGTCAGTCTCGTTAAGGATAAAGAAATATGCACGTTAAATTGGGAAATACGTCCTAGTGATGAGCGAAGGACCTCTTGCGGTCTTGTGCACAGACTTTAATGACGTCGTTCGTTTATAGACTCAGACTGTCACTCAACCTGTCAACGAAATTTTACCCCCCCTGATGGATATCCTGGATCCGCCATTGCCCTGAGGCAGTTATGGCAGTTCTGGATCGGTAAAATTTGATCACTGATTGCCAACATAGTTGAAATAGAAGATTACATTGTGAGGCGTTTGACATTGTCTGTCTGTTGGCAGATCTACTTGGACGGGCCCTACGGAGCCCCCTCCTCACACATGTTCCGAGCTCAGCATGCCGTCCTCATAGCCACCGGGATCGGAGTCACCCCCTTCGCTTCTATCCTCCAGTCGATCATGCACCGCTACTGGAAGGCCAGACACTCCTGTCCCAACTGCAAGCACACCTGGGTATCTGAGATACCTTCTACCGTCATGCATCTCAGAAAGGTAGATTCATTTATTATTAATTAAGGATATTAATATGAAGATGGCTGATGTAGTGAGAAGTGATTATTTCACAGGTCAAATAAGGATATTAATTTATTATTAGTTAAGCCCCCCTTTAAACTCGCCCTTCCCATTGGTCGATTTGTTTAAAATTCAATAGGTGTCGTCTGATAGGGTTCTGGATCCACATATACAATTTAGTGTCAATATATTCATTGTATCGGGAGTTATCGTGTTCATAAACAGGCATGACATATTCTTCTCATTTTACTTCCCCAGGGGGAGGGGAATTTATCTAATCACTGAGAAATTAGATGTTAAGTTTTCACCGGAGTTTTGTAATTTCCAACCCCCTCATGATTCCAAAAATGAAAAAAAAGTCCTATTTATCTCTGTGTATGTGTGTGTATCTGTGAACGCGATAACTCCCGATAGAATGTATTGACACGAAAGGTTTTACATGTGCGTCCAAAATTCCATAAGGACGACAATTTTCAATCGAATCGGCTTAAAAGAGGGGGGGGGGGGGGGACAGGAAAAACAAATATCATTTCTCATATACAATATATTATTACAACATCACTTGTCCCATTCATTTTTTTCCTAAAAAATGGCAATAACAGACGTTTCGGGAAGCACTCCCATCATCAGTATCTATAATTCATTTGTTCTTTAGGTTAACTATTCCTTCTGTCAATCAGAATCTTCCCTTTATAGAACATATTTATTGAATCGACTTCTCTACACCTAGTCAAATGTCAAAAAGCAAAAAAATAATGGGAGAAATGATGCTGTAATAATATATTATGTATAACTAATTTATTTAATACTAGGAAATTGCCGGGGAGTAACTTTATTGCAACTCACCTGTCAAAAAATGAATTCCCATAAAAATCTCTGAACAGCTATCTTGAGTTCAGTCATCTTCGCTGGGTCTAAAAATTTGTCTGAATTTTAAATGTTTTTTCTTTTCTAATCATCACATTTTTATGTAGGTGGACTTCTTTTGGATCAACAGAGACCAGAGGTCTTTCGAATGGTTTGTTAATTTGCTCTCTCAACTGGAAATAGAACAAGCGGAACTAGGAGGAGCAATGGAGAGATTTCTGGAGATGCACATGTATATAACGTCAGCTCTACAGAAAACCGACATGAAGGCGGTCGGACTGCAGCTGGCACTGGATCTTCTCCACGAAAAGGTACCTCAGCCTTCATAATACTGACCTATCTACCTTAATATTTAAATGTGTTTCTTAGGTGGCTTTCACACCGGAGCGAAATGCGACGCAACACGTGTTGGACACATTTGTCCCCGAGAATGAAACCGAGAAATCAATGGGAGCTTTCACTCTGAAGACACAAATGTATCCAACACTTGTCGCATGGAACCGATCGGCCCCGTTCTTTTGGCGATGTTTCATTGTGTTGCAGGTTATTCCCTACCCAGTGATCCGTGCCGCTAGTGTAGGGAATAACCTCCCGTCTGCTGTTTTTTGTCACCTATTCTATTCTCGTACCGATTTTGTTGAAGATTCTTTCTTTCCCTTGACGAAATACCGTTGCCAGATTCGGAACAATTTAATACCTCATTCATTGAGAAAGTGGAACAACGTCCCGCGTTGTACAACACTTCGTTGAAAGAATATTCCAACACCAGGGAGAAGAAATTTTGATAATATTACTGGTCTTGAGCTGGCTAAGGATCTGATTTAGAGTTTTTATTTGGGAACTCGTTTAATGATCTCTGTTCATCTGTCTGTCCTTCAGGGGTCGGCAAACTCGTTTCTTCCCTAGCCATGCATTGTTGTGAAATCGGTTCCGAAAATTCGATTCTGAGCTTTCACCGAAAATTCATGTTTTGCGACCCTCTGATCACCGGCAATGTACTTCTCCCATCTGTTCTCCCTCTAAAACTATAGAAGGGATTCATTATACTGAGTCTGACACAACTGGTATTGATTTTTCATCGGAAGTTCATGTTTACCTACCTCCTGATACCAAAAATGAAAAAAAAAATCCCGTCTGTATGTGTGTGTGTCTGTGTGAACACGATAACTCCCGATAGAATGTGTACCCAAAACTCTGTAAGGACTGATAATAATATGGATAACTCCATAAGGATTGATTATCAGTAAAATCGAGCAAGGGAAAGGAGGGAGAGAGGGGTGTAAACAAAAACTCTTACAACTGCCAATGTAATGAATGTATTAACATGAAATTTTACATATGAATTCAAAACCCTAAATTGACGACACCTATCTATTTTTCACGAAATATGTATAAATGTTTATAATGTATGCAACACTTATCTCTTTGATGTGAAAGCCCTGTGTCCAACACGTGTTGCGTCGCATTTCGCTCCGGTATGAAAGCCACTTAGAGTTGTGGGATACTGCGACCAAGCACAATTCATTGAAAAGTCCAATTTGTTGAAAAATTCATTTCTTCGACACAACTTCTAATTTGAGAAACGCGGACATATTATAATAAACAAATTTATTTTTGAAATATTGTCTATTCCACAAATTGTATACATATACTACCGATACTGACACCATCCTCAGTTAGGTTAAACTTCGCCCGAGTTATATATTAGCATCACGTCCTTTGATTGTCAAAATAGGACGAACATAACGGCACGAAATTTTATGAGTGAATCCAGAACCCCATAAGGAGAATACCTCTAGATTTTCAGCCCAAGGAAAGGGGAGGAGAGGGGGGCTTAACTCAAAAACTAATAACTACCTATGTTATGAATGTAACCGACACGAAATTTTAGAATACATCTATTGATTTTCAGTCAAATAGCCCAAAGGGAAGTTGGTATTATAAGGGGTTGCTTAATATTATTAGCTTCTGATGTAACGTGAAGGTATCGATAGGAAATTGTATACGTGGTATAAGGTGGATGATTTTAGGCCAAATCAGATTTATTTATTTTCTTTTTTTTTTTTTTTTCTTTTTAGGAAAAACGAGATTTGATAACTGGGCTGAAGACAAGAACGAACGCAGGTCGTCCAAACTGGGACAAAGTGTTCAAACAGCTACTGGACCAGAAGAAGGGGAAGGTGACTGTGTTCTATTGCGGTCCTCCGCAGCTAGCCAGGATCCTCAGACTGAAATGTGACCAGTTCGGGTTCAGCTTCAGAAAGGAAGTCTTCTGAACATCTCAACCACATTACACCCCACAATGTCCACCCTAACCCCTTTTGTTTCTTGAAATTTCCAAGTTGAGGGGGATTTCTACTTTACCGAAAAATTGTTTGGAAGTCAATTTAAAAAATATACCTCATTTATAGATTGTTCAAAAATATGTTTCGTTTATTACAAAAATATCCAACAAATATTTACAGAAATATATTAGAAGAAAACAACTTAACCATTGACATAAAAATTGCATCTTGTTGGTATGGCTATATGTAGTAAAATCAGAGTCAACTCTCAATTTTCTACCTTAAGAATTGACTTTAAAAATTAATTTAAAGAAAAACTACCTACTGAAAATATTAACTTGATTTCAATACAGTCAGAATTTCAAAGTATCTTAAGTCAATAGTTTTTGATTTATTTGTTAGATTCTCGGTTGGACAGCTATGGGCCTTCCCCAGCCCAATAGTTCAATAAAATTATACTGTGAAATTTACTTTTGTATAACTATTAATTTTATGAACAAGAACAGGGTGAGGCGATTAATAGACATTGCTGAGATTTTTCATACTATTTATGAATGTAATATATGCCATATAATAAATATTAATTTAATTTTTTTATAGTTTGTTTATCAATTTATTCCTTCCTATGAATTGAACTGTACTTTCTGCAATAACAGCAAGTAACGTGAGGGCACTGTCCTCAATACAATAAGGTAGAGAAAAAAAACACAACACTTTAGTCATTCAACATTATTTAATTTATTTCATCAGAAGCCATTACAATTTATAATTTGATATTGCTTTAAATTTTAAAATTGTTAAATTCATATTCTCCAATTCCTTTTTTTTTACTTTTTTTTATAGCCATTCCCACAGAACAAGCGTTCAAATGAAACATTAATATAATGTTAGCTTCATTTGCCGAGTTGATTTCTTATTCTAAGTTCATATCATTTAATGTTTTATTTTTTGAACTGATATATTCAGCCTTACGAACACAAGAAACATTTATTTGAACATGTAATAACCCTAGATGCTAATAAATAGTACAGGTACAACAAATAAGAATCCATTCACATATTTCAAGTATTTATGACAACATTTTCAAAATATCACGTCATTTCTATTTGACGTGTTCTAAAAATTTCCGTTTCCTCAATACATATAACGAAACAAACCAAGTCAATGATTTGGAATGGACAATATACTCTTAACTGACGCTCAAGGAATTTCCCCTCGCATACTGTTTGTTAAAATGTAACGTCAAATAATTTTCAGGAGTTCAAAGAGACGTACTGTTACTTATTTCTGACTTCACAATATCAAAATGTTCATTTGATGATTCTCCAAAACTCTTATTGACTTCACTTTCATATTTTGAGCAAAAATGTTGAGGAATTTCAATAGCTTCATTCATCGAGGCCATTCTTGAACTTAGTTTCTCAATGTTCTGTTCTAACTGCGCCATTTTATCACTAAGTGATGCTTCGTTGGGGGCGTTTCTACCTGTTCCAACATCCCTCTCTAACACTGTTATAGTATTCTGTTCAGTGTGCAGCTGCCGTTTAAGTTGCTCTATCAAGGAATTAGCATGGGCTATTTCGTACTTTAGAACAGTCTGAATTTTGTCCACTTCGCTCAGTTGGAACATGAACTGTCCTTTCTGACTTTCCAAAGTGTTGCAAGTGTCATTGGCAACATCTAATTCCTCTTTTAACAGTAAAGATTGCTGAGTCAAACAGCAAACTTCTCTCTTTAAATCAGATATTTCCTTTCTTAAACACATTATTTGATCGTTCATTTCGTTCCGTAAAGACTCTTTATCTTCAGTTTGTGTTCCAAGGAGTTTACATTTCTCTTCGTCTATCTGAAATTCATCCGACTTCCAATTGTCTTCCTTTTGTACAGATTGCGCCGTTATCTCAGCGCTGGAGAGTTGTATGTTGAAGCTTTGGAATTGTTGAAGCATTCTGTCCCTGACCCGCTCTTTGTCCTCCAAAACTAGTTCCACACGCCGAACTTCTTCAATATAATTTTGCAATCGTTCTTTCAACCGCACGCTTTCTTCTCTTGCAGACCGGAGTTCACTTTCTTTCATAGTGATTCCCACAGAACAAGCATTCAAGTCAAACTTCAATTTTGCATTTTCCGAAATTAATATACTGTTAGCTTCATTTACCGAGTTGATTTCCTGTTCTAATATATTCACTTTTTCTCGTAAAGCCCCATTTTCAGCAGCCACCTTAGTTAAATACTTTTCCTGATGACTAATTTTAATACATTTCTCTGCGTATTTTTTTTCCAACTTTCTCAAATCAACAGTTTTTTTATCAAGTTTTTCCATAATATTATCACGTTCTGTGCAGAGATCTATAACTTTTTTCTGGTTTCCTTTCGTCTCATGCTGAAAAGACTGAATCCCTCGAGCCATGTCACACTTCAGCTCTTCCAAACATTTTATCTGCCTCAGAGCATCATCTAAATTCATTTCGGTGCTCCTTAAAGCGATTTCCAAATTTTTTATCGACCGTTCAGCATGTTCATTGAAAACTTTAAGCTGAGAGCTTTCAGCCTCCCACTTGGCTTTTTCAATCATCAAATCTTCTACTCTTTTCCTCAAACTTTTGATAGTTTCTTCTGATGATTGGATGTTTCTGATTAACTCTTCTTGATATGACAATATATTTTTTTTCTCAAGATCATATGTTTTCAAAAAGTCTTCCAAATGAGCGCTATTAATATTGTTGCGAGATTTTTTCGGTTCCACACCTTGAATAGATGGTTTGACATTTTTTTGCAATTCTTTTTCTCTCTCGCGTTTCAACTGATTCAGCTCTCTAAGATAGGCCTCTCTTTCTGCAATAATTTCCTCAATGAGTGCTTCCCTTCCAGTTGTCTGACTTTTGAGTGTATTGATTTCTGCCAGATAGTCTCTGTTCTCCTTCAGAAGATGGTCTATCGCCGCTTCTATCGAGGGATGAACTCTGTTTGACGAACCACAAATCATATTCTGGATACAATGAAATTCCTTGCAATAATAATCTCTCTCTGCTTTCATTTTTTCAAGCAGTAATTCTTGTTCTTTTAGTAACTTATTATTAATATCCTTAGAAATTGCACATTCATCGTGAAAAATAGTAGATTTTGTAGGCTCTAAGGGATCTTCCCCTTTTGAAATATTATTTGAAAACATGTTTTTGTCTTCTTTCACTAGTTTTTCAAGTTCTGAAATTGTATCTTTCATTTTTCTATTCTCTGAATGTAATTTCATTAATTCATTCTCCAATATTTCCTTTTCTTTTATTTTATCTTTCATTTTTCTATTCTCTTCTTGTATTTTCATTAATTCATTCTCCAATATTTCCTTTTCTTTTATTTTATCATTCATCTTTCTATTCTCTTTATATAATGTCGCTAATTCATTCTCCAATATCTCCTTTTCTTTCGTCTTTCTATT
Source organism: Aradus depressus (assembly GCA_963662175.1). NCBI lineage: Eukaryota > Metazoa > Arthropoda > Insecta > Hemiptera > Aradidae > Aradus > Aradus depressus. Next base: position 27,846,581 of record OY759218.1, read on the forward strand.
TTCTTCATGTAATTTCATTAATTCATTCTCCATTACTTTATTTTCTGTAAATTCCGTTCTTTCGAACATATTTTTGTCCCCTCTTATAAGGCGAGGCACCAATTTTTCAAGTTCATTAATTTTTTCTTTCATTCTTCTATTTTCTATGTTGATTTTTTCTAGTGCCTCGTCCATTATTTCCTTTTCTTTGAACTTTGAATCCTCAACATTTTTTTTATTTTTACACCAACAATTCAAATAGACATCAAACAGTTCACAAGAACATTCGTCCAACAAGCAGGCGCTCCTCTCACAATTGAATTCAGCTCCCTTGTCATCAACGTTGGTAAAATAGGCATGCCCAGTCGAATTTTCCTCTTTACTTTCTCTATTTTTCGAGTGAGAAGAGAACTCTGCTGAACTTCTAGCGTTTTGTAGACACTTTTTAGAGCTTTTATTCTCACACAACGAACCCTTTAAATGATGAACATTCCTTGTGGATAACTCCTCTCGTATCTTCCCGAGACTGCCTATTAACTCTTCAGGTTTTTTATGTAAACATCCTTTTTTTGATAAAGGATTGGTTTTAAATGTTCGTTGATTTTTAGTGGAACATAATTTCTTATCTATATACAAATCGGATTTTCCCTCATATTTAAGTATCTTTTCATTAAGTATTAAAATTGTGTCTTCAAGTTCTCCAATTTTCGTCATGAGCTCCATATTGAGGTATTCAAGGTCTGAAAACGCTCGTTCTTTTTTTGATATGTAACACTTCAAATTATTAACTATCGCATCGCAACTTTCTTTTTCTTGAAGAACTTTGTAATTTAAATCTGAATTTTTTCTGTTCAAATTATTATTGGTATCAATCAATGTAGCTAAATCTTTTTTGAGATTATCACACTCAAGACGAGATGCCCTGGCAACTTCTTTATAGAAAATAAACTTATCTTTGATTAAAATAAGATCAGATAGCAACTTTTCTACTATAAAAACTGAATCAATGGACAACGGCTGGTGATAACTGAGACTGTCAAGCTGTTCGCGAATGCATTTATATTTTTCTTCAAGCATCACCATATTGCAACTATTTAAAACTAATAATAATATGCCAATAATTTGCTAAGTCAAACCCAAACACAAACAATTAATTTAAAAAATAGAAAAGTAATATTTTCTGTGCAGTTTTTTTGTAGACAAATCTTGTACATAGAATCCTAAAAAAATATTCCAACAATAAATAACTGTGTATGGAATTTACAAGCAAATAGCAAAAAATACTCGCGCTCAAATCTTTAACAAAAAAAATTAGATCAGGTGACTTAAATGCTGTAGCACCGAACATACATACTTAGAATACGTAATAAATGCGTGGATAATTCCAATACATAATTCTTAGATCTAAGTTCCAACAGGTTTCCCTAATTCCTCTTTTTACACTAAATTTTCAAGAGAAGCGTTGAATACTCTTCCTCCTGCAACAAATTTATTTATGTATGAGCCACATTATCTATTAACAAACAAGGTTTTTCACATTAGAAATATCCCACTTCTCCAATACCAGGGCTGGGTCTGTAGAATATTCGCTTAAATTTACGCATAATCTACATAGAATATTCGGTTTCATTGATATTAGCCCAGGACAACAAAAGGCTTTTGAAACTTTTTGGAGAACTAATTCCCCACTACTGTTGTTTAACACTTTCCCGCTCCATTTCAGAAAAAATTATCGTTTTTAATAATCTATTGTTGCAGCCAAAACGTATGAGCGCAGAAACTGTATCATTGAAAAGTGACCTAGAAATGAGAAGATAAAACCACATGAGACTTATCTTATATAGGTCATAACAAGTATGGGCTTGAATTGTCGATTTCCCGCATTATTCCCTTATAGTTTTCTGCAGATATGGACACTTTTTGAATAACAAATAATTTATTTTTTGTTTATGAATCAAAACTCAAACAAAATATTTTCATAAACTATTACCTAACTGCTTAACAAAATTAATTAAAACATGAAGTTTCTATTGCGAGAAGAGGTATAAGGATAAGACCTAAACCAAGAAACGAAACTGCATTTCATACTAACATTTACATTCCAGTACTAGTACTTTTTCTTGTTTTCACTTTTATTTAATATTTTTGTTGAATAGTTCAATAAAAGGAAATGGCGCTTAATAAAACACAAAGTATTCAAATATGCTAAATAAGTATTGGTATCTCAAAATTGAAGATGTTTGAATGGTTGGAAATTTAATAAGGAACAAGTTTTGTAAGAACCTATTTTTCGATAGGACTAACCGTTTTCCTATAAATAACCCCAACTATGTGCAAATCAGGTGGCCTACGAAAACATTAATTATTCCATATGAAATGTATCTTTCAGTTCTCTCTAAACGTTTTATTTGAAGAGATATTTAATTCAATCATTAACATACGAGGTATCTTATAAAATAGGCCCCGAAATAAATTAGTCTCAATTCTCGTCCGGCCAAAAACTAGTCAGATCTAAGTTAGGACGTGTGACATCTTCATCTCAAATTCAAAGTACATTGCTACAATTGTTTCTGAACTAAAACGCTCACAAAATTACACAGACCGACGTCATCGCGAAAAGTGTCTAATCGGGTTCAGGGGGGCCTTGGAACATAAAATTCCCTTGAAAACTCGACCTCGAATGTTTGCACGATTAAACTATTTTCTTATACTAAGGTATAGATAATATATGAATAATAATTATCTTACATTAAGTATTGAGAAAAAAAAAACATGTTTTCTATATTCTACGATCTGTCCTATGCATACGTAGAAATAGACTACTCCAGGCTACTGCCTACAAATACCTGAATCCAGACGTTGGATTCCACAATGAACATTTATGGAGTTGGAATTTACTTTACTCAGTGGACATATTGAACCAAACTATTTTATGATCTAGGACTTCATTATTTAGGCCATCCACTGTTTGTAAAAAGCACACTGATAATGTTTCTAATATCAGTATCTCAGCTCGCTAAGTAAGATGTTGGGTCGTTGTTCCAACCAACTCACAATGGAAAGGATTTCATTCAATGTGAACTTTGTCTTACAACTTCTTGACATTGTTCGGAACTGTTCCTGCCAATCTCAAAAAAAAATTATTGTATATGTTTGTATATAAACAGAACAAGTTAATTACGTACATTTTATATTTACTTCAGAGTTCTCAAAATTAATCCCCTTGGATCTGTTGCATCAATATTTTCTCATTGCAAGGAATGTCACGAATGTTATCTGAAACAGAAGTTAGACATAATAAATATCAGTTGTAAGCTGGTAGAAGTTTCTCTATGTTTGACCGATGTCCATGTTACCAAAAGACCTTAAGTCTATTAAGAACAAAACATTCAAAAATCTAAAACTTAAATTCAATTTAGATGTTGAGTAGTAACTGTCGGATTCTAATTCTAGAGGATGGAGGGTCAGTCCAAAACTTTGGAATGACTCTGGGTACCCCTAAAAACAAAGCTTAGAAAAGCCTAAATCATTTGCATATAAATACTGAAAGTATATAAATATATATGTTATTTCTACAGCTAAAGAAAAGGAACACATCGAAGAACTGAATAACAAATATATAACACAAAAAATAAGAGAACCAAAAATTGATTAAATTATGATAAAAACATACATACCCAACCAACGAATACGATTTTTTTTCTTTTGCCGTTTCAAATAAAAACTTAAAATTAAGTGACTCATAGGCATCTACACCAAAACGGCAGTTGAAATTAATTAAAAAAATGAGATATGACAATTTTAACCTAACACTTGTTTGTGGCTACTGGATTCAAGTTGCCGGTATCAAGTGAATTCAAAATTCGGCTTCTTTATTCGATTAATTTACACACTGACTCTAAAATAGTATAAAGGAATTGCTCATTTTCGAGAAAATTATACTGCTAACATTCAGCATCTATTGTCAAAGTCAGATAATGAAAACAATGTTTTGGCCAAAATATCAAGTATAACTTTCGGCTCTTAATGTCATTTCGGAAACTTGAATAGTGTGATAGAATTATTATAATAGGATTACTACATGTATATTATTACATTGTTGTATTATTACATTCTTAACTTCTACAGGCACACAGTATTCCATTTACAAAAGGAACGTTACAAAATTCAACCCCCCCCCCCCCCTCCCCCCCCCCACTACTTGCGTCATTAACAAAATTGATGTGTTGATAAGAGGACTTTCTTATACAGACTACTTTTGTATAAATCACTCTCCCTCTTCTCAAATTAATTTCATATTGGTATTTCCCTAGGTATATGAAAGTAGTATGCTGGTGTCATCGGTTTTTTATTTCATTGTACAGCAATATTCTGAGAGTGACTTTCTTATACCCATTTAATGCTAGTATGAAATGAATTTTAGAACAGGGAGGAAAAGTGATCTGCACAAAAGTGGCTGGTATAAAAAAGTCTTGTTGTGGCCACATCACATGTATTTTATTTTTGCATTATTTGTATCCTTTTTCATAAAAATATATTTTAAAATTCTTTGCTATTTATTTATACGTTACTTATAAATATTTCATATTAAAATGTATTTAACATTTTTTGGGACACTATAGCTTTGTTGGTATTGGGCCTATCTCAAATCTGAGGAAATTTCACTAATGTAAATTTATAAGGAACATTTTTTGTAAGACCCAATTTTTCGATAGGACTAACCGTTTCTGCGTAAATCGAGCAAACAAAAAATTGGGTTTCAAAACGTCATTTCAGGCCGTTTTTAGGTACCTATCTCGCGAACCAAGCGATCTGCGAAAAATCGTATTTTTATAAAATGTGCCGTTCAGTTTTCTCTACAACGTTTATTTAAAGAGATTTTTGATTTGGTCATATCCTTGTTAAATGTACTCAGGCCCCGGAGTAAAGCGGTCATAATTTTCGTCCAACGCCGGTCAAAATATAATTACATATAAACAAGCACAAGTGACTTTGTCAAATTTCAAGTTCAACGCTACAATCGTTACTATGTTAGAGCCCTCATAAAGTTTCGATCACAAACACAAGGAGACTTCATCTTGTAAAATTGATCAATACTTATTGAGGTGACTGGTATAAAAATATTTGAAATTCTGTTGAAAAATCTTTCTCGCATTTTGCACGATTACAATTCACGAATCAAACAAATATTAGACAATTGATAATTGGTTTATAATATTTACAAATATAAGGATACCAATAATTAATTCTAACGGGAGGATGGATTATTTAGTTTTTATATTAATAGTGTATATTTCACAAGGTTGTATTATTTAGAGTAAAACTCATGTTTTAAAATGGGAATGCTAGTATTAAGAACAGTGAGCATTTGCAATTTGTATCATTTGTTTGACAGGGGCTTCGATGTAATAGTCTGTGCCAGTTTGTGAAGGGATCGAGCTCCCGGGACGGAACTAAATACCTGTTCAATCAGAGCAAACCCAATTGAGAATTCAACAACTTATGGAGGAGATCATAAAGATCTCTTCTGGAAGACAGACTATGCAGGTTGATGGAGAATTCGAGGCTACTGAAGATAATGGCATCTGAGGGTGAGTCACATTTGTAATCAAACAAACATAAAAAAGTAAGGTTAACCCTTCTCAAGACTGTCAAATGGAAGAGATTCGACTCTAGTTTTAAGAAATATTTTTCACAAAATGTTTATAAATGTTTATTTTCCTAGCTGAACGAAGTATAGAAGTTTGTGATCGGTCAAACATTCGATGAGGAGTTTTCAACGGAATTTCATGTTTTTCGACCTCTGGATTCAAAATATGAAAACAAAATGTCTCTGTGTGTGTTCCTGTGAACACGATAACTCCCGATAGAATGAATGTATCGACACGAAATTTTATATGTGTAACCAAAACCCCATAAGGACAACACCTACTGATTTTCAGCCAAATCAACCAAAAGAGAGGGGGGGATTCAAGGGAGGGGACTCAATTCAAAAACTTTAATAACTGCCGATTTAATGAATTTATCGATACAAAATTTAGTATGGGGATTTAGGTACCCCTGTGTAAGTCAACTGTTCAGTAATTGCGCAAATGACTGGTTTTGGAGGGGGGCCAAAGGTATTTGATTAATTTATTCTGAAGAAGTACATTGCCGGTGATTCACCGACGAATTTTTTCGTTGTATAAAATAACCATTTAACCATAACGGAGAATGAAGTTTACAAATGTGTTCATCATATATATAAAGCTGAAAATGTCTGTGCGTTGTACCGCTATAACTCACGAACGGCTTGATGGATTTGATTAATTTTTTTTTCAATTTGTTCGTCATCGTCTGTGGAAGGTTATAGGCGTATTAGTACCTCAATATCCGGTCCATCCCAGCATCCACTCACGCAATCTTTGTAAGTCGAAAACCATTGCAACGATTAATGAGAAATCTTTTTGAATAAATTAGTTTTAGCTCCAAAGCTAGCGTTACTACAGTTGAAGGACTATATGCCTTATTCTGTATGAATAATTGAAAATTATAACATCATGAATGTACTGTCGAGGAACTGAATAGCCTTATAGGAGATATTGGGAGAAAAGTCAAAGTTCCCCGGGCAACGCCGAGTATTACTGCTAGTGATAAATAAAAAGGGACACCGGTAGTTCAGAGGGAGTGTGCTTGCTTACTGAGCTCAAGATCGCGGGTTCGAAACCCGGCCGAAGCCCTTAGATTTGTGGGTGGAGAAAAAACATTGAGCATGCTGCCCTTCGCGTGGGACGTTAAGCGATGGTCTCAAGCCTGTACAATATACTACCCCCGCACTAGGTGAATAAACCTGAATAGACAAAATTTATCACTCCCACATTAGTCTCATTCATCTCCAAAAAACTCTCTGGTAGTAGGCGATATGACCTTGCAGTTAAAGCCCGGTCATGAGTCACAATATCTAACTAAAAAGAGTAGCGTTTAGCTACTTCGCTTTAACTATTGAAATTACTGGTTATATGAAAATGAGTTGGCGTCAGCGATATATTTTTGTTTCATTATATAGCCTAATTCTGAATGTGACTTTCTTATACCCAGTAATGTATGAAATGATTTTGAGAAGGGGGAAGGGGAGAGAGAGTGATCTGTAAGCATGGTTGGTGTAAGAAATTCCTGAAAACTTCACAAAAAGATCCCTGTTGATTAAAGCTAAATACAAATTATTTTCGGACTGGAAGTATCTACATTGTTTGTGATTCACCGACAACTCTTTTTTTTATTGTGACCTTGCATTACTCCACTCGTATACATTCTGGGTGATCGCAGTATTATTTATATGTTTTAAATCGGTGCTAATAGCCTTTAGAGCACTTGTAGTTTTGATTGAGTGCTCTGAAGTTTCGTCACTCTTATCGATACCACAGATAAGATAAATCTCAAAATTATTATAAAAGGTTGTGTGACTTACAAAAATACCTGCAAAGTCATTTTTATTTATTTTTTGTATTAATTTCTTCACTTCTACGATTTGGTGAGTAGTGAATTAATCACATCTACTAGGTTCACATTATTCCAAATATTAAAAATATTTATATGACTGCGTTAGTTTGAGCTAACAGTTGACTTACATTGGGTCTCCTAAATCCTCATACTAAATTATCTGTAGATAAAGTCATTACATCGGCAATTATTAGGGTTATTGAATTCAGATTATTCCAAATATTAAAAATATTTACATGAACAGTTTCGCACTCAGAAATCTCCCCGAACATTTTGTGGGACACTGCCGTTTTCATACATTACACCTGGTGTAACCAACATTATGTGCAATACTTCGTGAGTGACCAAAATAAGGAAGAAAGTTTCTATAAACATGTTTTGGGGGAAATTATGTATTATATTACTAAAAAAAAGTCATCGGTGAATCATTGACAATGTACTTCCCCAGAATGAATTAATCTATTAACTTTTCTCTACCTCTCCTAAACCAGTCGACCGCGTTAGTTTGAGCTAACAGTTGACTTACATTGGGTCTCCTAAATCTTCATACTAAATTATCTGTAGATAAAGTCATTACATCGGCAATTATTAGGGTTATTGAATTCAGCCCCCTCCCCTGAACCTACCCTTTAACCGATATCGCTGAAATTGGTGAAGTCCTTATTACATTTTGACTTTAAATATAAAAAAAAATCAGTTCACATCGTCTACACCCTTCGTCGAAAATATACCTGCCCTCCAGTGTACCTTAACCAAAATCCCATCCCTTTAAAAAACGAAGTCCGCTATCTAGGCCTCATACTCGACAAACGACTAACTTGGAATCCTCACACGAGACTGAAAAGACAAGAAATGAACAGACGTTATAAACTTCTACTAAGACTACTAGACAAAAGTTCCCAACTAACTTTGACAACAAAACGACTTATATACAACGCAATACTCAAACCTATGTGGACTTACGGACTTGAACTCTGGGGTTCTGCCAAGACTTCCAATCTCCAGCGCATCCAATCCCTTCAATCCAAAATCCTTCGTACAATAGCCAATGCTCCTTACTACATCTCGAACAAAACTCTTCACACTGACCTTAACGTACCTTTCATCGCTGAAGTCGCTAAATCCAAATATAAAAAATTATTTTCCCTTCTTAGTTCCCACAATAATCCTCTAGTCCGTGCCCTCCATTCTGCCATGCTTCCCCAACGACGGCTTAAGCGTCAATAGCCTAGAGACCTCCTGAGCAGAAGCAGTGACAGTGATTAGCTATAAACGAGAGAAAAACAGTGATTAGGGAGTGTCACCACTGGATGATTTCTCCCCTCATGACATTTTGACATTGCCATTACCTCTTTATTAGCACATTTGCTTGTTGTATTTCTTTGTATACAGTTGTAAATAGCTATTTGTAAATAAAAAAAAAAAAAAAATATATGAAATTTCATGTCGATACATTCATTACATCGGCAGTTATTGGAGTTTTTGAGTTGAGCCTCCTCTGATTCTCCTTCCCTTCCCTTTGGAAAAAACTAGGATAACTACCGATAGAATGAATGTATTGACACAGAATTTTATATGTTCGACCAAAACCCCATAAACACGACACCTATTGTTTTTCAGCCTAATCGACCAAAGGGGAGGGTCTTAACTCAAAAACTCTGATAACTGTCGTTGTAGTGAATGCTTCGATACAACATTTCATATGTAAATTCAAAACCTCATAAGGAAGACACTTACCAATTTTCAGCGGAATCGTCAGAAGGGAAGGGGGATCAGAGAGGGTCTCAACTCATAAACCCCATATAACTGCCGGTACCCCTTAAAATTTCGTGGAAAATTTCCTATACGATAAGACATCGAAGAGTAAGACATCTTTAAAAAACATCGCCCCTAGGAAATTTTAAGGGGTACCGGCCTTTTTCCAACACCCTGTATACATATATATATATATATATATATATATATATATATAGGGTGTTGGAAATATATAAATTCATATTTGTTCTTGTATATGTATACAAACCCCTCCTCTATCCTGATTCTGACAAAAATCCTTCGAAAACAGAAAAAAACTAGTTTCACCCCCTGAAAGGGTGCTTTAACCCCCTCAAGGGGTGCGTTTCTGATCGTATGTTAACCCCCTACCCTCCCCACGTCTCACTTTCGAATAAATGAAGAAGAAGAGCAGAGGACACCCGAGACAATGCTGAGAAACGCTAGAAATAAGGGGGAAAAAAAGGGGGGGGGGGGGGGGGGGGGAGTGGTTTACGGTGTCCATAGACCTGATGGGGTGAAACGGACGTCGAATTCGGATTCAGCGACCTCGAAAACATATAGACATGGGGGTCTAGTTCAGTGGACATGACCTTTTTTTTTTTTCGTGGGGTTGTGTTATTAATGCATACGGTCGACTGGTTTTGGAGGGGTAGCGAAAAGTTAGTTGATTAATTCGTTCTGGGGAAGTACATTGCCCGTGATTCAGCGACGACTTTTTGCGGACGCATATTTATACAAACTTTTTTTCTTATTTTGGTCTCAAGAAGTACTGTTGTTTACACTCCATATATTATATATTTTCTGAGACTGGGTATAACACTAGAAGAGAGCCTCAAACTATTATTATATTATTATTAATCAATATTATATGATATAGTATTATTATTTTTATTATATTAATATCGTTATTATATTATTATTAATCTTACATCTTCTTTAATAAAATATTTGGAGATGGCTCACTTCAAAACAAGTTTGGTACCTACCCTCTGTTCTACAGTATGCACCCTAAGCCACCCAGGACCACTAAAGACTCCAAATATTTGTCATGGTTTCACATCCCTTATGTCCAGGATCTACGATATCAATGTAAAATACTGTATTCATTTATTTCAGAAAATGCGTTTGTCTGTCTATGCAATTATATCTGCTTGTTTGGTCGCTACAGCCTACGCCGGATTATGGAAATGTCGTACCGATATGTCAACAAAAAATGTTGATACTAGACTAGTAAGAATTCATCACTTTTATTATTTTTTTTTATCTATGTTACTTTATTATTGTATTCGTTGTAGATATGTATTCACGTATCGAGAAGGTATATATTCGAACAAAGACTTGAAATTAAATCTTTACATGTATACATGATTTGACGCCCGTTCAGTCCCAAAATAGCAACATATTGCCGGTTCTATCAGTCTGTCTTTACGATCTTCGTGAACTATCTACAGCAAAAACTACATATTGAACCAATTCTCTGTCAGGAACGTAGCCAGGATTTTTTCTTCCAATCCCCACGCCCATTAAATAGCGTAATGTTATATTGATCCTATCTCAAATCTGAGGACTGAATGGCGATTGGAAATTTAATAAGGAATATTTTTGGTAAGAACCTAGCAAATAAAGGAAACATCTAAAAATATGTTTCAAAACTACATCTCAAGTTTTCGGAATGTATGTTGCCTACATGGTTACAAGGTGTAGATGAGTCCCTTTGTACGGTGTCACTGCCTAAAGGTTATGGTGAACTCTAGTGGTAGCCACTTTAAGTATGACCATTTTCATGGATGATATTTGGTGCCTACGCACTTGCCTCTTATGAAATTATATTTCAATACCCATTTTTCACTGGATGAGGAAGACATCTTTGATACCAATATATAATATATATTGTGATGTAAACAACAATCATCTTGACTACGGAACATTTTTTTTTATGAATATTAAAAGACACAATAAAAAAAAGGTAATTTTTTTATTATATATATATCAAGGTTTAAAAAAAAAAAACAAGGGACATCAAAAAAAAAAAAAATGAATCTAAAAAACAGCTGTGAAAAAAAATAGAGATGAGTCGTGAGCTAGCTCTGGAACAGTGCACTTAAAATTGAGATGTTTTCTTTTAGTGAAGTTGAACAATTAGATAAGTTGACTAAAGGTGAAATTGAAATGTGAAGAGTTGTCGAGGTCTAAATTGTGTGGGAGAGGTCAAGAAGGTACATTTAATCATTTATTTTTTTCAATATTCCCAAACAAAAATAAAAAAAATAAATAGTTTTATGATTTTGTTCTTTTGTTTTTTCTTTTGCTTTGTTTGTTCAATGTTTAGTTTTTTTAAATTAAAATATGTAAATAACCCAAATATTTGTCCTTTTAAAATTCTATTCTATTCATCTTCCCTGTTGGCCCAGTAATATCGTTTGAAATCCCTTGGATTAGAATTAATATTATTTAAAATTATTAAACAACTGGCATCTCTTTATAAATCCGAGTGTAAAGTTTGTTAAATGGAATTTTTTGTTGTATACATGTACTTTCTTAAAAATTGCACGTCTTAAATTATAGATAATTGTTTAGGGCCTTTTTCGAAAAACTACTGTAGAAATCAAAATTTAAATAAAGAAAAGAGATCAAATTTCCACAGGAAATGTGGTAATTCTTATTGTTTATTATTATTATTATTTATTTAATTTTATAATTATCACATTTTAATTTTTAGATCCATGGGGCATGGCATCTGGTCCGGACATTCAGTAGTTCCTATGAGAAGTGTGTTAACTATTGGATAGAGGGAAGCCCCGCTGCAATCACCCTCAAAAGACATTCTGTAAATAGCCTTTGGTAAGTTGAGTCAACAATTAACAAATAATTGTTTAGCTAACTAATATTTTATTTTACAGGTCCAACTAATTTTTTATTGAGCTAATTATTCAAAGGGTAGACCTACCTGTAGGTAAAGCACTGTATCTCTCCTCTTTATTTACATCGAAATTAATAAAACTTCCCCAAGCTTCCAGTTATTTTTTTTACGATACTCTTGAGATGATTCCTGGGGGCCGAGGAACTTTTTTCCTTTTAATGAAAGTTGAGCAGTTTTGTGCATTTGAAAGTATTATTTTTAACATATTGTCAACTTGAAATTAAATCGTTTCATTTACCTTTTCCTTCATGTTGTAAAATATTATATTTTACATATCACTTACCTTCTATGTACAATATTACATATGTAAAATATTACAATCTTCCCAAATAATGGATGCAATAATTTACCATTTATTTAATGAAAGTAAACATGAAACATTAACTTGATATGAACATTTAAACGTTAGATAAAATTTATTACATATAAACATTTGTTAATTGAGCAGTAAATGTTGATAACTTTGGCTGTCTCTTCTCAAGAAGGTCGTGTCTTCTGCATCTCTATTGGAGAGGTGACGGTTTTTATACAGACCATGTTTTAATCAAATTATTATTATTTTTCAAACATATGATTTCTTTGTAGCGGAAACGACTGGTGCAACTATAAAAGTGACTCTTAAGAGCTAATTTAAAGTGTCGTTTAACCCTCCGTCGGGCGCAACTGATCTGTCAGGCACAACAGCTGCGACATTTTAGTTTGCTACGACGTCCATTGATGGCCTCGCGAGTGGGGCTCCTCAGTAGCTGTCTGTTTTTCACAGATCTTCTAACGTGTACCACTCAGTTACGAGTTGAACCTTCGTAATTGTTCATAGTTGACAAAGTGGCATGAGGAGCTCATTGCGCCTGATTTCTTCACAATTCTTAAGTTACGTACTTTGCAGTTTTGATTATCATAATGGATTATTCTGTCCATCTAACACATAATTATAGTGTAATACAACTTCTCTGATTAAGTAATACATGTTTTTTTGTCCTGTGCCTAGGTAATGGTTATTTTTGAGGACATGAAACATACGAATTCTGAGAGTATTTTTTATACTATATGATGAAGCCCAGACATGTTTCAAAAAAGATTTTTGTTGTTTTTAGTCAAATATATATTCTAAGCCTTCTAGCAGCGTATTTTTCAACACCAAAATCATCCAAAAAAATTAAAAAATGAAAGGTTGAAGGTTATAACACCTGTTTGGACCTTTGTTTGGATTTGTCATTCTGGCCATCTTATTTTATAGGTTTTAATTTGAAAAACCTTGTAAAACCATTCATATAATGTACTGTGACCGTTTTGAAAAATAAAAGATATTTTCCTCCCCAAAAACTTAGATGTTTTTGCCGTGTGCCAGTTGGGCATATTGCGCCCGAACTCGTGACCCCAAATATTGCGCCCGACGGGTGTTAAGACCTTTACCTTAATTATCTCTGGATAGGGAAAATTTAGGACTCCCACGATAGAGTTGGGCTCTTGTCCATGAGAGCGACGAAAGAGCTCTCTCTGGTAGGTTGAAGCCTGGCCTTGAGTGACAAACAAAACTAAGTGGCTCTAGGTCGAAATATACCTCCTGAGTGCTTTCATCTACAGATGAATCTTGAGTAAATATGTTTTTTGTTGATTCAACAATGAGTCTGTATGTTTCTTCTTGTTTCAGGCCACATGGGGTGACTGACAAGAAGTCAGAACTTATAGCTAATCTCCGTTCTCCTGACTTAGTTTTGACGACCAAAGCCTGGCGTATGTTTTATTCATCATTTGTATTGTTATTATTTAAGATTAATCCCATATATGTAGCTCATGTTTTTTTGTTTTTTATTCTAGATTTCTTCAAATCAATAACGACAATGACTCTCCATGCAGGAGACTATGACCAGTTTTTGATTTTTTACACCTGCACCGATCACGTTTATGGATTATACCACACGGGTAATACTAACTAATTTATTAATTTTATTATATATTATATTATTTATAATATATTATTCTCACATTTATTTTTTAGCCTTCTCAAAAAATATCAATTATTATGGGAAACTGTCCCATCATCAGTATCTATAATTCATCTTTTCTTTATGTTGACTCTTCCTTTTATCAATCAGAATCTTCCTTTTACAGAACATATTTATTGAGTCGACTTCAATATTTAAACACCTAGTCAAAACACAGTAACGTAAAGAACAGATGAATCCATAGATACTGATGAAGAGAGTTGTGAAGAATAAAAAAGGGGGCCTTCACTACTTGTGAAGATTAAAAAAGGCTGTATTTGTAAATAATATAATTTAAGAGAATGTTAGGTGAATAATAAGAATGACTGTCTTTACTTTAATTTAAGGTATGGTGCTTCACTCACCAAACCGGGATCTTAACTTAATGGTACTTGTTAATTCTAGGGGGTTTCAATAATAACACCAATTAGGCTGTTGAATAACTTCTTAGAGAATGTATTTTAAATGTCAGAACTCATGACAGATAATAAGATATGACAAGAACAGTTTAACACTTGGAAACATAAACAATAGGAATTCGACTTACGTCCAGAAGTAGAGAGAGAGCAGTCCACACGTCTGACCAGGTTCCAGAATCTGACCACAACGCATCTCCTCATCGGTATTTAACCTTTGAGGAGCGGAAGTGTTTACCTTGGTCAAGATCAAACATCCTGTTTACGGGTCAACACTCTCGATGTCACAATCGCGGTTCCTTGGCCGAGCCAATCTCAATAAACGGGGAACAAAGATTTGTTTTTCCTGAACTCTTTCGAGTTTTCTGACAAAGTCCCCTTCACCGCCTTCTCACATACTTCCCCCTGCAATCCAGAAGTCACGCCCTCGTGACGAGACACAACCGGGAGGAGCTGCCAATCTGCAAAGCGCTGCATACAAAGTTGTTGTTATTTCTAGAAGTTCGTCTGTAGAGTTCTCGTAGTTTCTCCTCTCTCTTTCTCTGACTAAAGTAAACTCCTAAAGTCCTGATTCCAAGTGTTAAATTCATGTTTAGTACAGATAAATATATAAATATAAAGTACAACATATATCGACTACTTTCTGAGAAAAAGAAAATGTAAACTTCAATTTTCATTAACAAAACAAAATTATACTTAAAACTTATCAACAAAATCAAAAATAAATGAGTTAACATAACAAACAAACTTAATAATGTATATACTGTAAAAGATTTAGTGATATGCTAAAACAATGTTTATATGTATATTCTTTTTTTTTTTTTTTTTTTTTCAAATGACGTAAATACCAATATATATGTATACATTTAAAATAAATGAATATTACTAAACAAGTCTATTTGCAATAACATAAAAAAATCAAAATAGATTGGAAACACATTCCCTTTTTTTTTTTTGAGATTCTCGCTATAAAATAGTTATAGGTACATCTAATTATACTCCTCTATGGGACCAAATAAAAAAAATTATTGAATACAACAGAAATGTTTTTATAAACACTTCGAAAAATTCACTTAACGAATCACAAAACAAATCAAAACAAAAACAAAATATATAGGAGAGAACAATGGACTCTTCTTCCAATATTTACTAATAACAATAAAAAAAAATTGAACACAATCAATTATTTAATAAACTATTATTTTGTATTCCTATGCAGTCTGCATAATGTTGCTAACGAACAACTAAGACTCTAAATAAATTATTGACAGAAAGAAAAGAGAAAAAAAAAAACAATATCTATAATAAAGTTAACCTATTGACTAAACTCCGTTCCATGAGCTATGGGCTGTGTAATGTATTTATTCAACTAAAGTTACACAGAGGCCCTTCTCTAAAATCATTATTGTATTTTCTTTTTGTCTTGTAGATTTAAAATATCTGGCTACCAACATTTCAAAAAAATATATATAGAAGCAATAAAGACAATGTATGTTACCTGTATATAGCTCATGGAAGGAAGTGATCAAATTCTGGACCTGCCTTTCTCAAGAAAGCGCTAGTCTTCACTCCCTCCACTCAGTTTATGTTTCCATTCAATCTGTTCCTGTATCTGTTTTCACACTTTTGTTATTGTAAACTGCATCCTATCTCAACAATATCCTTGACAAACCCAAAACACGGATGTGTCCAGTCAATGAACTCCAAAATTATTTCTATATTTCTTATCCCTAACGTGGATTTTGCCTATAATCTCCCTTAATTGAGCTTAAATATCGCAATTATCTCCCAAAAATCTCCCTAAATTGCGTCTTATTCTTTATCTTTTTTTTTTTTCTCTTAATACAAGTATCTCTCTTAATTTGCGCTTAAATGTCGCATTTGTCTCCCATAAATCTCCCTAAATTGCGTCTACTTCTTTATCTCCTTTTTTTTTCAAATAATTTCCCTTCTTTTTTTTTTTTTTTTAAGGCTCCGTGAACAGGCGACCGCGTTTTCAAACTCAACCGGTGCTTTATCTAACACGAAACCTCAGCTTCTCGAATTACACTCTTTATATTTTCACCGCACGACTTTTTACGCTAAATTCCTTTATCTCTCTTTTTTTTCAAATAATTTCCCTTCTTTTTTTTTTTTAAGGCTCCGTGAACAGGCGACCGCGTTTTCAAACTCAACCGGTGCTTTATCTAACACGAAGCCTCAGCTTCTCTAATTACTCTCTTTTACTTTTTATATTTTCCACCGCGCGACGTTTTGCGCTAAATTCCTTGTTCTACCAATTACTTAACATTTGCGCATAGTATATATATCTTCCAAAAAAAAATTCTCCCATAATTGCGCTTAAATATCTCTATCATCTCTCTCAAAAATCTCCTTAAATTGCGCACAATATTTATATTTATCATTAAAATCTCCCTTAATTTGCGCTCAATATATATATCCCATATTCACTTTTATTCTCTTTGACGCGTAATTATCTACCTCTTTTATTTTATTTTTTATTTTTTTTTTTTTTTAATATTTTCTTTCTATAGCACAATGTTTGAAATCTTTCCTTTTTCCCTTTTCAATCAAGAAGGTCATATCAGAGGACAAGGAGGAAGGGTTCTCCTTGGCGCTGTATGCCTCTTATCCTAACGTGTGCCCCTTCATGCACACACGGTAGATCGAAAAAGAGAGAAAGGATAGATACATGGGCTACTTTACTTTAATTTAAACATTATCTGTGGTAGTATTTCTTCATCCTTTTTATATGAAAAACATCGTCCACTAACTTCCCAGCTTTATAAACCTGAATAACATAATTCAACTTGTTTAGGCGCTTCTGGACAACAAAAGGTCCCTTATATTTCGGCTGTAATTTTCTTGATTTACTCGGATCATAACAAAATTCTCTTAATAGAACTAGATCGCCCTCTTTAAATTCCACAAAGCTGTGCTTTTTATCGTAATTTTCTTTTTGAATTAGCTGAGGCTTTTTTAAAATTTCCGGGATTGTTTTTCTTATAACTTGCAACTCCTCTATAGTTTTAATTACGTCCGCCTCATAAGTGTGCGGAACTAGAATGACGTCCAAAGGAATCTTAGGCCTATAACCGTGCATCAAGAAAAACGGTTCGTAACCCGTACTTGCTTGTTTAGACGTATTATAAGAGAAGAGAACATGGTCCAAATGTGTGCTCCAATTATTTATATTTTTATTAACGTAATGTGACAACATTTGAATAAGTGTGTGATTGAATCGTTCTACAATGCCTTGAGCGCATGGGTTAAAAGCCGTACTTTTTTTGTGATAAATTCCCAAGGCTGCTTTAAATTGTAACAAGGACTTCTCCAAAAAATGTGTCCCTCTGTCTGATGAGACTATACTCGGGACCCCAAAACGATTTACCATATTCAATAAAAATTTTGCCGTAGATTTGGCATCTGCAGACCTAGTGGCTTTTGCCATGACAAATTTTGTTGTTGTGTAAGTTGCTACTATAATGTACTTGTTCCCATGAGAGCTTGTTCATGGCCCCAAGTAATCTACAAATTCATGTGAAAAAGGGGTCGTGGATGGAATGATGGGGCTGAGATCCCCCTGGGGCAAACTTTTTGGAATTTTTTTCTCTTTGACATGAGTCACACGATTGTATGTATGTCGTAATTTCGGATAGTATAGAGGGCCAAAAGTAATTAGTTAGTAATCTACCATAAGTTTTAGCGATACCTAGGTGTCCTAAATCGTCATGGCAAGAGTGCAACAATTCTCTTTTTAAAGAATCAGGCACTAAAATTAAATTTCTTCGTTCCTTAGGGGTGAAGTATTTGTAATAAATTATATCGTCGTCCGAATTTAATACATAATTTCGCGATTTACGACGTATTGATTTATCGCCGAATTCGTTGTCTGTCAAGGCCTGGTAAATTTGTGAACAAAATTTATCTAATTTTTGCAATTTTGCAATATTTATTATTTTTATTTCATTTACCGCTTTAAGTGCGGACCATCAATTACCGATTTAAAGTTCATAAATCCGTATGATGTCCCGAATGACTTTAAAAAAATCTCATGTACCTACTTAGTTCCGAGCATTACCCAAAATGAAAAGTATGAAACGATTATTAAAAAAAAATTAAAATGAATCCATTTTATCGAATACAATCTGTGTGATTAGTTAAATGGGGCAGGATACATCCGCCTTCGTTGCACATTCCCAGATGTCAGCATAGTTATTGTAACCCAGTTTGTCTCATTGACCGACTTGACTTCCCTTCTACACAGAAAATGTTTTCAAATAGGTATAACTTTTTTTTTTTTTTTCATCTCGAATATTTTTTGTTTTCATTGAGAAGCAGTTACCTAACCTTAACTGAATTATAAATATTGTCTATTAAGGTGTCTGAAGTGTCTATTAAGAACAAAATCCAACCAAAGAAAATAATTGACCCTTTTTTTTTTTTTTTAATTACAATATTCTAACGCGTAATCTAATTCTTGTAAAGAAGTTTTTATGTCTTCTAAATCTAATTGAGCTTTCAGTTGGACCACGTTTTCTACACAATAATCCCTTAATCTTTTACTCAAAATATTTGCATTATCTTCCTCAGAAAAAACTATATTTAAAATCTTTAGCAATTCAAGTACCTGTCGCTTTTGTAATGAATAAATCCAACTTGAGTAAAATTGCGTTTTCCCCTCCTCAGAGGTTGATATGTTCTGAAGGAACGTTTCCCACAATGTCATCTATACCCGGAGAGATATGTGAGATAGCAGTCAATAAAAATAGAAATTTAATGGTGAAAAATATGAGTTCTGAATTTAATAGTTCTCAAGAAGTTAAAAAAACGGCGCCTCCACCACTTGTGAAGAATAAAAAAGGGGGCCTTCACTACTTGTGAAGATTAAAAAAGGCTGTATTTGTAAATAATATAATTTAAGAGAATGTTAGGTGAATAATAAGAATGACTGTCTTTACTTTAATTTAAGGTATGGTGCTTCACTCACCAAACCGGGATCTTAACTTAATGGTACTTGTTAATTCTAGGGGGTTTCAATAATAACACCAATTAGGCTGTTGAATAACTTCTTAGAGAATGTATTTTAAATGTCAGAACTCATGACAGATAATAAGATATGACAAGAACAGTTTAACACTTGGAAACATAAACAATAGGAATTCGACTTACGTCCAGAAGTAGAGAGAGAGCAGTCCACACGTCTGACCAGGTTCCAGAATCTGACCACAACGCATCTCCTCATCGGTATTTAACCTTTGAGGAGCGGAAGTGTTTACCTTGGTCAAGATCAAATATCCTGTTTACGGGTCAACACTCTCGATGTCACAATCGCGGTTCCTTGGCCGAGCCAATCTCAATAAACGGGGAACAAAGATTTGTTTTTCCTGAACTCTTTCGAGTTTTCTGACAAAGTCCCCTTCACCGCCTTCTCACAGAGTGTTTCCCGAAAAGTTTGTAATCGCTATTTTTTGAGATAGCAAAAAAGTAAATGAGAGAAGTGATGCTGTAATAATATATTATGTATTGTATGTAATTTATAGGGAAGAGGCTGGTCACTACCATAAATATATGCTATAAATAAGTTTATTCACGATCAGTTTTTAATTATCTGAATAAAAAATGTCATCTTTTTATATTTTTCCCGGGACCTTGAATATGAAATGAACCTACATGCGAAGGTTGAGATTTATATGCCAAGAACCTCACAATTAGATGTGTGTACCTCACAATTAGATGTGTGTACCTCGCAATTAGATGTGTGTTCCTCACAATTTGATGTGTGCACCTCACAATTAGATGTGTGTACCTCACAATTAGATTTGTGCACCTCACAATTAGATGTGTGTACCTCACAATTAGATGTGTGTTCCTCACAATTAGATGTGTGTACCTCACAATTAGATGTGTGTACCTCACAATTTGATGTGTGTACCTCACAATTTGATGTGTGTACCTCACAATTAGATGTGTGTACCCCACAATTAGTGAGTGTTTAGGTGACATTTCCTCTTTATAGATGCATAGATCTAATATTTAGTAATGTTCTCTAGTACCAACTGAAAGTGGCAAGCATGCATTTTTCTGCTCAAGACTACCGTGTTATTTAAATATATTTTTATCGAATATCCTGCAACAATGTCCCATCAAGATCAGCAGTAGTCTATGAAATTTATAACAAAGAAGTCGTCGGTGAATCACCGGATATGTAGTGTACACCTACTATATACTTCCCCAACACGAATTAATCAATTACGTATTCGCTCTCCCTCTAAAGCCAATCCACCGTTTGGGCTTAAATTCAATATTCGATTTACTTAGTGACTTCTGAATCCTCATTCTCAATTTTGTGTTGATAAATTCATTACATCGGAAGTTATTAGGGTATTTAAGTCGACCTTCTCTGGTCGAGCCCTTCGACTCTGATCCCCTTCTTTGACAGATTCTGCGAAAAATTAATAGATGTCATTCTCATGGGGTTTTGAATTTAAATATAAAATTTCATGTCGGTACATTCATTACATCGGCAGTTATTGGGATTTTTGGGTTGAACCTTCCTCTCATTCCGCTGAAAATTAATAGGTGTCGTCCTTATTAGTTCAATACACTTACTAAATGTCAATACATTCATTAAACATGATTTTCATAGCCACATCGGCCGAAGAGTTTAAAGGGAGAGTGGAAACTTAGTTCGTTACAAAAATTTCGAGTAGGGGAAGTACAATGCCGCTGCTCCACCCAAACTATTGGACCTCAATAATTAAGATGAAAACGTGAGCATTTCAATAAAAATCTGCTTAACTCCATAAATATGAAAAAATATGTCGGTGAACACGATAACTCTCGGTAGAATGAATGTCGACACCTATTGTTTTTAAGCCAAATCAACCAAAGAAAAGGGAAGGGGGATCAGAGGGGAGCTCATCTCATAAACTCAAATAACTGCCGATGTAATGGATGTATCGACATGAAATTTCATATTTAAAGTCAAAGTCCAATGAGGACAAGACCTGTCAAATTTCAGCGATATCGACTGAAGGAAAGGGGGATTCAGGGGAGGGGGCTCAGTTCAAAAACCCTAATAACTGCTGACGTAATGAATTTATCGACACAAAATTTAGTATGAGGATTTCGGAGCTCCCATGTAAGTCAACTGTTGAATAATAGCGCACTGGTTTTGGAGGGGGAGCGAAAAGTTAATTGATTAATTAGTTCTGGGGAAGTACATTGCCGGTGATTCACCGACGTCTTTTTATTTTAATTGTTCCGATAGATGTTTAGATTTGGTTTGTTTTCAAATTATTTTTCAGAACATTCAGAAATTTGGAGCCGTCAGAAGGAACTTACAGACTCTACTAAAGAAAAAATAAACAGTGCGTTGGGTCAACTCAAGATCGACAAAAGCAGATACTACACCGTCGAGCAATCTTGTAATTGATATATAATAAACCAAGGTATTGGTACAATGTTGAGCAATACATATGTATAATGTATTTTAATATATTTTTCAATAAAATTCATTTATTTTATCTAATTAAGCTCTAATCCTAATTACCAATTTGATGCGCCCTTTATGAAAATAGAAGTAAAATTGAAATAAAATGGACTGTATGTAAAATTCATAAGAAAATAATATTATGTTAGGGAAAATAATAATGTAAAACATATTGTAACAATTGCCACAGATAAAATTGGACAGGGCCTACCTTGGCATAGTCTGAAAAACGTGGGAGGCGAGGTCTGCTGCCCACATAGAACAAAGAGTTGAGGGGATGATCTAGAATAAATATTTGAGGCAACAATAATAAGGGAAACTAGAGAGGAGAAATACTGTACAGAAAAAATAACTGGGAGAATAACCTAATGGGGAAAACCAATGAGAAGATCCTTAACTCCGGAGGTCATGAGAAGAACAAAAGTACCGGCTAGGTAAAAAAAAAACTGGGGAGTAGGATCAATCTCACAAACTACTACTTACGGCAAGAACTTATAATAATTTAACAACTAACATACTTTCAATTTGAGCAGATAATAAGTGTACATTCGTGTTAGGGTGGTTATTAGTGTACAGCAAGGAATCAGAAAATTGTACAAATAAAAGTTGTTAAAACGACAGAAATTAAATGTAAAGTTTCCTTTATTATTAACTTCAAAAATAGAGAGAAAAATTATAATTGGGAAGTAAGGGGCCATTTCAAGGCTCGGGACTATCGCTTAACGGACACTTAACTCCCTTACTGACTTACCTCCATTAAGACTACATGACACCGATATTGAATACTGCACCAGTGTAAAAAATCTTGTACTGAACCTTGACCAATCCCTCTCCTGGAAAGACCATGTCTCCCACATCTCCAACCGCTCCTTCAAAACCCTCTACCCCCTCAAACGCCTTCGTCACCTCCTTCCCATTGAGCTGTTGGTATCCTCCCTTGTGTTCCCCTACTTTGATTATGCTTGCCTCGCATATGGAGGGCTGTCTGGTGAGCTCGACATGAAACTAAAGCGAGTCATGAATTCCTTTCTAAGATTCATCTTCGGGCTCCCCAGACTCCTCTATCACTAGTTCTTAAACCAATCTAAAATGTCTCTTCCCATCCTCTCGTTGGCAATATTTCCTAGGCTCCTTGCTCTATCAAACCATATTTTCCCAAAAGCCCTCCCATCTTCCAAATGCTCCAATTTAAATCCCATATCCACCAGAAAGTCACTAGATCCCGTCCCTCTGATCTTTACCTCCCTCCCCACAGGACAACCTACCACAACTCCTCCCTTATCCAGGCTAACTCTCTCCCTCTCCAGATTCGCCATGCTCCTACACTTCTTTCATTTAAGTCCCTTCTTTTCCATTATCTCCTAACTCAGTAAACCTTTGATTCCTAAGGCTAGCTCCTATGAGATAGTTCTCGTCTTCCTATAAGTCTCTCACTCCAACTGGACAGATTGTCACTCTTCTGTTTCATCAGTCCAGTTTTTTACAATTCATATAAGTAAGTTATTATGTCTTACATTATTGTTCATACTTGTTTTTTCTCTTCATTATTTTTCACTAGTATATTATATTGTTTTAATCACTACTTGTCTTTAACATTTAATATTTATTCCTAGAGACTTCTCTTTTCTTTTATTTTGTCTCATTTGGCTCCCACAACACTTATTGATTTTCAGCCAAAGGGAAGAGGGGATTAACTCAAAAATCCGATGTAAAGAACGTATCGACATGAAATTTTATAATTAAATTCAAAACACTATAACGATGGCACCTATTAATTTTCCGCGAAATGAGTAATGAATGTAACGATAAAAAACTTACATTAGTGTGAGGATTCAGAAGCCACTATGTTAGTCAAATATTGAGTTTTAGCCCAAACGGTCCATTGGCTGGTGCTGGGGAAGTACATAGCCGGTGATTCACTGACTAGTTTTTTCGGGCAGTTCTCGATTATATAGTTTGTTGTTTTCTGGACTCTTTTATACCTTCTCCATTAGATGTCAGCCGTCCTAAGAATTACTATATTACTTAATGAATATTACTTTTCACTCCTTACATTTCAGAAATCCCAAGTTAAAATATATATAAAACTGTAAATAAGTAAAAATCCAGAAACATTTCTTCACATGTGGTAGTAAGGATTTTTGTTGGACGAGATTTCTCAAAGAAATAAAATACGATGTCTTCCCACTGTTTTATTTCCAACCAGAACCGGTCTTCAACGCAATTGCGAGGAAAACTGTTTCTGGTTGAAAATAAAACAGTGGGAAAACAACGCCTTTTATTTTTATGAAAATTTCTTCATAATTCAAACGTAATTTCCCCATAGTAAAAGCGTTTAAAGAGAATGATCAAAAGAATGTAAGTTGCTGCTCTCGATTTGAGAAATTCACTAAGATATAGCCGTTAAATAGAAGCTGAGCTGTTGAGGATACAGAGGCTGAGGGAAACTCTTAATTCTTACAAAAACGATAGTTGGAAAAGTAATACAATTTATTTATAATGGTTTGTTTTGTTTATTACTTTTAAGTACATAGAATTTAAGAGTTCAATACACATATAATACATAGTTTTAAATATAATTTTCATTGTAACTACTATCAACCAGAAGCTGGATCAGTTGGGACAGGTTCGCTTCTCGCAATTACAGAGATCCTCCTCTTTTTAATATAATGATTTCCTCTGAAGAAGGTCTCTTCTTTTTTAAGAATTTCATGAGCAAACATAAAACGTACATGGTCTCTGGAAAAATAAATACATTGAGAAAATAAAAAATTGCTATATCATCTAAGAACATAGAGAGTGAGTTTGCAAAACGCGTCCTGAAAACGGAGTTGGTAAGTATTGTAATCGTGTGAAAATCCGAGATCGAGGTTTCAACAGATTCAGTCTGTGATTGGAAAGTTGTGAGAGATCTACCGCAAACTATTGTACCTATGAACATGACATTTGGAATGAAGGGGTCACATACCCCTCACATAAGTCCTCAGATTTGAGGTAGGATCAATAAGATGAAAGTTATACCGCCTCAAACAATGAAAAATAAAAATTTCCGTAGGATATATTTTAAAATAATGTTTAAATTGTATCGCAAAGCAAAAAATTATAAAATATTTTTTAATATTGGTAGTTTTTATGAAAATATATAAGAAAAAAATAAAATATATGTGATGTGGCGATTACAGGACTTTCTTATGGCAACCACGCTTAGAGATCACTCTCTGCCCCTCCCTCTTCTTAAAATTGTTTCATACTGGTATAAGAATGTCATTTCAGAATTACGCTGTACAATGAAACAAAAAAATACCTCTGACACCAACTCATTACTTTCATATACCCAGTAATGCCGGTATGAAATAATTTTGAGAAGGGGGGCGGAGAGAGAGATAGTGATATGTAAGCGTGGTTGGTATAAGAAAGTCCTGTAATGGTGGCATCAGATATTTTTTTATATTATTTCAAAGTAAACAACAATTTTCTTTTAAATGCTTGTCTTTTTCAAATGACCCATTGTATCATATCTGATTTTCTAAAGAGGAATGCAGTGAGGGCAGTGAGCATTCTGGTGGTAATGAACTAATATTATTACATGCCTATTAGCCCACGAAATAAAGTGTGAACGTGCAGTGTATATCATCAACACCGTGGCAGCGTCTTGAAGAAAATAATGAGAAATTGAATACACATATATTTTTTTCATCTTTCCTTCATAATTTGGGTCATCGTCAGTTATGATTTTTATTGTAAAATCTTATTGATTGTGGGAGACTACAAAAATTAGTGTATTAATGATATACTATATTTCTTACTTAATCACATACAAAGAACGTCTACTCAGCAGAACATCAAAAAATACATTACTCTCAGAAGATTCAGTCAGTTTTTGTTTTTGGAGAGTGAATCTCATTACTGAATCAGTTAGTAAACTCAAGCCAGCAATTACGCTCCCGCAAAACTGAAAAAACAAAACAAAAAAAAGCTTATTAAATATAAAAACTAATGAAATACCTGAACAACTAGTTCGACGAACATGAATATTAAATGTAGAAGGAAATCGAGGTTCTGTCGTGTAAAAGAAAATGCAAAATTTGACCAACGTTTCGAAAACTATTTATTTTCTTCTTCAAGCCCTTATAATGACTTGAGTGGATGTGTGTGGTGAAGGTGTTGTGTGAGTTTGTGTCCAGTATAGTGGTCACTACCCGACACAAACTCACACCTTCACCACACACATCTACTCAAGTCATTATAAGGCCCTGAAGAGGAAAATAAATATCTCGATTTCCTTCTACATTGAAAAGATACTGTCGACTCTATTAATCATTATGAATATTAAAATTTCTACTTTTACTAAATATTCTATTCAGAATACTTTGAGAATATCTGAGTGCAAGAACCATCGTAAGTATCCAACTTGTATTTCCATATTTTTAGCGGATTTATATAAATTTCAGCTATTGCACTCATCCGGTCGGTAAGATCGAGGGAAACTACTGTGATAATTTTATCAAATGTTCTCCCCGGAACAAGATTTCAGGAGTCGGAGGGAATCACCCCTCTTTTTATTTATAAAATACATAAATTAGTTTTAGGAAGGTAGGCATAGTACGGTATGTGCATATTTTTCTACTGAGATATAATAGAAATACCTTTGGTTTACATTTGGTGTGATGTTAGGTTAGGTTTTATGACTCATGCCCGGGCTTCAACTACGAGGTCATATCGCCTACTACCAGAGCGCTCTTTCGTCACTCTGGTGGACATGAGCCTAACTCTGTGGGAGTCCTAAATTTTGCCTACCCTAAATTTTTATTCGCCTAGGGCAGGGGTCTTTAACGAGTACCTGACATCGTACAGGCTCGGGACCATCGCTTAACATCCCATCCGAAGGACGGCGTGATTGACTTTATTTTATCTCCCAGATAAAATATACTAAGGGCCTCAAGAACCCACGTTCTTGAGCTCAGAAGCCAAGCACGCATACCACTGAGCTATCGGCGCCCTCTGGTGTGTTGTTGACATAGTTGTTAATAAATACCGACAACCTTCCTCCCCTTTTCCATTTACTACTTTTTTTCACGCAAGTTCCCTTCCTCTCTCCTCTCAAACACTCCTTCACTTGGTTTGAATCTTTCAAACCTTATTTTTTTTCTTTTGAGTTTAGTGCTTTATCATTTTTTTCTTCGAAATGTCGCACCCGAAAAAACGGAGGTCCCTTCCTTCAAAGGAAAAATTAGTATTTATTCAAAATGTCATGATAAAGACGGTTCGGTTAACTCCGAAGTGTTAGGAGAGCTACTTGGATTGCATGAGTCCTCTGGAGATTAGGGGATTCGCCATGATGAACGAAATAATTATTCATCATGAACATGAAATGACTATGTCAAAATATAAAAAACAGACGGAAATTAATGATTAAAAAATAATAATAAGTAATTACTAATTACATAATATTACAGCCTACATGGGTTTTAAAATATTTATTTTTTACTTTTTTTCCACAGTGTACCTACTTATTATATAGGTACATGAAAGAATGTATGAAAATATTTTTTTCATTATTTTGCTACCCCTCCTGGACGGAGACCCCTCTATAGATACATCCTCCTTCCGTGTCCTTTGTGGAGAGGTTTCACTGTATAATATATTATTACAGCGTCACTTCTCCCATTTATTTTTTGCCTTCTCAAAAATTAGCAGTTACAAAGGTTTCGAGAAGCACTCGTATTACAAAAACACTATCATTACAAAACAAAATAATTTTCACAGAACATGATCAAGTTATAGCTCACAATTATCAAATTCGCTAATTCCACGCAGCTTTTGCAGACTCTTTTCATATATGAAACCAGACTTTTACAAAAAAAATCAAAATTTTTTAAAATTTAATTAGCCATAACTAATTACTAGATCAATTAAAAATTATGAAACTTGGGGTTATTATGTACCAATAGTTCTATAAACAAATACCTAGCCATTCAAAAAATTCTCTTGTTAGTATAGTGAAAACAGTTTTTTGTACTGCCTGTAAAATTTGTTTTTTTGCAAAAGTCCGGTTTTGAATCTAGAGGCCTCATTTGTCCCTCAGCTTTTAGCTTAAAATGGGATACATTTAGGATTACTTTTACTATATTTGAAGATTTGATAAGGTGCGTGGAATACTCACTTTAACGTTATCTACGTGTGGTTTGATGTAGCCATCTTCAGCAAGGTCCAACACATGAAAAGAGTTTTGAAAAGAACTATCCAGAAAACATTTTTCACATAGTCTATTTAATATTTTGGTGTTATCAGCGTTCCAAGCTATCTTTTCCGTTTCTCTGTACCCATGGATAGCCTAATATTACCAACAAAAAAAAATTAATGTTAAAACATTGAAAATAGATACAAATTACATGTTCACAGAATACATACATTGTCCCAATGATCATAAAGGTACCTTTTCCTTTTAAAGCAAGGCTCTATTTCTTTGATAAGGCTTTCTTCTTCTTCGGGAGTGACAAAATTTGGAAATAAATCAAAGTGGTTAAGTACTTTCTGTTGAATGTCAGTTGGTACGTTACTCCCGAACACAACACAATCATCAAAATTTCCAGAAAATTTATCTGAGCTAAGGACTGTTATATTTTTCAATACATTTGTATTTAGTATAGGTTTGAAAATGAAAGAATGATTAAGAACACGAATCATATTTTGAATTGTGAGAAACCCATAGTACAGGTTATACTTTTCGGAAGGTTACACCAATAAACTCGATTTATTTATGTATTGATACAGTCAGGGGCGTAGCCAGGGGGGGGGGCGCGTGCCCCCCCCGGCCAGAGCAAAAAACCAAGATAAAAGTTAAATAAACTAAAAAAAATGGTTTTTATTGAAAATGGATTGCTTGCAAGTTACCCATAGGATCTTCTAATTTCCCGTGCGTCTGATTCCTAAATCAGCAATCAACTGTTAGATTAATGTACATGTACAAAACAAGTCATATTACATTTATTTAAATATATATGAATTCGATCGTTTCATTTCTTCGCTCAAAATCGTCATTTATGTTATACTTTATACTCTTAAAGCTGATTTTACATGCGCAGTAAAAATGCAAAGCGCAGCAGCAGAAAATGCACGCTATTGGATGTGAGTAATTTAATTCTAAAAGCACAGAAACCACAGAGTGCATTTGCTGCTCCTGCGCTTTGCATTTTTGCTGCTCATGTAATTTCAACTTAAGTATTAAAGTCAGTGGTTACCTCAGGGGGAAGCTTCTAGAGGAAACTTCTCACCGATTCATGAAATCTAACGAAGAAACCCATAGAATAATATAATAGAATTATAATACACTGTCGTCGGTGAATCACTTATCAATTATAAAATAATTTTGAATAATAATAATAATAAATAATTAATAATAAATTACAAATTTTGTAATCGACTAAATGTTCGCTAAACCCTAAGGCATAAAGGCAAATCGTAAAGTATATTAATCACTTCATATAAAATATATCAAAATGATGTATGGAGGAATTGTTGGCAATAAAAAGTTCTACAAAAATGTTTGCGACAGCATATATCTATATATAACAGATAGCCTTCAATAAGAGTGTATACCTCTATACATATATAAATCAGTAGTTTTATCTGTCCTTGTGTTTGTAACAAGTTAGTGCAAAAACTACTGAACTTATTTTGATGAAATCTCATATGTAATCTCATCCTTATAAGCCCGGTTTCAACGTAGATCATGTGGCATCTCCAAATTTTGAGAGATAGGATGTGGGGGGGACATAAAATAGCTCTTTAACGGTTGACTTCTCATATATTTTATAGCTTTCAAAAAGAGTTTTTATCCGGAGAGGAGTTATATACAGAATATATAAATCTGGGCGAAGCCAGATAACCTGCTAGTATACTATATGAAGAGAAATCTACATGGAACGTATGGCCGGATTGAGGTCATTGGGGACCCTGAACTGAAGAATGTCGGGGGCCCTGGCTGCAGCCTTTATTGCCCCCCCAACCCTTATGTGCCCGTTCCAGAATTCACGAAAAGAGGCCACGTCCCATTGTTTGTTTTGAATCATATCAGAAAATGCCGAAGTCTCTATTAGATAGGACGTGGACTATTTTCGTAAATGAACACGCACATTAAGGGAGAGCCCAGGACCCGCAATGACCTAAATCCGACACTTCGTCTCATGTAGATTTCTCTTTTCATCTGATATGGCAAGCAATAAAGGATTAGATAAAAAATAAGAAGTGTACAAGTTCATTTTTAAAAAAAATTGTATTTGCAACTAAATATCAAGTAAAGGAGATCCATTCTTTAGGTATTGTGAATTTCAAAAGTTAGTCTTGAGTTCTGACGGGGCAGAGGAAGAACCCTTTGCAGTGCTCGGGGGCGGGTTGAGATTGGTTGGGGGAGGGTGGAGGACAGACAGGATGTTGGAACATCCCCGGGGAGACAGGTCCCTTGCAAAGGGTACACCTCGGCTCGCATGGCTGTTCTGGCGTACAGGAGCCCAGTCTTGTGCCGCCTCCAGACTTGCCGCCTTCCATCAGTTGCCGGGAGGGACACACCCGGCATCGGTCCTGCAGACCGTTTCTCTTGTTGCAAGTGCAGCCTGGCAGTCTCTCCTCCTTCTTCACCTTCAACTCCTGAAAAATACATTTGATTATTGTATATTCTCGCTTCGCTCGCTCGTTCCCTTTTTACTTCCCCTTACTCGACATATAAACGTAAATGTTGTGTTTTTATAACTCGAGAAAGGCTGAACCGATTTGACATTTAAGAACAAACACTGAAAAGATCCGTAGGTGAATAATTCTTTGTTGTACCTATTAATAAATGTACATTTAATAAATTTTTAGTTTTAGTGTATTCAAATTAAAAATAAAAACAAATAAAAAAATAAAAAATATTCAACGATTCCAAGGTTTTGAACATCTTAGTTAATCCAATAATCCTGTTATAGAGGCATTGCTGATATGCATCGCACAGGGGGCAAATAGACAAAAAAATATCTTTTCTATAACTAATATAAATTAATTATTTCTTTATAAATAATTATGTTGGTTCTAGCTAATAACTATACTATTTTTCAAAAAGCACTCATTTTTTATTCAGATAATCAACCCAAAAAAAAGTACAACAATAATTGTTGTAACTATTACAATATATAAACAGCTGTTTCCTTTTACAGTCACCTTGATATAATATAATAAGTTGTTACGTTTTATAAATGCAGCAGCGTCATCATCAGTGGCACACCGTGTAGAGGCTAAAGTACTACGTATTTAGTTTCTATGAAAAATCTCGTCCTACAACACCTTAGTATCACATATAAAATACAAATCTTCAGTGAGTGTCAATGTTTTGTAAAATATTTATTATTTTCTAGGAGGCTCAACAGTTTTGTATAAGTTTATGTAGGAAACGTGAAATGTACTGATGAAACTTACATATGGTTGGAGTTCGGAAAATGTTTCAACAGGAATCCGGTCCGGATAGGTGATGAGCGGAACTCCAAAGAATCGACGTTCTTTTAGCAAGTCGGCTGCCTCTGATGCCTTCCCGTCATACCTACAAACCATTCTGCACGTTAATTTCCTTTTAAATGTTAGCTATCTCTGGTGAAAAACTTTGAGGAGCACGCCATCCTTTGGATGGGACTTTAAGCTATGGTCCCGAGCCTATACGATATCAGTTACTCGTTAAAGACCCTGTAACTAAATCTGGGTAGACAAAATTTAGGTCTCCCATTGTAGAGTCGGGCTCATGTCCACCAGAGCGAAAAAAGAGCCCTCTGGAATTAGGCCCTATCATCTCGTAGTTAAAGCCCGGGCATGAGTCATAAAGCCTAACCTAACAATCTACTGAATATCATGCTCGGTCACCTGTCTGATACACGAGAATGAGAGTCCATAAATCTCTCTCATGTGCCTGTGCACAAGTATATTGTATAATAAGATAGAACTTACATGTTTAGTTTACTGAGTAAACCTCTCAATTTCCTAATTGCTGCTTTCCTTTTTTCGCTCATCTCAATGCAGGTTTCATAGTCGTGTTCTTCTGTTATACGGGTACCCATTTTGGCTATTTAAACCTACAGAAAAATAAATTACCCAGGTAGGAAACAAACGCTCAAACTCTTCCATTTTTATTTATAATTACATAACTGAAAAAAATGAATAACGGAACTTACTAAAATTTTCTCAACACTTTCTTCAGAAATGTGATAATTTTGAATTTATGCACATGTTAGTGATAAAAAAATAAATATCTAACAATAATAAATAATAAATTTGAATATAAATACATTACAAAAGGTACGTGTGATTTTGTTGAATGTGTGTGTATGACTGAATCAATACAGAATAATGATTTTGAGAAGCATTGCATAGCAACATGTTTAGTAAACATATGATATATGTAATTATAAAGATGCCTTACGACTACAGAGGCTAATTTCATTGAGAATAGTTTAACAATAGACACGATTTTTTTTTTGTTTAATTAAGAATTAAAGTGCTTCGATGTTGAATTAGTTATATATTTTTGGCGTTACAATATGAAATTAATTCTATTTAAAATTGTATTCAATATTTTTTATATAATATATATATATTTTAATGTTTTTGGTCCCCTGAGCACGCCTTCCTTCGGGTGGGACGTTAAGCGATGGTCCCGAGCCTGATCGATGTCAGGTACTCGTTAAAGACCCCTCCTCACCGTATGTGAATAAAAATAAAGGGTAGGCAAAATTTAGGACTGCCATAGTAGAGTCGGACTTATGTCCACCAGTGACGAAAGAACGCTCCGTTAGTAGGCGATATGACCTCATAGTTAAACCCCGGGCATGAGTCACAATAACTAACTTGTTTAGAAAGGCCTAATGTGAAAAGTGCTAGGAATAATGTATATATATATATATCGTATATATAGTTCATCCAATAATCCCATGAAGTAAACACTAACTACTCTGTATATCGAGGACTTCTGTTGAAGAAACACTGTGATCGAATACTGAATACGATATATATATATATATATATATATAGATTCCAGCAAAGTTTGGACATTGTAAGGTAAGCCTAGCTGTAGATTCTATTTTCTCTATCTTCAATAGACGAGATAGAATTTCAAGTAGAAAAAAAAAACACATAAAAATGCTCATACATTTATTCAAATATATTAGAAAACCATATCTTTTCTCCAATAACTATGATATGACAATAGTTATGTTTTAGAATACTTCAGAGTATTACAGCAATAAAATATCTTACATAATATGTTCAAATGAGTATATAACTCACCAATAATCAAATCAGATTAATGTTTTTGTTACTTTAGGTTGTCCTTAATTTTTTCTTCTCTTATATATAGATATATATAGTGGAAAAAAAAGAACAAAAAAAAAACACAAAAATGTTCATGTGAAAATTAAACTATTTATTCAAATATATTAGAAAACAATATATTTTTACCTAAATGTATTCAAAGAAGATACAATTTCAAGTAGAAAAAAAAAAAAAAAATGTTCATGTGAAAATTAAACTATTTATTCAAATATATTAGAAAACAATATATTTTTACCTAAATGTATTCAAAGAAGATACAATTTCAAGTAGAAAAAAAAAAAAAAAAAAATGTTCATGTGAAAATTAAACTATTTATTCAAATATATTAGAAAACAATATATTTTTACCTAAATGTATTCAAAGAAGATACAATTTCAAGTAGAAAAAAAAAAAAAATGTTCATGTGAAAATTAAACTATTTATTCAAATATATTAGAAAACAATATATTTTTACCTAAATGTTTTCTTCTCTTATATATATATAGACTCCGGCAATGTTTGGACATTATAAGGTAAACCTAGCTGTGGATTATATTTTCTCTATCTTCAATAAATTCAAGTAGAAAAAAAAAAAAAAACATAAAAATGTGAAAATTAAACAATTCACTCAAATATATTAGAAAACAATATCTTTTTACATAAATGTTTTCTTCTCTTACATATATATGTACAGACTTCTTGATAAGGGTCACTCAATTTATTGTTTGAGAACCTTGACCTCTCAAACTCTTATGATTTTTGTGCAGTATAACTATATAGATGTGTGTTTCTCAAACTTCTCTGGGATGTTCTATTTTTTGTTGTTTCCGGCATTTTTTCCTCCAGAGGTGTCTTCTTATTTTTTCGTTGGACAATATTTCGGGACAATTGCAGGTCCCTTCTTCTGGTCACTGTGAACATTCTACTCCTGGGGACCCTCCTTTTTATAGCCAAAACCTTGACTGTGGCGGTCTCTCTCTCGCTTCTAAGAACTAGTTGTTCGTATTAATAATTTAAGTCCAAGGTAATGAAGATCATAAGAGTTTGAGAGGTCAAGGTTCTCAAACAATAAATTGAGTTACCCTTATCAAGAAGTCTATACATATATATGTAAGAGAAGAAAAAATTTATGTAAAAAGATATTGCTTTCTAATATATTTGAGTGAATTGTTTAATTTTCACATTTTTATTATTTTTTTTTTTTTTTCTACTTGAAATTATTGAAGATAGAGAAAATATAATCCACAGCTAGGTTTACCTTATAATGTCCAAACATTGCCGGAGTCTATATATATATATAAGAGAAGAAAACATTTTGGTAACAGTCGAGGGACACCATCAGGATGTATTCCTGAATTATGATTGGCTGCGGGGGACCAATCAGCTAATTACCTTGGACTTAAATTATTAATACGAACGAATTATTAATTAGAAGCGAGAGAGAGACCGCCACAGTCAAGGTTTTGGCTATAAAAAGGAGGGTCCCCAGGAATAGAATGTTCACAGTGACCAGAAGAAGGGACCTGCAATTGTCCCGAAATATTGTCCAACGAAAAAATAAGAAGACACCTCTGGAGGAAAAAATGCCGGAAACAACAAATAATATAGATGTTTCAAATGACCTCGACTAAAGATGTATGTATTTATATAAGATATATATAAAGATTTATGAAAGTGGACCCGGGCTTATTTTTCAAGTATTCAATAGGACTTTAATTTAGATGTACAGAAACATTTCTTGTATAATCGTTCTTCCAAAGAACATCAAAATTTTAATTTTTTTTTTTAACTGCATTATTAATTCGGACTATTTTCTTTACATTTGTATCCCAGTTTGAAACGTTGCCAGTTTAAAGAAGAGAGGAATAGCTGTGACATATATGTTTTACAAGTGTTTTTGAGATGTTCAAAATTTTTAAGTTTTTCGGAAAAACGATTATTCAAGAAATGTTATAGTATAATGCACCCACCCTCATACATTGTGAGGTATAGACATTTGAAATATCCAAAGCACACCCAAATCCTGACTTGTCCAGCTTTTTTATAAGCTTGTGACTGAGACAATTGTTCAATTAGAAATCTGTATTATTTATTTACATTTATAGAAGACACAACTCGGAAAATCATAAAAATCTGAGAGGTCAAGGTTGAAACATTAATTGATTGAATATGGAATAATCCATACATCTATTAATTTACACACATTTTTACAATAACCTCGATCTGGGAATGACCTACTTTTTTTTTTATATAAGTTCAAAACCGGATAAAGACTGAATGGCATACAACAATTTTTCTCGCATCACGTCCTCAGTGCTGAATAAGGGCAGCTTGAGAATGTTCATACAGGTACTCGACGTCGGGAGATGGTCATCCACCCCTTCCACATATTGAATGCAAAAGGGCGGATAAAGTTCCTAGAAACAATAACACCAATAACATTACCCTTTGTTATTTAAAGTATAATTTCCCCAATACTGATGAGGGCATGAGCTTATTGCTATAAAGATTTGCTAAAATGATGTAAAAATTATTTTAAAAAAATAGGTAAATCAAGAAATTACCTACCTTAAATCCTAAAAGAGGGGGTCGAGAATAGCTTGTTACAAATTTCAGAAGTTTACTCTTCTCTTCATTACTCAACGTGGAGACGACCTTCCAAAATTTCTGTATATTTGGATGTTCTACAGAGAAGCCACCTAAAAAGTAACAAACAATGAATGAATGAATCGAACACAATACATTTTATTATTAATTTTCATTATTATTTCAACAAAGTGCTTATTTGACTATGATGACATAAAAAAAAGACATTGTTGTATTTTATTTTTTATCAGAAATAGAATCAAAGGTTTAGAAAAATGGACAAAATTAGAAAAATATAATTTTACCGGAATATACAGTGTGTGACTTCATATCTTCAACGTCGATGGGGGACTCGTTACCGGATATGATTCGCTGGAGTTCTGATGGGCTGAACAGACCAAGCCAGTCGAGAGGAATCACGTCACCAAGACCCTAAAGCAGAAAAAAAAAAAATTGAAAAAATTACAGCTAAAAACTAAGTTCTTTGAAACTTTTTGCATAATGTTTTCGTAAATATTCTTCTAAAAAGAGCCATCGCTGAAATACAATTTGGACAACACTATATTAAATGAGTATACTGCTAAATCATTGCTCGTGTAAATCGCAAATATAATTAAGGATGGAAGAACGTTGGTTTCTGGATGAGCTCCGCCCAGTCCCTTTACCTGCGGCTTCAAACTGCCTCCAACGTTTTTACTATTAACACCAGTAATATCAGACATAAATATTGTTTTTCGGCGGTATTTTTCTAAGAAGCGATTCAGAACTTAGTTTATAGAAACATTTTTTCTTATGCATCCCACTTAAATGAACAAAATGAAAACGCTTATAATACCTGAAGAAATGAGTCACACTGAGATCTGATTAGAAATCCTGCTTTATTGTAGGCAACTAGATAAATATACTCCAGCACATTGTCTGGGGTCACCTGTATGTTTCTTCCTCCAGGCTTTAGATCTATCGTCTAAAATGTACAAACCACCATATTACACAGTATACTACCAACAATTATTTCATTTTTAAATAACAATAATTTTCATACCGCACTCCGACCGTACTCGTTTAACGTTAATGTAAAGTCCAAACCAAGTTCTGCTAACTGTTCACGTTTATACGAAGCCAGCAAAATTAAATTCTTGCAAAAATCAGGATCACATGAATAAAGCGAAGTGACGTACAAGTCGAAACGACGACCCATCATTTTCACTAAAAGTATTTCAGCCAAAGGAATGTCAACCAGAATTCCTTCGTATATTGCCTAAAAATAAAAACGATTGGTAGATTTTAACATATATATATATATATTTTTTTTTTATTTATTTTTTTTTTTTTATTCTATTTGCAATCTATATACAATATATACATAATAAGCAAATATGTGGTGAAAGAAAAATATAACGTCACTTGATGGGAGAAGCCAGCCAGCGCTGACACTCCCTCGAAAGTTAATTGTCATTATTCACTATCCTCCGAGAGAAGATCGCGAGGCCACCTCCTGTTCAAGCGGCGGGGAGGATTGTCAGGATGGGAATGAGAGGAAAGGTCTTGTGCGAGAGGATTTGAATGGGAAGAAAGGTTTCGGTGGAATGATTGGAATCGGGATTTGATTAATTCATTTACAGTGGGAATACTGAGATCTCTGTGTAGGACTTTATTGGTGACATAGAAAGGAGCATTGACAATTCGTCGGAGGAGTTTGGACTGGAATGCTTGGATACGATTGATGTTGGATTGTTTAGCTGTACCCCAAAGTTCGAGTCCGTAAATCCAAATTGGACGTATAATGGTCTTGTAAATCGTAAGTTTGTTGTTAGTCGTCAGTTTCGATTTTGGTCCAAGTAGTCGACGTAACAGTCCGTATCTTCGATTCAGTTCTTGTCGTATAAGTCGTGTATGTGGGTTCCACGTAAGTACTGTCTAGGTAAAACCCGAGATAGCGGACTTGGTTTGAAGAGGGAATCAGGATGTTGT
Organism: Aradus depressus; assembly: GCA_963662175.1. Taxonomy (NCBI): domain Eukaryota; kingdom Metazoa; phylum Arthropoda; class Insecta; order Hemiptera; family Aradidae; genus Aradus; species Aradus depressus. Next base: position 27,884,516 of record OY759218.1, read on the forward strand.
TAATGATGACGGGAGGACAGGATTGACGGCGTAGGGTAAATGTGACTTGAACACATTTCTGCTCATTTAATTTAATTCTCCAGAGGTTGCACCACCTCTCTATTTCAGTGAGGTGCTCCTGGAGGATGAGTGAGGCTACAGCAGGATCAGGATTGGTGGAAAGGATTGCTGTGTCGTCAGCGTAAGTCGTCAGTAATGTCTGAGGATGGATAGGAATGTCGGCAGTATATGTATTGTAAAGGATGGGACCTAGGATGCTACCCTGTGGGACACCGGCCCGAATAGGTATGAGTTCTGAGTATTCAGAGCCTACTCGGACCTTGAAATGGCGATCACTAAGGTAAGATTTCAGGATGAGGTAGTAGGTACTGGGAAGGAAGTTATCCCATCACCTTTTCTCCTCACAGGCTACAGAATCATTCCAAATCGCTACGATCTCCTTGTCACTTTTTCCCTTCCCTGTCACTATCTCGGCAGTATATTGTACTCCCAGTAAACTCATTCCCCATCACGAGTTCCTCACCCTTTTCCGATCCCTGGGGCCTCGCTTCATCGTTGGCGGTGACTTCAATGCGAAGCACCACCAGTGGGGAAGCAGAGTTCCAAATTCCCGAGGACGAATCCTAAACGATGTTATTAACACCCAACACTATGACATCTACTCCCCCGGCTCTCCCACCTATTGGCCTACTGATCCTAACCGCAACCCAGACCTCGTAGACTTCTTTGTTGGATCTGGCACAGGATCCTTATTCTCCTCTACCTATTCCTTCCCCGACTTATCCTCAGACCATAGTCCTGTTCTCCTCACCGTTGGTCTAACCCCGTTATCTGTCCCATCAAAGCCTTCCTTAACTCCCGGCCCAGTGAATTGGGACCTCTTCAGAACCTCCTTAGAAAACCAAATTGACTTAAATGTAATCCTTAAAACTCCTGAGGACTTAGATGAAGCCGTACAAAAATTCACTAAAGCCATACAGGACTGTGCTTGGAACGCTTCATCTACTCCTACTCCTCCTACAGTTTCAAACCCGAACCCTCCTCTTCCTCGCCACATCCAACTTCTCCTTTCAGAAAAACGCCGCGCTCGTGCCCTATGGCAACGAACACGGTATCCTTCCGACAAAACTGCCTTCAATAACCTTTCCCGAAACCTCAAAATCCAACTTTCACAATTCCGCTCCGAAAATTATAATGAATACCTAGCTTCCCTTTCCACCAAAGATAATTCCCTGTGGTTTGCAACCCGAAAAATTTTTAAATATAGTCCTTTATCCTATCCCATCAAGCAAAATGGCTCCTGGGTCAGATCCGACGAGAAGGCTCAGCTCTTTGCCTCTCACCTCAAAAATACGTTCACACCCCATCCTGATTATAACGCCCTTCATACTTCAGAAGTTGAAGAGTTCCTTACCAGTCCTTTGCCTCTCTCTCCTCCGCCAAAGGCCTTTCATCCCTCTGATGTACAACACATTCTAAATAAAATTCCAATCCGTAAGTCTCCTGGATTTGACCTGATCACAGGGAAAATCCTACGAAACCTTCCCCGCAAAGCTGTCCTATTCCTCACCCTTATATACAACTCAGTCCTCAGAACTTAACATATATAACACAGAAAATTATTCTAAAACACAAAAATATTCAGGAGGTTGCAGAAAAAATATGTATTTACGTAAGAAGCAATGTAAACAAAACAAGTACAATGTTCATTACCTTTCCAAGCATTCGGCCAATAAAGAAGTAATGAGAGGTAAAGTCCGACTCAATTAAGTGGATGTTTGGGTTCGGATAAAGTTCATTGTTTTTGTTAAACAGAAAAAATCCTCGATTCGGGTCAAAAGCAGTGATCAAAAGTTCTGTGATAAATTCTCTAAAAATTCCCCCTCCATCGACGCCGGGCTCTTCGGCTCCAATCCAGCTACTCATGTGGATCCGGATGGTAACACGCATTTGTTGTACTAAAAATAAACAAAACACAAGGATCAATTGAAACGACCAAATAAAAAATAAAAAACAACACGATGTAAATCGAAGATTTCATTCCAAGCAAAAAAGTTCCTATATGCACTTGAAATTTTTTACGTCTAGTCCCCACAAGCGTGTCAATAGTGCAGATGGAATGTTCATGTTCTCTTATAATTATTTGGTGTCTTTGACGAACAACGAACACTGTCGGTAAACCGTCTCTAAGCAAAGGGGAAAAAATGTGAGTTGCCTAAGTGAACGTGGGCGTCCACACATTGTTCACGATTATTTTTTCTAGGCAAGAAGTTTCAGGTCAGCTTCAGGCAGTCAATGTTACTAGCTTTTGTAAACGTAAATCTAATAATAAATATAAAAAATATACCCAACTCGATACTAATGTAAAAATCAACTAGAAAATCTATTTCAACTTGAAAAAAAATTAACTATTAGGAACTGAGTAAGACATAATAAAATGACAACCAAAATGTAACCTAAAACATTTTTCACTTGTTTCAAATAAAATTTTAATTTTGTATCAAACATTTATCAGAAAAATATTATAATTTCTTTATAACTATTTTCAAAATTTTCCGAAAAATGATTTGAACAATATATTTTCTGTATAATCAAACGTAAAAATAACAATATAGTTAGTGTTACTCCTGTGATTTTCAGGTAAACAGAGATCCACCCACCATCTGCATCTATGTGGTTTGTTTTTATTTCTATTTTAATTTTGAATTGCAATAGAACATTGAGAACAGCAATTATTTCTTAGTTTTTCATTTCTACACAAATATTCACATTTCCCATAATTAAGTACGATTAGCAAATAATTGGTTTCGAGGGATGAATAGGAAGAAACTGCATTGGTCAAACATTTGATCACAATGATAATGAAATTTGATGGTGGACAATTACCGAATATTTACTAACGACGAATGTGTAGACAGCTTTACAAGATAAAAAGTTTACAAGGTAAAAATATATTTGATACCTTCGTCAAAGGACAAACTGTTGAACGCATCCTCATATAGGTAGTCTCTTCTGATATTTATTATAACATATGGAAATTGTAAAAAATTACCATACACATCTTGATAATTGGATTTATTTTGAATCAAAAGATTTTGAAATAAAGAGAACCGTTTCAGGAATTCTAATGTATAGGGCATATTCTTTAATGTACATAGCATTCTGTTATCATGGGCTAATGCACGAGGCCAGGAACCTGGAAAAAAAAATAAAAAACAGTTTTAACTTTTTTTTAATTGAACAATTTGAAGAAAATAGTTGATATGCCTTGAATGTGTGTCTCTAGGAATTGAATTATAAAAACAAATTGAGAGAGTACTCTTGTTCTCTTTATTGATTATTTATTTATGCTATGGTATCTTCCAATTGCCAGACTTGGGTTTGTTTGAGCATGTTCTTTACCTTTTCTATTCGCTTCGACCACCAGTCAACCACTAACTAGGATAGTATCAATATGGGAATATATTTATAAATATATTTTTTTAAAAATACATTTATTAATTTCACAATCTATACATGATAATTATGATGAGCGAACAAAATGATAAATTCACAATTGATGGGAAAAACCAATCAGTGTTGACACTCCCTTGGATAGATTCACAGAAGGTTTTGTGGCCAACAACTTTCTAGACAGCGCGGAGGGTAGTCAGGACTGGACTGTGAAAATAAGTGTTTTGCTAAGGTTGGAATGGCATTTTTTGAAGCGGAAGTGGATTAGGTCTTGAACACAAGAAATATTTAGGCCTTTGTGTAGGACTTTGTTGGTGACGTAGAAGGGAGCATTAACAACACGTCAGAGAACTTTCGATCAGAATGATTGTATTCTATTCATGTTGAAACTCATGGTTGAGCCCCATAGTTCCAGTCAACACGTACAAATTGGTCGAATGAATAACTGTTTTGCAAATGCTTCAACAAAATTTCAACAGATAGTTTTGACTTAGTGTCCGAATACATTTTTTGCGATTTGGGTCAATATAGTGGAAAACTAATAAAAACAAAAGACTTGTTTACATTTACATTGTCCAAGTCCACAAAAACGTATTGTGTACCGGTTTCGGCATTCGTCATGGTAGATTTGGCACACATCACAATCACATCTACGAAATAAGTACTTTGTAACTCAGATCAGCTCGAGTGTGTGTGACCGGCTATTCAATTTGTCCTGCTACCAGTCAGTAGAAGATTCAGTGTAGTTAAAGTGTATAGTACAATATTAGGTTTTATTGAACAAGCTACACACAGAATATTAGCCCACTGTTGCCAAAGGCCTTAGAAACTTCTTGGAGAAATAATTCCTGTCTCAATCCTTCCCTTGGGGCGCCCACTGTTTAACATCTCTACCCTCGGTATCTAGTTCAATATTTTAGTTAAAAATGGACTTGAGACAGTGACTGTAGGTTATTTTTACTGAGCTCTTACTACACAAAATTGACGGGAAGTTCGCCAACCCTACGAACAAAATATAAATTTTAGGCTAAACGTTCTTATCTTATTTTAGTTAATACTTATTTGTTATTATCTTTACATTAAGTATATTCTATACAGTTTTTTAAATATTCAAAGCTGTTTTCAATGTGTATGACAGAAAAGGATATTTTACACAAAACGATACAACCCTGGAAGCAGTGAAACCAAACAATTATTTCAACAAACATTGCTCTATTTCTTCATCTAATTTCGAACAAAAGTTCATTTTGGTGAGAAGTGAATTTATCGAATTTTGTATCAACCCCTAAATTTTAACATGAATAACTTTTTTCGCCCTGCCCATTTTCTCTTTTATTTTTGATGGTTACCACCAATCTTAAGTACACTTTACACATATAATTCACATAGATCTATTTGAATCTACCTGGCAATGCGAAGGGTTCCTCTTTTTCAAACTTTTCTATATAACTAAATGGAATCTGTCTGAACTCTGCCAAAGTAACGGAGTTGGAGAGCCAGTGACTAGCGTCGAAGGTAAACTGACGGCGGCAATCCCTGAATAGCAGCAGGCTTAAGACACTAAAGATTTCCTTAAAAAAAATATTATAATAATAAATATATTATAAGTAGCTAGAAATGTATACTGTAAAATACAGGACCTCTGCGAGATTGGCGGACAGCTTAATACAGTGGGAGCAGGAGGTCGAATGGAGAAAAAGTTCCTGACATGGGACCGGAAATACTTAAAGCAGTCAGCATTGAATCACCGGAACGTACTTCCCCACTTCGGATTACAAGTAATAAACTGACTTTCAGCTCTCCCTCTAAACACTCCTACTCCTATGCCTAAGTTAGCTCGAAATCGTAAAGACTTCCAAATCCACACATGAAATTTCGTATCAAAGTGTTATTTGAATTTTTGAAATTCTCTACTCGTAAGTCCGCTATTCTTTTTGAACGATTTGTCTGAAAAATCAATATTCTCGCAGGTCTGCTTCCGAAAATGAAATTTCATACGTGGATTTAGAAGTCTGCAAGAAGTATATACTTGTTCTATATCAACAGACATACACAGACAGATGAACAAGAATTTTTTCTTTCAATTTTTGGATTAAGGGGTCGGAAAACATGAAACTATACTGAAAAAAACATCGAATTTTTAACCGATTACGTAACTTCTCCTATACTACGAATAGCTGGAGAGGCAAAAGGTACAGCCATAAAACGACCTCCCTACTTCCACCTATCTGACCTGGATCTCACAGAGACCCTTTATACGTAATTATAAAAAAAATCTGACGTTACTACCACAAGACTTTGTTATACCCAGTTAATTCCTCAAATTTATGTTTTGCTTACAAAGAGAATTTCTCTTCTCAATAAACTGCTGAATTAATTTTAAAGATATTTTTAATGCAATCATAAAAGACTAAATAGTCAAAACATATACTTGTAGACCGAAACTCAGTCCTATTTAGTCTCTTATACTTTTATTCCAAATATGATTAAAATCAGTTCAGCGGTTTATTGAGTAGAGACATTCTTAAGGAAACAAACAAAAAGGTGGTCACCCATACCAGATATTTTTGTAAGGAGTGTAACACATGGCAACACATTTTAAAATATGTTTTATTCATAGGAGTTTTTAAAAAAAGTAATCAAAAAAGATAATACATAAATTTTTAGGGCAGTTGACGAGAGAAACTCTAGAAATATAATTTGGAGTTTGGTTATTAAAAAGTGTTTCTTTCTTATATCCTTACAAGAGGTGGCAGCTAATGGCTCGAAACAAGACGTCTAAAGGAGGTCGCCCGCCTATCTTACACCTGTATTCTTGGCGAAGACTATCTGCTGGCGAATCATGCCAGTATCTCATACAGCCGTAGAACTTTGAAGCTTGATGGTAGCAAAGTCAGGTTCTTGATGCGACCGAAGAACCAACTGGACTCCGTAAAAAACGATTTTCCCAAGCTAAGAACGACGGGGTGGAGATACGGGGACAAGACAAGGAAAAGCACAGCAAAGGGAACGAATGTGACCATGGAACAGTGCTGGGCCAGGGGCAAGCAAACGGTGAGCGAATTATCACATAAAGCTGCCGGAAACCAGAGCGGGGGTATTGCGTCACTAGAAAAGAGATGCTCGCCCTATGGGATCCGCCAATTCAAGCACTACCTACATTCACAGTTAGGACTGATAATCTAGCGCTGAAATGGTTTAAGACTCTGCGGGAACCAGAGGGCCATGTGGCTCGAGGAACTTGCCCAGTTCGATTTCGAAGTAATTCACCGACCTGGCAGGCAAAATGCGAACGCGATCGCTTATTCCGGTCGTGCCGACAGTGTTCAGCTAGCTTGGAACATGCGGAGGAAGATACCGAGGATACTGGATCGTTTGTCATCTGCGCTCTGGAGGCCAACAGGAGAACTATCGGCATACACAGGAACAGGATGGCTCTTCGTGAAGACAGCCAGGGAGTGGGTTTGGACAGGGAGGAGGACACCGAAGCGATCACTAGCAAAGGGCAAACCTTGCAGAGTCGATGGGCTCCGTGGCACAGACTGAGGGCCAGAGACGGCGTCTTATATCGCGTCTGGTTGGAGAAGGACACGGAGAGATCAAAAGCGGTGATACCGGTCATTTACGGGGAGTTATCGTCCAGGAATTACATAGAGGTGCCCCTGTATCAGAAAGGGGTCACTTGGGGGGTGATAAAAACGTTGAAAAAGTTGCAAAGCCGATATGTATGGCTTGGGCTTAGCGCTGAATTTGAATCTCTGTGCATCTAGCGAAGCATGTATTGCAAGGAGAGGGACAGAGCCTTCCCGCAAAACAGTCGCACCTTGTGCTGGTCCACCCGCAGTCGCACGGTCGGAAAAATTCAACCGAACGCTGTGCGATGTTCTCAGCAAGTACATTCAAGAGGATCACACCGACTGGGATGAGAGGGTCCCCTACCTGATGCTGGCCTACTGGTCCAGTGTGCAGACCAGCACTCTCTTCGCATCATAGTTTGCAGGGTTTGGCAGAGGTAAGGCTGCCTCTTGACATGGTTTATGGGCAGCCGGAGGCAACCCAGGAGTTAGCACCCGCGATACATTAGGCAGACATGTGAGCGCCCAGCACATGCCTACAGGTTCATGAGGGGCAACCTGGAAGAGAGCCAGTGAATCCAAAAGAACTAGTACGATAGGAGGGCAAAACACGGGATCAGGACAAACGCCAAAGGGGAACCGGTATGGCTATGGATGCCGATGCTACGATGGGGCAAAATCGCGAAGCTGCAGAAGCCCTGGACCTTGAAGGTACTGTCAGATCCTGACCTATCGGATCCAGTACCTGCGCCGTCGTCGCCGGCGGCTGATCGGCCACTTCGACCGTATTTGGCCGAGCGCAGGGCGTGCTCCTGCAGGAGGGAAAGCCGTAAAAGAGATGGCAACACGTGTTAAAATATGTTTTATTGTTGTCAGTTTTAGAAAGGTAATCAAAAAAATAATGCGTAAATTGTTGGGCAGTTGAGGAGAAAAATTCTAGAAATTTAATTCGGTGTTTAGTTATTAAAAAATGTTTCTACTTTATATCTTTACAAGAGCGAGGGCGCCGGTAGCTCAGTGGTACGCGTGCTTGGCTTCTGAGCTCAAGGTCGTGGGTTCGAAACCCGGCCGAGGCCCTAAGTTTATTTTATCTGGGAGGTAAAATAAACTTAAACACGCCGTCCTTCGGATGGGACGTTAAGCGATGGTCCCGAGCCTGTACGATGTCAGGTACTCGTTAAAGACCCCTACCCTAGGTGAATAAAAATTTAGGGTAGGCAAAATTTAGGACTCCCACAGTAGAGTCGGGCTCATGTCCACTAGAGTGACGAAAGAGCGCTCTGGTAGTAGGCGATATGACCTCGTAGTTAAAGCCCGGGCATGAGTAATAAAACCTAACCTAACCTATCTTTACAAGAGCAATTATTCGCAATCAGCTTTGATTGTTCATCTGATTCTTGTATGTATTAGTATCTGCTGGGCAACGGTCGGCTAGTATGTGCCGGACAACGGCGGGTAACTCAGCTAATATGTGCTGGACAACGAACGGTTCCTCTTTTGAACTATTCCCTATAGCAAGTTATTGTAGATTCTTTGGAGCGCTACAACTTAGTTCGTATTCGTCCCATCTTTAATCTGAAGTAACGACCAATTTTTCGTTAGGACTAACAGTTTTCACGTTAATGAAGCAAAACGTCTAGAAAAAATGGGGTTCGATTTATTTTAAGATGGTTTACAGCATATATCTCGCAAGTCAGGAAATAATTGAATCCACATAAAATGTGTCTTTTACTTTCCTATTTGAAAAGAATGTGATTAAATCAATAATATAATTATATCTTGTAAAATGCACTTAGGCCCCGAAGTAAAGTGGTCATAATTTTCTTCAGATTTTGACCAAAATGTAATCAGTTCTAAGTTAAAACAAGTGACATCTCAATCACAAATTTCAAGACTATTGGTATAATTTTTACTGAGTTAGAACGCTCACAGTCATACACAAACACAGATAGCATCGCTAAAATGGTGAAATCGTATTCGGGGGACGTTGAACTAGGAAATTTCGCGCGATTACAATACTTTCTTATGCAGTTTAAGAAAGTAAAAAAATAAGAAAAACTGTTATTACACATAATCAACATAAATGATATTTGTAAGTTACCTTTAGCAAACACTTCCAGACCAGAGTATTGAAGTAAATATCGGTTGTTGGGACACACTGTTGGATTCTGGTTTCTTCTGAAAAGGAGTATGTGTCCGGATATGCAAGGGTAATCAGACCGACTCCAATTTCTTTTAAAGTTTTACTTAAAACACCCAGCTCTGAAATGGAGAATGGCCTCCTCAGGTTACCAGATGGCATTTCTAAAAAATAAATATTATATAAACAAAGATAAAATGGTAACCTCAGATTGATTGAACCATCGAAATTCCAACCTACTTCCAGTAAAGCTACAACGCTTAAGACTATTAAAGAAATCTAATTGTGAGAGTAAAACACTCAACTGTCTTTACGTAACTAACACTAATCACCTTAGTTCAAAAGAAACAACATTATTACATTTTAGAATGTTAATTCACATTCAAATATTAGAAAAGTGGATCAAATAAACAATGAAAACAACATCTTAACTTACTAACATGGCACTAACTCAATCCACAGAACAGTTACCTATCTGACTTATAAATAGGATTTACTATATTGAAAAATATAAAGAAAAACGTATGTACCATCTTCAGCCAGGTCTTTACAAATGCTGTATTTGTTAAGACGAGGCTGAAGATGGTAGCCATACCGAAAGTTCTCTCATATATTTTATATATCTTGTGAAACAACAATATTTATATAAAAAAAAAAAAAAGTTCATTTTTCTTTATATTTTTTATCACGTGTTTCACAATATCTCTGCGAAAAATGTTAATTAAGTTAAACTATATTCTCGTACTTTCTATGAATTATCTTTGGTCAGATTTAAATTGAACTGGCACTGTCTGAAAGGCCTACAAATGGTCTCTTGACCTGATTCTCAATCTCTCAGATGAATGACAATAATAAAATTTAAAGACATTTAGAAAACTTATTTTAAACACAAGTTAGACAGACTTATCTCTAAATCAGTTAAATTTTGATCCTGTTTAATCGCTCCTGGCGGAAGGTTAAATTATGTTCAAAAATATTTTTGTTCCTACAAATAACTAACCTTCCTCATATAAGAGATCGTCTTCGAGAAAACAGAGAGCATTCCTGAGGAAATAGCAGAAGAGAGAAAGGCTAGGGAGAAGACGGTCGGACTCCGGAGGGAGGAGGTGTGCGCCTCGGGCTAAGATGGTCAGAAGAGGAACTGGGGTAGCGAAGAGACTCTCCCGCCTTAGCTGAGAGATCGCCTCCCACAGTTGACGGAGGAAACGATAGTGGAATACCAGTCGCCGGGTAATGCTGAAATAGATTAAATATTTATCTTCATAAATAGAATTGAAAGTCCGTATGTATGTATGTATGTTTATCCGGACATCACACGAAAATGGCTGAATGTATGTTCAAGAAACTTTTAAAGAAAAGATATTTCAAGGATGGCCCAACTTAGTTTTTAGGCATTGTGACATCTCAACATTTTGAACGGAAGGTGGTAGAGGGGGAGACACACAAAATGAGTACTAGAACTCTTTTACGGTTGACTGAATTTTCACGAAATTTCACATAATTACAAGCCCAGTTCAATCATAGGCCATGTGGCATCTCAAACTACCTTTGCCCGGCAAATACATTATTAATCCGCTGAACACCTGGCCTGCCAAATTTCAGCTTTCCATTTATCCAGGTATCTGGATATGGCTTAGAATTTTCCATAGCATAAACAAACTTTCTGTACCTGGCGCTGCCCGGGAGAGTCAAATACGAATGTGTTACGTCACTTACCCGCCTACTTCGGTCTATATACAAATTTTGAGTGCACATAGACTACGTTAAATAGTTCCATAACTTTAGAATTATCTAAACTAGGACATGTACATCCGGAATTTTAATTGATGCCGAGGGGGGCAGGTGAGTGACAAACCACTAACAACAAACCGTCTAAAAATCAATGACAATGTCAACTCATTTCTAGAATCACCTAATCTAACTTACTAATCGGGCGAATAACGTTACTAACCTGCTTCTTAAGATCACTAACCAGACAACGCGGGGGGGGGGGATGTGAAAAAAAAAAAATTACAGCAGCGCTACATTATTTTGACGGTATCGACAACACAATGCGAAAAAAATACAACTTTTAACACTTTTTCTGGAGAGGGAGAGGGATGAAATAACACTAACCAAATGAACTGAATTTCCAGGACAACGCCAAGTAACGTAGATATAAATCTATATAAATAATGTTAAATGTCTGTACGTTTGTTCCAGCGTAGCGTCCAAATAGTTTGATCTATATCATGGAATTTTCAGGGGATGTTCAAGGTGACTAGAGAAAATGGCGTTAAATTATCTAAATCTGATTAAAGTTTTATGAGTATCTCTTGAATCAAACAATAGATATGTTACTTTCGAACAAAAAACAATTGAGGGAACTTTGGTCGTTAGTTGTTTAGATGTTATGCAAAGACTAACTTATTACTAAACCCAAATTTACAGCCGGGTGAGCCTGCTAGTTACCTATAAACGTAGACGGGTTGAGAGCGAGGTAACCAGATACGGTGTATGCAGTTACAAAACGTGAGTAAGGCATCCTGATCTCCTCTGTCTAAAATTTTATTTAAAAAATCCAGCCATACTTCACTTCGTTCATTATTGTCAATATAATTAAAGCAACGTTCTATAATCTGGAACAATAAATTATAATAATGAATAAACTTAATAAAAACAAAACACATATATATATATATGTGTGTCTCCGAGTGTCCATGTCTGTCTGTCCAGACTTATATATATATATATTTTATAAAGTTCTAATTATGGGTACCTTTAAAATTGGTAGTTATAATTAAAACATTTTTTTTTTTTTAATATTAATATTTGTTTACATTTTGATATGGTATTGTAAAATTATTATATTTTAAAATTGAATATTGAGAAGTGGATAAACCGGCTCCACGGTGAAGTAGGGTACTACCTGAACCAACGGGTGTTTTCGGGCATACCAGTTTAGATTTAAACGAATAGAAGACCCAGGCTGTCCACACAAGAAGCAACCACATTGTGTGTTCCAATCACCAGCTGATTTCTTTATCGACAACCAGCTGGTGATTGGAAAAGTAATAACAATTAATAAATAAAAAATTAACCTTTTTGTTTGGTAAATCCAGAATGCAGGAATCGACATGAAATTCCCGTTCCTCACATCCTACTATAAGGTGTTTGTTCAGAACTACGAAATTATGGGAAAATGTGGATAACAACTGAAAATAATCCCGCTGTCTATGATCAGGAATAGCTGAAAAAAAATATATATAACAATAATGTAGTGAGAAGTTGAATTAAATAAAACAAACGTCTTTTAGAAATATTGTCTATGCCACAAACATTGTATACAACAGTAACATATTTACTGGCGGAACTAACCCCTTAGATTATATTGTATACAAATACTACCGGGTTCGGCATAATTTCAGGTTTAGATTTAAACTAAGTCAGTTTGCTGAGTGCGAACCATTCTTATAAATCAGGTAAAAGGGAACTTAGAAATCCCCATAGCTGTCCTCACAATACCAACCCAATCGTAAAACTCCGCCAAACTCTGATAAATACATTAACTGCAGTATAACGGAAAACTACTGTAATGGTTTGCAATAAAAGGGCAGTTTGAATGCAAAACAATGAGCAGTAATGGGAGCTGTCCGGGCAGAGGACCAGTTATTGTTTCAAGGGGCACACCGTTCGGCTGTAATGATTTTTGCATCACTACTTTTTTTGAATGAGGTTTTTTCTTGAACATTTTTTTGGCAGAATTTAACAACTAGGTTGTTTTTTTGAGATAGTACTTACCAGTTTGATTATTGTCCAGACATAGAAAACTATAGAATGCATTGGGAGTGTAATATTTTTCCTCGAGTTCTAAAAATGCATCAAGTAGATGGGGTAAAGAGAAGTCGGTTGATATACTCAGAATATTAACAATGGAATCTCTGGTAGTTTCCACCAACGGAGGGCAGAGTAAAATCTTGCACAAGAACTTCAACCCTGTTATTCTGAAAATAAAAGTCAATGCACACAGAAAAAAAGTTAGCAAGTATCCTTAGCAATTAATTATTTTATTTTTTTTTTTTTTTGCCTCAGACAAATCATATTAAACAAATGTGAAGATGGGAAATGCTAAACTCAGTATTACTAATACTATTCCGAGTGGCGTACGAACGTACGAAACTCAAATTAAAAAAACTCTATATAATATATTTATGTCCAAAAATGAGGGATTCAAAACACAATGCAAAATTACAATAAAAAAATTAGCTCCTCCCATTAACCCCGCTTTCTTGGTGGTCCGAAGTTTTTGGTTAATTAATTTGATTTTCTTCTTTTACAAAAACGATGTCAGTGCAAAGCTAGAAAAAAATCAAAATAATCGTTCGTAAGTTACAGCGCGAAAGGACACAAATATATATATATTTAAGCTAAATGGATCCTTCCAAGTCGCGTTTTCAAATATGAAATGAAATGAAAATGAAAAGAAATTGTATTACTCTGGGACCGAGGTCCCCTAATAATAAATACAAACAGAGTAAAAAAATTAAACAATGAAATAAAATAAAAATAAATAAATGTATAATAAAAATATATTAATGTGTAAATGAACCAAAAAGGAATATTGATTATGATCGAATAATTTAGGAAATATGATTTTAAAAAATATAATAAAAATAGAGAATGACAAAGACAAAAAGAGAGAGAGAAAAAAAAAAAAAAAAAGGAAAAGTAATTTGAATTATTAGATAATTAAGGTTGACGAATTAGAGAATACACGGGAGAGATCAAAGAGGAGTGGATTGTTTGGTGAAGAGATATTGAAATAGTGAGGATTTGAAGGAAGCCACGGAAGGAGAGTGACGGATTGGGGGAGGCAGAGAGTTCCAAAGAGAGGAGGCCTGGACAAGAAATGATTTGTGGAAGTATGGAAATATGGGGAATTTGATAAAATAAGAATGATACCTCAATTCACGATCAGGGGACGTTTTAATAAACTGGAAGAGTTGCATGAGTAATATCTGGACCGTATCGACAAGTACTGTTTCCTTCTCCAGAAGGTAAACTATCATTTCAAAAAAGGGTGCTGTCAGTATATGTTTGATTACCTGAAAAAAAAATTGAAACGTTTCCACTGAGGTTATTCAAAAAATTTTATCACATGAAATTGGCAAATAAGAGCAAAAAATAAGTTACACTAAATACTTACTACGTATCGTAAGTAATATAATAAATACTTCAGGTAAGATAATCATATAACCATATATCTCAAAAACTTTTGGACTGGAAGTAACTAAGGTTACTAATCGGGCAATGCCGGAAGAATATGTATACATTTCCAACTATTTTTTCGACAGATTAAGAAGGATCAACGGGTTCAGAGCTACAATATCCCAATGATTGCCCTCAGTTACTATGCCAAACTAGAGGTGCCCCACATCCTAGCTTGCGTCCCCGTTGTTGCCCTGCTCATACTAGCTAAGGTATCCGCTATTGGCCGGCACGAACAGCTTCACAATTGCTCCTTACAAAAAATGTTCCTTATAACATTTCCAATCGCATATGTGTACTCAGGTCTGAGATTGTTCCAATACGAACGGAGCTGTAGCTGTAAGGTATACAAACAGCTTCTTCATTACTGACTAGCAGGATACCCGGCTTCGCCCGTTTAGTATTTTTAAACAGGTTAATGTTGTTAGTTATTATGACTCATGCCTAGGCTTTAACTGCAAAGTCATATCGCCTACTACCACTCTGGTAGACATGAGCTCGACTCTACTAAGGGAGTCCTAAATTGTGCCTACCCTAAATTTCTATTCATCTAGAGTAGGGGTTTTAAACGAGTACCTGGCTCAGGACCATCGCTTAACGTCCGAAGGACGGCGCGCTTAAGTTTTTATTTACCTTCCAGATAAAATAAACTAAGGACCTCGGCCAGGTTACGAACCCGTGATCTTCAGCTCAGCAAACAAGCATGCATACCACTGAGCTACCGGGGCCCTCTATTAATGTTGTTGTCTGCTCGGTTAGTAACTTCAAGATGGTTATAGAAATAAGTTGAAATTTTCAATGATTGTGAGGCCGTAGAAAGGCCGTCCTCCTTGACATATACACAAATTTAGGGAGCACATTGCGTAGGTTAAATAATTCTAAAGTTATGGAATTATCTAACCTAAGCCACTTGCATACGATTTGTTTTTTATATGCCGAGGGGCTGGGTAAGTGACAGCTAATTATATAATAAAACTTACCGTGTTCAGTATTCGATCACAGTCATTCTTCAACATGAGTCCTCGATATACAGAGTAGTTAGTGAAAACTCTAATAAAAGTCAATATTAATAGTTTGTGATGAAGAATTATTGGATCCAAACGAATCAAACGGATAATTATTTCAAGGAAATAAACAATCCTCCAAAGCCAGACCGGGGACAAATTCATCTCCAACATAACAGCAATACTTCGTTGTTTGATTTTTGTTAACAGTCGCATCTAAAAATATTAAATCAGAAATTTAAATAATCTTTAGAAATATAAAAGAAATATCTAATCACTCACAGATCTAATTCTGAGGCACTTCCACATTGCCTATGAACCTAAAATATTGCACTTAGATTTCTGTCACAGGCGAAAAATTTTTTGCATAGATGTGAAGAAACTTTACTGGTGAATTTACTGTCTATTTAATAAAACTAAAAGGGATGCTTAAAGTGATTTTATTATACAAGTTGATTCCCTCGTAACTTAAAAAAAAAAAATTGGATGAAACTAGACCGAAAATGGAGTAGAAAGCCGCCAACTGCACCTTACTATTTCAATCCATTGCCGAGATACGATTTTTAAAAAATTTTTTTTGAGAAAACCACGATTTTTGCCATGAAGTCCAACATTTCTCCCCTTTAAATTAACTTTTCTCAACTTTTGACCACATTTTCGGAATCAGCGTTACATTTCCTATCAGACTAGTGTACTTTCAACTTTGAAAAACAACGACTTAGAACCGAAATAACAGCTAAAACGTTAACATTTTAGAAAAATTAAAATTTCGGGAAATAGTTCCACGTCGACTCCTTTCCCGCTCAAGGACCGCTTAACCGTCCAGGGGGCTAGAAAACTCGCAAATTTTATCAGCTTTCTATTGATATGGTCAACATTGCGATTCCGTATCGATTTCATGGAGAAATTTAAGGTTGAATGCGAAAAAACGTGATGTAAATGGAATCTAAAGAGGTCACAAATGCAATTTTTTTTTTTTTTAATCTAGAGATCATAAGTGTGGCCAGTTCAGGTCTCACAATAACAAGAGCGGACATCAGCAACACAAGATAGTATCATTAACTAAAAATCGCAAAAAAATTAATAGCTCATTTTTCCCCAGGAGCCTGCTAATATATTCCGAATTTCTTCATCAAATTTTGTGTGGGAGCTAGAGGCTGACAAGGAACAGGCATATGACAGAAAACATTAGGTTGTTTTCCGCCTCTGAACTACAATCAATCTGCCCGAGTTTTTAAAGATGAATATTCTGACAATTCAAATGTTCTCGAAATATCGCTCTAGGAGACTAGAAATACAGATCCATAAAAAAAATAATAAAATACAAATAGATATGTGTAGAATACGGACCAGATCGAAAGGATCCACATCCATCAGATTATCAGGTTTGCAGATATGAGGTAACCGCTTCAACAAGAATGCCAGATCTTCCAATTGTACTTCACGATTTATATGCATCATTGACAATCTTCTGTGAAAATCTCCTCTCCATTGAATACACAACTCTTTTCGAATCAGAAAACCTCTGATTACAGATTGAATAACTGTGACTTTTTCGGAAATAATCCTCTGCTCCTGGAAAAATTAAAAAAAAAAAATGAAAATGTAAAACCTATTAAAAAATTAGAGACGGCAATTATGATTTATTAAATTGAAAAAATATATTTTCAAACCTTGCGAGTTCATTTATGAACTTACTCGATTCAAAAGAAAGAAAACAGAGTTTTAGAATTAGCTGTGATTTTGCACAAAAAGAAACAACCGCCTGGTGTTGCTTCCAATGATATTTTTTGCGAAGGGCTCTGAAGATCAAGTTCATGACCTGAGATTGGAAGGTCACTAAAGGGACAGACCTGGGCTGAGGCTGAAGTACACATTATCCACAGAAACGTTGGCGATTGGTGGTGCATTTATTACCCAGACTGAACTTTGATATAGAATTAATAATAATGTGACCAACTCATTCATTACTGAGAAGGGATTGGTAATCTGGAAGGCCAGCTGAACTAAACATGTACTTTTACTGAATCTCAAAATTATATTGTCTTGAATGGTTCGATGATAAAATATCTTCAACAACTTTATGAACAAAAAAAAAAAAAAAAGTTCAAAATGGCTTTAAAGTATGATATGAAATGACACTTCCTTATCAGTTGGCAATGATCGACCTATCACTGCCTGCGGAAACCTAGTCCACTCGACTTTCCCCTGTCTATTTATAATAGATACAGATACTTATATTCGTTGTTTTTTTTCAGGTTGAGTGAGAAGCACTGGACGTTGGTGTAATTGACCGAAAAAGGGACGTAGATGTGTCCCGAAATATTGTTAAAAAGAAAAAAAAGAAGACACCTCTGGTAAAAATGAAAATAGCATCAACACTGAGAAGCTTAAGAAACATACTTACCTATATTTGTGGGAACACGATAGGGGTAGTTTCGTTGAGATTAAACTTATGATCTGAAACTACTTATCACCAATGACAACTCCCAAAAAAATGGTTTAATAACCTTAATTTTCCTTTACTGTCATTAATTATTCAATTTACCCATTGAAAATATACTTTAAAAATTACCTCTCGCTTTCTTCGTTCAGATTGCACTCGATTTATCAGTTCCATTTTCCCTCGTTGGCGACTAGCTCCTGACAAATTTTGTTCAGGAGTCCTTCTGTAATCACCTTCAAAATATTTATTCATTTTTGCTACCTAATAATGAGTCTAACAAACTATTTTCAAAAAATTAATACAATCCAAAAAAAAGTCATAATAAAAACAAGGCTTATACTTGGAAGGTTATAAAATTGTTACTACCAGTGTTGTCACTAACCTTCAGAGCAATGTTGTACAGGCATTATCGCCGAGTAAAATATTAAAGGTAAAACAAAAAACTAAATAAGTAATAACTATCGCTTCTTACGGAGAAAATAATTGTCCCTACATAATTAGCACTGCGTTGCTTTGGGATGACAAGATATCAACTTTCTGATGTTTGAGATTATCAAAATATTGGTTGCAATAGACCTTTCTATCTGTGAAAGCTTTGGCCAACATGTAAGAATATTATCGAAAGTTAATTGGAGTAGAGAGACAAAGACCTACAACAGACACTGGTCTAGATAGGCCTAATATGATCGGAAATATATTTTTTTTAAATGAGTGGGGGCGTTGTTGAATGTTTTTCTAAGAGGCTAAAGTTTCATTGGTCCACCTCTCGCAGTGTCCCAGTTATTTCTACATATATCATGAATTATGTTATGGAAAACCACTTTATAATAAAACCTGTATTAAATGAAAAGGATATACGCCATTAGATATCATGAATTTAAAAAAATTTCAGAAGAAACATCAAAGTAGTGAAACTGCGTTTCAAGGTCCCCTGAACAAGTTATGACTATTTTCGCTATTGTGTCTGTCTGTCTGTGTGTAGGTGATTGGAACTTCCTGAGCGTTCTAACTCGGAAAAGATAGCAGCAATGAACCTGAAATTTGAGATGAAGATTTGGTTGGTTTATTTGGGACGAACAACTATTTAGGTTATTATCGCCCTAACTTAAAGGCAGGTCAGGACAGGGGGCAAGCAACAAGACCGCCGGGCCACTCTCTCTAATGTATAAGTATATGAAAGCACTAGGCTTAATCGAGGAATCGAGGAGATAACGAGGCTTGATGATGAGGGTGTGCATGTGAGGAATGCTGTCTACACCCTCCAAGTCTAGGACTGTTCCAGTCCAGAGGCCCCGGCGGAGCTACCCCAGGCCCCCTAACCCAGCCAGGCATGCACGCCAGCCCCCAGGGGTCCCCACATGGGCAGGGCCACTATTTAGGCCCTAATCAACTGACAGAGCAACCTAAAGTCGGCAAATGATCACAATCAGAAGAGTTCAAATTCTTTGATATAGCCCGGTTTCATTTAAGAAATTAATAACTCTATCCAGAAGGCTGTTCCCCAGTGCCACCTCCAAGCTCCTTGGAACATTTGCCTGAGGTCTTCATAGAAGCACTCTGTGCGGAACCAGAATTACGTTGAACCTATAATGAAACAAAGTAACCCTCTGATTACATAACGTTCATATGACTTTCTTACACCCAGTAATGTAGTGGGTATAAGAAAGTTATGATCACATCAGATATTTTGTATTGAATATTATATTTATATTGATATAGTAAACATCAAAGAGAAAGTGGGTGCCCCTGGGATCGGTGACCTGGGGCAAATAAATCAAAATTGATACAAAAAAAAATCTTTTGATTTTTAGCCAGATTGTTCAAAGAGAATCGGGAGCATAGAGTAGGGTTTATCTTCAAAATCCTAATAACTCAGAATGGGCTGAACGAAGTGGTACGAAATTTAAATGTGGTTTCAGTATTTGATTAAGACTCCTATTAATTAATTATTTATTGTGGCTCATGCCCGGGCTCTAACTACAAGGTCATATCACCAAGTATGTACTGCAGTGCTCTTACTGTCTTTCTCGTGGACAAGAGCCCAGCCCGACTCGACTGTAACAGTCCTAAATTTTGCCAACGTTTTTTCACCTCCCAGATAAAAAAAACCTAAGGGCCTCGGCCGGGGTTCGAATCCGCGATCTTGAGCTCAGCTGATTTTCAGCTAAATCTAATCCTTTAGAGGGAAAGGGAAATGCTTAATAAATTTTTATTAATTTACAGTAATGAATGAACCATTTAAAACGGTCAGAACTAACATTTTCATAACTTCATGATAATATAACACTAAATTGACTATATAATTTTCAAAAGTCAAAGAATTTCAGTAGATCTTCGGATACGGAAGATGTGAATATATAGTAACAAAAAATGGTTCTCTTGTAATAAAGATATAATATGGACGTGTTGCATATCATTAACAATTCAGAAAGAGAAATATTTTGGTTTTAAGGTTCGAAATGCTGGTGGAGAGTAAATTGAGGCATTCCTTCCCCCGAAACGTATCACATCTTGTCAAGAGATCTGGAATATAGCTATTAGTGAATCCCTTTAAACGAACAACACAAAGAACACACACTTTAGTGGGACATTTGTTAAATATAATTAGAATGTACTTGGAAAACCTGCTTTTTCTTTTTGCACAAACTTTTTAGTCAATTTGTTTTTTGAATACCGGTCTACGTCAACAAGGCCTTAATCGTTTGGACCAGTAGCGTGGAACGATGTCTGGATGTTGAGGTGAATGTTTGAGGTAGGAAGGTGTGGTGTGGGGTCTGAGAGGCCAGACGGTCAGTCGGACCCAGCCACAGCGAGGCTACCTGCTCGACCACATTCCAGAGGTACAGTCACCTCTCAGGGTCCAGGCTCCAGGTATCAGGCTAAAGGCTGCAGTCTACAGGTTTCAGATTAAACAAGGCTCCAATCTACAGGCAACAGACTGCAGTCTACAGGTTCCATGCTACAGGCTTAAGGCTCCAGGCTAGTCGTGCAGGCTAAAGGCTGCAGTCTACAGGTTGTGCTACAGGCTAAAGTCTCCAGTCTAAAAGTTCCAGCTCCAGGTTTTAGACTAAAGGCTCCAGTCTACAGGTTCTGCTACAGGCTAAAGGCTCCAGTCTGCAGGTTCCATGCTATAGGGTAAAGGCTCCAGTATACAAGTTCCAGCTCCAGGTTTCAGACTAAAGGCTCCAGTCTTCAGTTTCGATGCTACAGGCTAAAGGCTCCAGTCTACAAGTTCCAGTTTCAGGCAAAAGGCTCCAGTCGACAGGCTAAAGTCTCCAGTCAGCAAGTTCCAGCTCCAGGTTTCGGGCTGCAGGCTCCAGTCTACCTGCTTGACCACATTCCCGGAGGGGAGGGTTATCCACTCGCTGCTGCACAGATCTCTCCAGAAACTGAATCGAGGATTCCTAGTATTTCAACAAGATAGCGCGCTGCCGGATGTACTCTGAAAACTTTATTTCTTAAATTAAATTAACTTGCTGAAGTATGAAAATTTAATTTTATCTTTCAGATTTCCTTTCATTTGATTTTCCCTTTTTGACAAAAAAATTAGATGTGGCAGTCTTTGTCTGGGAGAGTCACAAACCTACTGGAAATTCTGTGGCTTTTACCTTCTCTTAATTTTCAATCAATTGAAATATAAAGGTACTTGGCATGTCCTACTCAAATGCTCAAAATAAAAAATTAATGGGACAAAGCCCAAATATGTAATAATATTAATTTTTACGATCGTAATGGCATGATTCGTGAAAGTATTTGTATAATACTGGAGAGCTGCGGTATTTTCTCATCCGTCTAGTTAGTACACAAGAGTTATTAGTTAGTTATTGTGACTCCTGCTCGAGCTTTAACGACGAGGTCATATCGGCTACTACCAGAACGCTCTTTCGTCGTTCTGGTGAACAAGAACCAGACTCTACTGTGGGAGACCTAAAGGTATATTCACCTAGGGTAGGGGTTTTTAACGAGTACCTGACGCTTAACATGCCATCCGAAGGATGGCGTACTCAAGGTTTATTCACCTCCCAGATAAAAATCATAAAATACTCAGCTGGGTTTTGAACCCGCGATCTTGAGCTCAGTAGACTAGCACGCTACCTCTGAGATACCGGCGCCCTTACAAACATACAGTTATTGTTTCTGTACTACACACTTCAGCGTTCGCAACTTGGGCTCAAAAAATTCCCCCTTTTAAAAAGAATAAATTGATACCAAATACCAAGTGCTTCATTAAGCTTTTCTTTGAAATTATTAATTGAATTATGAACATTTTACCAAAATTATTGTAACATAGGATCGTCGTTATTCCTCATACACCATAGAAATGAATAAAACAAAAGCGATAATAAAAAATAAAACAAATTTGCTTATAGTTTAGCACCGGGTACTACAGCTAGATAAAATTATAATTATATAGTACTATAATACATCAATATTAGTATACAATATGATTATATAAGTAATACAGAGGTAGGTATCAGTCCAACAATATTATTTTATCTTCACCACCACTAGTTTCAGCCATCGATTTTTATAAGTCTATAACTTCTTTAACCCCTTCTCTACTATTACTTTTATATACTATATTACTTTTATATCCATACTATTACTTTTATTTATTTTCAATGTCTTTATTGATACCACTTAACATTTTATCGCTTTTTATCTTACATAACTTATTTATTGTTAATAATTGACTTGAACCGAACAGTTCGTAAATTTTAGTGAATTAAAAAAAAAACATTTTGGTTTATGTATGTTCAGATTCACTACCTGAGGATGGCAGTTAATTGTCGAAACTAGTTGTGGGGAAAATAAAAATATAATTTCAGACTGATACCTCTTTATTACTTATTTAACAAGTAAGTCCACTACATCCGCCTAGTAACAAAAAAATAAAATATGGTTATTGTTCAGGTGACTATTGTTCAGCTGATTATTGTTCTTTTGTTGTTCACGGGGATTTATGATAATATCCAAACCGAAATAGTACATTGTGGTAGGCAATGACGATAGGCAACGACGTGATCATGATATTTTGTGATATTATAAAAAGTTTACTAATAGTCTGTGTTTACAGGCGTAATGACATGGTGGATCCTAGGTCCCGAGCCTGTTCGATGTCAGGTACTCGTTAAAGATCCCTACCCTAGTAGGCGATATGACCTCAAAGGATTGTCTGTAGATTCAGTACACCCAGATTCCGTGCAGCTAAAAAATCTCCCAGGTTCCGTACAAATTAAAAAAAAAAAATTCATCCCAGATTCCGTACAACTTTTTTTTATTACTGCAGACATTTTCCATCACAATTTGTTTCTCAAAATCCATAGTAATATTTTCTGGGTTCCAATTTGGTTCTTTTTGGAGAATTAATCAAAACATTCTCCTTCTTTTTATTTGGAAGAAGAGCGTATGCTATTGGCACCACCTTTGCTTCTTCTTCTCCAATATCAGCAAAAAATAACATATAACTGCGCAAACTGAGGGCAACAACTTCGAAATGTACCATCAATGAAAAAAAGTTGTACGGAATCTGGGATGATTCTTTTTTTTTTTTTTTTCATTTGTACGGAATCTGGGAGATTTTTTAGCTGTACGGAATCGGGGGAAAACCCCTCAAAGTTAAAGCCCGAACACGAGTCATAATAACTTACTAACCATGGATCCTAGTTAGGATCATTTTATTTCCTGATTAATAATGAATAAAACAATAACAAATAGGATATAATCAGTTGAATATGAACTAACCTAGTTAAAATCGAAAGTTCAATATTGCGTTTCAAAAATATGGGAAGTCCAGCTCAAAAGTGACACAGCTCCAACATTTTTTATCTGTAATAATCAGAACTAAGTGCCCCCCTTGCTCATTAAAAAAAATTAAATTCACACAAAATGTTACGTAACGCAAAAAAGCTAAAAATAATCATTATTTCACTCGTATTTTAATAAAGAAACAAAGTCATCGGTGAATCATCAACAGCCCAATAAAATCCAATATTTAACATGTGGCTTCTGAATCCTCATAATAAATTTTGTGTCGATATATTCATTACATCGGCAGTTATTAAGGTATTTGAGTCGAACCTCCCTTCTCTGATCTCCCCCTTCCCTTCGGCTGATTCTACTGAAAATTAATATGTATTGTCCTTAAAGGGCTTTGAATTTACATACGAAATGTTGTGTCAGTACATGAATTACAACGGAAGTTATTAGAATTTTTGTGTTAAGCCCTAATCCCCCTTTCCCTTCGGCCGATTTGGCTGAAAATTAATAGGTGTCGTCCTTATGGGGTTCTGGTTACACATATGATATCTCCTGTCAATGCATTCATTCTTTCGGGAATTATCGCGTTCACAGACATTTTTTTTTTTTTACTTCTGTAACCATGAGGTCGAAAAACATGAAAGTCCGTTGAAAACTCCGCATCTAATTTCAGAACTTCCCCTATACTTCGTATAACTGGGGAAGTAAAATTAATGTTACGCTACTTGGGAGGAGGGATGGTAAAATATTTTCAAAAATTGCGTTAAATAATTTATGGCTAGCTGCTATGTTAAAGTTGATACTGGTTACCATAACTGACAGTAAATCACCAGCACGAATTAATCAAATACGTTTTCGCTCTCTCTCCAAAACCAATCGACCGTTTGGGCTAAAAATTAGTGGTTGAATTACATCTACATCCTCTAAACTAAATTTTGTGTTGATATATTCATTACATCGGCAGTTATTAGGATATTTAACTTGAGCCCCCCTTCCTTCGGATAATTTCACTGAAACTGAAAAAAAAACCTAATAACTGCTTATGTAATGAATGTACTGACATGAAATTTCATATGTAAACTCAAAACAATGAGAGAAGGAGCTCAGCTCAATAACCCTAATAACTACGGATGTAATGAATGTATCGTCACAAAATTTACTTTAAGGATTCAGAAATCCCCGTGTAAGTTAACTATACAAACTATAATTGTTTTCCAAATGCTGAATATATTTTAATGTAATTTTCTAAACAAGATTAGGACTAGTCCTTTTGGTCGATAATGAATAATCTTGGGAATGTATATAGTGCCAATTAAAATATATGATTCACTCTGGCATTACTGGGTATAAGAAAGTAATGAGTTAGCGTCAGCGGTATTTTTTGTCTCATTGTACAGAGTAATTCTGAGAGAGACTTTCTTAAACCCAATAACGCCAGTATGAAATTATTTTGAGAGGGAGGAGGGGGAGAGAGACTGATCTCTAAGCGTGGTTGGTATAAGAAAGTCCTATAATGGTCACATCACATATATTTCATTTTTTCTAATTTTTCATAAAAATTACCAATAAAACATTTTTAATATATATAACGTTGCAACGCGTTACTATTTAAACATTATTTTGAAATATTTTTCATTCTTTGAGGCGCTATAACTTTCGTCGTATTGATCCTATCTAAAAACCTCAGGACTTATTAGCAATTGGGAATTTAATAAGGAACAATGTTTGTAAGAACATTGGTACAAACCGTTTTCGGGTAAATCAAGGAAACGTCTAAAAATGTGTGTTCAAAACTACATTGCAGGTCGGTTTTCGGCATATATCTAAAAAACCGGGCAACTTGTGTAAAACCGTACCTACTGCTTATAAAATATGTATTTCAGTTTTCTCTACAACTTTTACTTTAAAGATTTTTGATTAGATCATGACCATAAGCGGCAATTTTTAAAATGTACTTAGGCCCCGAAATCAATTTTCGACCGATTTTGATCAAAATCTAATCAAATCCAAGTTAGTACATGTGTCTTCTTCATTCCAAATTTCAAGTTCATAGCTACAATCGTTTTCGCGCTAGAGCGCTCACAGCTGTCTAATCACACACGCACAGACAGACATCATCGCGAAAATGGTCAACACGTATTCAGGGGACCTTGAAATGTCAAAATCTGTTTAAACCTCGAGATCGGATTTCCGCATGATTATAATAATTCCTTATACTATTAGGTATAAGAAAGTAAAAATGTATAAGTTCAGAAATAAAACAAAAAACTTATTATAATCATCAATCCTCAATCATGATTAACGATTAATTGTTTTTTTTATGTATTTTTTTTTAATATGTATACTATATGTATGTATACTTTTTTTTGACAGTTTAAACCAGGATTGTTAATTTTCTGCGACTAAATGAGTTCAAAAAATTCTAAAATCGCTAACTATTCCTTTTCAAGATTAAAAATTTTTCACTTTCTCTACATATATTATCTATCAATAAATTGATGTAAAACGGCGAAACTAGTTGAGTATTTGAGAATATATAGTGAAGTTTGACAAAGAAATTGTGTATTTTAATTATCTATTCCTAGAATGGAGTTTCACAAAGTAAATCTGGAAACCATAAATTATTTGTTTCCAAATCAGAAATGGTACTTATCTAGCTCTACATTTTAAAAACAGTTGAATGAAAGATTCATACCTGGAATATCTCTAGCTCCTTCGATATCTTTAACTCCTTCTTCAAACAGCCTTAGCTTCTTCCTATTGAAAAAGAATAGTACAACCAGATCAATAGATATAATCAATTTACTTGCGCAGCTACACAAAGGATAGGGGAAGTCACATAATCGGCCTGAAATTCGAGGTTGTATATTCACCCGAACTTTCGTTTTTCGACCCCCTGGCAGAAGCTGTATCCAGACCCCTCTCATATGGACACGAAATTTCATATGTGAATTCAAAGCCTTATAAGTACAACATCTATTAATTTTCAGTGAAATAGGCAGAAAAGGAGGGGTGTCAGAGGGGGCTCAACTAAAAAATCCCAATATAATGCCGTTGTAATGAATGTATCAACATCAAATTTCATATGTAAATTGAAAGCCCTATAAGGAACCCACCTACTAATTTTCAAAAAATTTCGCTATACATATCTATCAATAAATTGAGGTATTTAGGAATGGATACGCTCTTTCCAACAGTGTAATTATACTTGTTTTAGCAACAACAGTGCAGGTTTTTTTTAGCGATTTTGTGAGGTAGAGTCGACAAATGTGAAAAAAATTACAAAATGTGATAACTCCAAAGCTGTACCAGACCTCACTCATATTGACATGAAATATCATATGTGAATTCAAAGCTCTATAAGAAACCCTCATACTAATTTTCAGCGGAATAAGCCGAAAGGGGAGGGGGGGGGGGGGGGGGGTCAGAGGTAGGCGCAACACGAAAATCCCAATAACTGCCGTTGTAATGAATGTATCGACACACTATTTCATATGTAAATTCAAATCCTTTTCAACATAAATTAATTTTCAGCGGTATAAACAGAAAACTTCGGATCAGAGGACGTTATTAAACACAAAAAAACCAATAACAGTTTTCAACAGATATAAATGATAATTTTTTAAAATAACTATCTGGATAAACCCACATTACTTATTAATAATTCGTATTTATACATTCCCAAGCTGGGAATTTGAATTAATTTACGTTTGTAAATTAAGGCTAAACCTAATTCCCAGGCTTTGGATTGAACACAAAAATTACTTTGGAATAAGTACGTTAGCTTTATCTAGATAAATAGAATAGAACCTTATAAAAATAATCATTTACAATCTGCTAAAAAGTATATACAACTTTTTTATTACCGGTAATAGTTTCTGTTTATGAACTTTTCATTTACATTACAAGCGAAATACACAGAATGAAAAAAATAATATAAAAAGTACTCAATAACATACTACCTATCCATTCATTAATAGATATTAATAACAAAGACATTTTTCTGTTAATACTTACCAGAAATTGAAAAAATTCTTAGTTAAATTGTTTAACACTTTTTTTTAAACCCTTTTCAAAGTAACAACTATAGCGTGGGGAGATTATTTGAACTCAATGGCGGGCAGCGGATGTCGAGGAGGGGCAGGGGCTGCCTTGATTCTTGGAAGGGTAGGGAATCTCTCAGAACGTTTACTATTTTTTTCCCCCCAGCTATACAAAGTATGGAAGCTACGTAATCATTCAGAAATTCGATGCTGAGATTTCAACAAAATTTGTATTCCAAAAATGAAAATAAACTCCCAATAAAGTGTGATGAAAATAAAGTCCCAATAAATTTAAATTTTATATGTAAATGCATAACCTTGTTCACCCAAATTTGTTACAAGTTAGTTGAAACTAATTCGTTCCTTCGGGCATTTTCAAAACGTTTTTAAATTTTAGTTACATACAAAATAGTTTTCAAAGGATTATAACTGATAATACTTGTTTGTACATTCTAAGGCTGGGAATGGAAATTAAGTTTAAATCTAATTCCCAGGCAATGGAATGTACACATAAGAATTACTATGGAAGAAGTAAATTGGCTTATATTAATCACAAAAACAAAATAATAAGTACTTCTAATAGTACTTACCAGAAATTGAGATAATGCTTTGCTATATTGTATAATATACAATATACACACATATACAATGTATATACACTCGTTTTAAACTTTTTTTACACAATCACACTAAGGAGTTAACAAATTGGACAAGATGGCGGACTCGGGGTGTGGAGGAGGAGAGGGGGTATATTGCCTAAATTCGTGGAAGAGAGGGGCAGCCCTCAGAACGTTTAATCGGTAGTTTCGATTTTAATCACGTCTGCTAATATAGAAAAAAAAAACCATTTTTTTATTGCAATCATTTAATTGTACACGGGTAATGTTTTACTAATAATGGAGATTCCAAAATGGTAGGTAGTCACTCTGACCACTTAACCTCCAGGGCCTCTTTGATATGTATCAATAATGACCTGTTATTTGAATTAATTTGAAAATATTAGCTCCTGAAAGTATTAAATATTTTTAACCATATAGCTTGGAGCCATTAGTGACAGAAAGGAGCAGTAACATTTTGACAGGAATGTAATGGAATGAGACAGAGTTTTAGCTCCTAAAGTATTACGTATTTTTTGGAACAGGTAAAAATGAACTGTAACTGATTTTCAGGAACTTATTGAGCCAAAATATTAGTAAAATAAATTCACAAAGAACTGAGCAGAGATTGAGCGAACATCTGTCTAAAAAATCCTTCGAATTGAATATTATTAGATAATTTGTCTATGTACACAAGAGTTCCAGCTCCTTCAGTCCAAAATATTGTAATATTTAGGTAAATACCTATTCCAAAATATTAACTATTTTGTAACTGATTTACAACTATAAATCCAAATACCTGTTATAAAATATTATGTATTTTGTAACATGCTACTGTATTTGCAGCTCTTAAGCTAATCGCGCATGCGTGAAATACAAGTTCCAAAATATTAGGTATTTCTTTGGATCGGTAATAACTTGTTCTCGTTACTGACGAGGAGTAGTTTTCGACGCAGATTGGTAAAAGATATATTTTCAGTTTCAACGTAAAAGCTGTAGTCCAATTGCTAAATGGTAAAGGGTTGTATCATTTTAATCCCATATAAAGATTTTCTGTAGGTAAGTAGAAAGTAACAATCTGCTTAAGAACTAATCAACAAAAGTTGTAACAGTGATACTGTTTTATAACATATTTGTTTTCAACATTAACGAAGGTTCGTGTGTAACACGGGACTTATCTTTCCATATACTTTTCTCAATTCTCAAACAATATTTTTTTTATTTTGGATGGAAAAAAAAAATCATAATAATACTGTAAGTACATAGTTTTTATTATATTAAAAATATTTATTTTTAAAGATTATATATATTTTATTTTATTTAGAGGAAAACACAATTTATTAAAACCAGTTAACATACAACTTATTACAAAAATAATAACAGTTTAATCATATTTATATATAATATCATATACAATTAGAAAAATGATTAATAAAAAAAAAAAAAACACCAAATCTTCCTTCAAATAGCACCTAGTGTATAGCTTAACAGTATTAAAAGAAAAAAAAAGATCAGCTTTAGTTAAATAGAGGATATAAATAAAAAAATAAAAAATGTCACCGGTGAATCACCGGCTATGTTCTTCCCCAGCACAAATTAATTAATTACGTTAGCTCTCCCTCTAAAGCCAATCGACCTTTTGGGCTAAAACCCAATATTTTTGACTTATATAGTGATTTCTGAACCTCTTGCTAATTTTTGTGTCGATACATTTATTACATCGGCAGTTATTAGGGTAAAAATGTATTTTGTAAAATACATTACTCAAAAGTCGAGCCCCCCTTCTCTTCGGCCTATGTTATAGAAAATTAATAGGTGTCGTTCTAAGAATTTCCTTTTTGAATTTACATATATAAAATGTCGCATGAATACATTCGTTACAACGATAGTTATTAGAGTTTTTGTGTTAAGCTAATCCCCCTATTCCATCTGGCCAATTTGCCTGAAAATCCATAGATGTCGTCTTTAGAGGGTTCTGAATACATATTTTGTGCCGATACATTTTATCGGAAGTTATCGTGTTCACAAACACACACAGGAAAACATGTTTTTAAAATTTTTTTGAAATTACATGAAATTTTGTTCAAAACTCCGCATAGAATTTCTGACCGATTACATAACTTCTCACATACTTCGCAAAGCTGCGGAAGTAAAATGTAAAAGTTTAACGTTGATTTCTGATACATTTAGAAAAGGCTATATTTGTTTTATTTATTTATAATAAGTTGCCACAATATGTCAGCGTTTCTCAAGTTATAAATAATAAAGAAAACAGAAAAAATATAATATAGTTTTAAAACCAACTTATTTTTGAACTAGGAAAATGTATAATTGTGTCCTATAGTCCTTATTTCTTATATATACTATGTATTCTACAATAAAATGGTTTTTTTAATTATATTTTTTGATTTTATTATATTATTGACAACTCATATATTTGTAAATGTTATGTTACAGCAGGTCTCTCCCCCACACCCCATGGACTTCCCTACGGGACAGGGTGTCACAGTCTTCGGTGATCTCATTTAACCTGAGGATTGTATAAATATGACAACCTCGCAAACTTGAATGTCACTTTTGAACCTTGTGCTGATGATGGCGTAATCCAAAACCAGTTCCCTTTTGTGCATATATTTTTGGGTAAATTGACAATATAAAAGTTACACAAGTTTTTGTTTTTATATACTTTAGAAATTATAATA
Source organism: Aradus depressus (assembly GCA_963662175.1). Lineage (NCBI taxonomy): Eukaryota > Metazoa > Arthropoda > Insecta > Hemiptera > Aradidae > Aradus > Aradus depressus. The sequence goes on from OY759218.1 coordinate 27,915,482, forward strand.
GGTTGTTGTTCTGTGAGAAGGTAGATAAAGATGAGAGGGATGAGATCTGTTGATTTTCTGATGGATGTGGGATTTAAATTATTTGAAGGAATCCGTGAGATTTGCCCAACATGATGTATAAGACAGTGTGAAGAAGTTTCGTGTTGTTATTAACTTCGGTAACCTAGCTTTATGAGAACCAACCAACTCATACAGCTAGATAACCAAAGAGAGAAACAACACAGCTCAGATGAGGCCTGCTTTCCTCGTCAAGTTGGTTCCAAACCTGCAAACACAAAACACATCTATATAAATCAACCTGAATCTGACTTTCTGCCTACCTCATTAGTCTGGGAGTATATTCACGAAACTTGCAGTATTTCAATGTTGGCTGAATTTCAAATTGGGGGGTGGAGGCGATAATTTTCGTGTATAAGAACAATGTGTACCTTATCATTTTAAAGGATTCTATGAGACGCAGTGGTAATTCTACATTTTTGGAGGGATGTTAAATGTACTCGTAAATATTTTATGCTTCAAATGGGTGAGATAATCGACGGAGTCAATCACTTTTGAGAAATTTAAGCAATTGTACTGACCTCCCATTCAATCGTACCGTCAAATATAACAATTCCACCCCCATAATCGACGTAGACATATGCCCCCTCTACCCCAGTCGGCCAGAATCACTTTTGAAAAAATTTAAACAATTATTCTGACCTTCCACCTACATGTGTAGTATAATAAATGCCGAAGTAATGACTGTATCGATAATAAAATGTTGTGTTGACCCAAAACCCTACTGATTTTTAGCTGAGTCGAACAAAGGGAATGTGAGGGAGATATCAGAGGAAGTTAATAGTCTCTATCGACACGAAATGTTAAATAAGAATTGTAAAGTTTCTGAGTAAGACACTTATTGAGTTTCAGCCAAATTGGCCGAAGACAAAAAAAAAAAAATTAAAAGAAGAGTGAACACTTAAATTATTAAAAATAATTCGAGTTGAGGAAGTATATTGTTGGTGATTCACCGACGATTTTTGATGTGTTTCTACATCACAAAGTCTTTTGCTTTCTTCACATCTGAAACCTTCATTAAAACTTCAATTATGTGAATTTTATCTTTTCATATATAGGAATAGACAAAATTATGTATGACAAAATATCAAATATTTTAATAATATATGAGGATTAAATCAAAAATAAATAATGCAATCAATAAATAACAAAAAATAAAGAGATATTATTTTATGTTATAATAATTTTATATTAATATAATTGTAATCGACAAAACATGCACAAGTCCATGCACTAAAATGCATAAATATAAAAAAACAAATAATTCAATCAACAAATAACATAAAATAAAGAGATATTAATGTTATTTATAGATTGAATTATTTGTTTTTATATTTGTTATTTTTATACATTTTAGTACATGTTATCTACTATGTATGTTTCTAGGAGCTTGTCTTGGCGATTAGAATTTTAACTAATTTTTTTTTTTTTTTTTTTGTAGACTGCCACATGATGAGGACATCCTCGAAAGCCGGCTAGCATAAAATAAATGAATAAATTGTGAAATAATCACTTCTCACTTCATCAGCCATCTTCACAATATCGTTCGTTCTTTTATTTAAACTTTATTTTTAGGCTTTCTAGATTATTAATAGAATACGGAATGCAATATATATATATATAAATTATACAACATTGAAGTTATTAAAGCGTATTAAAATTCATTCACGTAAATAGAAGTATATATGTACATATATATATATATATATATATATATACTTCTATATATATAGAAATAATTCTATTTACGTGAATGAATTTTTCACTCTATGATTAGTTCACTCGATGTTCGAATAGACGACTAGCTTACGCCGATGTAATACGCTTTAATAACTTCTATGTTGTATAATTTGAATGTTATAAATTAATCTTTAAAATTATTTTAAATACAATAAAAAGAGAAAACCCCGCCGATCGGGTTTGAAAGTCTTTTGTCTTTGATTTCACTTTAGGCACTTTGAAATTGAATGAATGTTTCGAACTACGAACTATATCTTAATCTCTGACTGAGAAAAATAGTGAATACTTTTCTGAAAAGTTGAAGAAACGGGAGTTTTAAGGAGTAATAGAGGCATAGCTTTTTGTCAAGCTTTAAGAAGGTAGAATAGGTTGTTGTAGAAAACAGTTCAAAGGAAAATGATAAAAAATATTAATATATATAAATTTTTTCTTGCTAAACACATAACGAGAATAAAATGTTTAAAGTCTTTATTTAAGAAACAAAGCGAACATGGGTGCCATTTTCGAAATGGTAACTATATATTCATAATAATATAAATAAAAATACAAATAATAAATACTTACAAAATGTGCCAGAAGCGTAATTATTATAAAATGTTACTTACATTGTCTGTATACTTGATTTAACTCGAATTCAAAACTTACCTACCATTCATGACTTGAAACCACTGGGATAACAGCTCAAGTACATTATTGTATTATGGCAATAGAAATATTAGTTTCTGATTCATACAGTATTTCGATACACAATATAAAGTACTACGTGTTGTTATAGTATCAATGATTAAATTAATTTACCCGATTTAATCGATCAGTGTAAAACATTAAACTCCAATAACTCAAATCTATCATTTCTAAACTTAAGTCGTTCTTCCGGGAAGATTTAATCGAATTAAGAGAATTCCAAATACTTGAGAGCCCTAAGGGAAAGTTCCAAGCAGCTCTGATAGTATTATTTAGCTAAAGATCCAGATTTTGCCTTCAAATGTATCCAATTTGTATTTAGCCTCACTTTCTAATGTAAAAATAGCAGATGGGATGTGTAAGAGAGGGTGGGTATGCATGGTTACATAACTGACCAGACCTGACCTGACCTGACCACCTGTCAGCCCCTCCAACCCACTTCGTCTTTTCCCAGTAAATACAGACAAACTATCTATACATTTTGGACTTGAAAAAATAAAATAAAACTTGTTTATTTAAGATATTGTCTAACTTCTCTAACTATATATTCTGTAATGTTAACTTAGTCTTATCTCTTATGCTTTTGGCTGAGGATGGTAGAAATACCGAAAGTACTCCCATGTAAATATAGTTGGTGAAATTAGACAATATCTTAAATAAACAAGTTTTATTTTATTTTTTCAAGCCCATTTGAATTATTTCACAATATATCTGCAATAATGTCAGTTTTCATCTATAGATTTATTTCATCCCTTTGTTATTAGAATTTTGCGGTGAGTTCCATGGTCCCATTGCCAATTTGGATGAAAATCGATATTTCTCCATCATATACTCGTACCTATGAAACCAGTGCTTTAAACTACATCGTGGCTCGATTGGTAAAATCCCACACTGAGAAAAATATATTCTTGCGACAAGAAAAAATGTTCTTGAAGCAAAAAAGTTTTATTCTGTATTTTGTGTCGGTTATAGGGAATAGTAAGTAGACACCAGTAGGTGATAGGGAATAGTAGTAGACACCGGTTGTGATAGGGTATAGTAGACACCAGTCGGTGATAGGGAATAGTAGTAGACACCAGTTGTGATAGGGTATAGTAGACACCAGTCGGTGATAGGGAATAGTAGTAGACACCAGTTGTGATAGGGTATAGTAGACACCAGTCGGTGATAGGGAATAGTAGTAGGTGATTCTCTCGATGAGAATAGAGTTTTATAACACAAGCTATACAAAGTATTAAGAATGTTTTTTTATTTAATTCTGTAAGAAGATAATGTCAAGAAGATATCTTCTTTTCGCAAGAATACAGTTTTCTCCATGCAGCAGCCCCACACTTCCATTACTTATTTTGTTTAATTTTTTTAATGCTACTAATTACTAGCAGGTTACCCGGCGTTTCCCGGGAGGGAGTAACTTAGCATTATATTTTAGTTTACCTGAAGCGGATTGCATGCGATACCCGTTCAAAGAATAAAAGGCTTATTTCCCACTCCCACTTCTCCTCCGCCCCCACCAAATCTCTCCACTCCCTCCCCATCTCGAAAAAGTTATTTATCTCTGTAATTTATGAACAAAATTGTTTAAAATTAAAATGATCCACTAACTTTTTCATATGTATAAACCTACAAGATTACCTCAGATTAATTTATTCAGACTGTTTGGTCAAAAAGTGGACTCAAGATAATTTCAATTTTTGCGCGATTTAGGCTTTTGCACTTTTCAATTGACCTTATTTTGGTATCAAATGAATGCTTTTTTTTTTTTTGCTTTCAAAATAAATTATAAGTGGTATTACGTGCCGAAGGCGACACACCTACGCTAAATAATTCTTAAGATATTTAGTAAATTTCAATACATCAGAGACCTTTGTTGAGTAGTCTGTCACTTACCCAGCGCCCTCTGATGTTCAGTCATCCCAGGACCTATTTTTTGAGTAGATGATTCTAGACCTGCAGAAAATGTTAATAATTTTGGGTCATTCAAAGAGGAGGGTTGGAGTGATGGGCGCCCCCTGGACCTCCTTCATAGAAGGAACATTAGCGACATCATACAGAGACCAACCCATGAGAGGTCTCTCCTACACATGACCTTTCCCAAGGCCAGGACAACACCCTACTGAGAGTCTTGTTCTGAAATGCACCCGGCTTGACACACCACAAATTCACCGAATTGAAAAGTATTGTTAACATAAACTATTATGGTATAATGGAGGCAAATTCAGCGACAGAGAACATGGATTAGTTCTGATCACCAGGTTGCCAGACTTATTACAGGACTAGTGACAGACTTACAGATCATGGCAGCCAAACAATGACTGGTTGTTAACTTTAATGTCAGGAAGGAAGATCAGCTGGAAGTGGTTAAGATGGAAATACGAAATCTAGTAAACCAGTGTTTATTCGTTATCTACAAGCCTCTACGAAACAAACCTACCTAAATGTTTATTGTGTACTGATGTACTGTGAAGTGGCCTAAATGCATCCTCTTCACGTTGGGATGACTAGTACTAATATCGTTGGCGCAATCTGGAAAGATTTCATTGACTCCTACCGAGCAGTGTATGGAGGATCCCAATCAGAAAACAAGCTTCAGTGAAATATTTAAAAAACTTAAAATCCTGCGCTGTTTATATTTGAAACATTAATGGTTATTAGGAAAAAATAAAAATACTTTTCCTCTCGAAAATACTACTCATGATACTATCACATTTATATTCTTTATTTCAATTATATTTGTTACTGATACATTATTATTTTTCTCTTTTCTAGATTTCACACACTGGGACCTAGTGAAGGGACATAAGAAAGTACCGAAATATCGTCGTGATGAAGACACTTCCATAAGAGTTATAGAAAATATTTATCTCACTTGTTATTAAATTAAAAACTGTATCTACTTATGACAGATGTATCTATTTATTATTTTTGTGCTCTTATATTTTCAAGTATTTATTAATTAATTTTTTATTCATGTCATTTTGTTTTCTTAATAGTATTGTTATTACTAATCATATGTGTATCAGACTCAAATAGTTATAGCTGTTTATGTATCTAATTTATTAGCTATCTTAATGTATACATTCTTATGACGTATCCTATTACCATGTTTTGGTTTATCGGAAATAAATATTATTATTTTTTAAAAAATCGCACCCAGACGTGATATTACCAGGGGAAACTCATTGAAAACGTCGGAAAGAGGATTGGGAGTTACATATCCGATGATCAGATGAACTGGTGACCGAGAGGTATGAAAAATGCAATCTTCAAAGCTGCACGGAAGGCCGTTCCCAGGGGACAGGATGAAAGATTCGCCCCGTTCTTGAAAACCTCGTTGCAGAAATTAAAGAAAAAAAGTCGTCGATGAATCATCAACTGTGTACTTCCCCAGCACGAATTAACCAATTAAGTTTTCGCTTTCCCTCCAAATCAATCGACCGTTTGGGCAAAAACTCAATATTTGTGGCTTCTGAATCCTCATAATAAATGTTGTGTCGATACATTCATTACATCGGCAGTTATTGAGATCTTTTAGTTGATCCCCCTTCCCTTCTGGACTGATTTCGCTGAAAATTAGTGTGTGTGACCCTTATAGGGCTTTGAATTTACAAATGAAATTTCGTGTCAATCCATTCATTCTATCGGGAGTTAATGTATCATGAAATTCGTTGAAAATTTTAGATGTTTCTTGAGTTTTATATAAATGAAAAATACATCTCGAGATTTTTATATCAGAACTAGTTGGTTCACCCGGTGTTGCCCGGGAGTATCTTTGTCTATTAGAACTTACATCAAAGGATGAATAGGACCTGATATACAGGCGATTATTGCTTCATCTGAGATACAATCATTATCTATAATTTTTTTGTGTCATTCACAAAGAATGTGATTCCACTATAAGAATGAAAAACATCAATAAACAGTCAATCAGTATAATTTATAAACTATTTTTGGACAAATGTAAATGATACTTAATAAATGATATGATAATCAGCCAACAATTCAGTAAACCCACACACAAAACTATGTTATTGGGTTATTCTTATTCAATGGGTTGAGATATGGGAATAAACATATGCAAAGGTTATTCCCGTTTTTAGCAGTTTTTTAGTCTCCGAAGACAGTTAATATGAATAAAAAAGGAAAATGTTATTCCCCCAGCTATATGAAGTACCTATAGAGAAAGTTATGTAATCGATCAGAAATTTGATGTTGAGTTTTTACCAACATTTCATGTTTTCCGACCCCCTGATTAAAAAAAAAAAAAATCTACTGTCTGTGAGTGTGTGTGTCTGTGAACACGATAACCCATTAGAATTAATGTATCGTCACAAAATTTTATATATGTACCCAGAACGCCATAAGGACGACATCTATCGATTTTCCGATTGACCAAAGAGAAGGGGGGATTAGGGGGAGGCTTAACACAAAAACTCTAATAACTGCCGTTGTAAATGTATTGACGAGAAATTTCATATGTAAGTTAAGGATGACATCTATTAATTTTCATTAGAATCAGAGGGGATGTACTCAAAAACCCCAATGCTGAGTTAATAAATGTATTGACATGAATTTTATATTTAAACTCAAAACGCCATAAGGATGGCACATATAAATTTTCTATAAAATCGGCCGAAGAGGCGATTCTATCAAAAAACCCTAATAACTAACCATGTAATGAGTGTATCGACACAAAATTTAATAAGAGGATGCAGAAAGCCCTATGTAAGTCAACTATTGATTTTTACCTCAAACGATCGACTGATTATGGAAGAGCCAAGCATTAGGTACTTAGGTACATCAATTCACGCAGGGGAAGGCCACGTGGAAGTGCCTCAGAATTAGATCAGTGAGCAGATGAATTTTGCCCTTTATTATTTTTTTAATTAACTAATTATAGAGGTATTAATTAAACTTGTTTTAAATCTCGCCAAGGAAACTTTGCAAGTCATATTCAGTAATCAATCAGGCTCCTGTCTGATTTTAATTAAAGAAAAAAAACTTTCACTCTTAAACACATAATATTTGGAGAATTGTTTCGTAATTATGATGCGATACATGTTTCCAGATGTTTTTTTTAACGCTGATTACGAACCTATATTAATGTTTCCATTATCCTCAGTTGAACGTAAATACACTACTTTTAATATAGGTTTACCTGCCAGTTTAAAAATATTCTACTCTGTAATTATACACATATGTATTAAGAAATATTACATTGAATAATAAAGAAAAACACTTAATTATTTTTAGTTATATAATTAGTAAGTTCATGAAACAAAAAAATGGGGCTAATAAATTATTTGAGAAATAATAATGCGCTTTTCTGCAAATATTTTGAATACCCTTGAACCTGAAGCTTTATTATGGAAGTTTTTTTCGGAAATTATATTTTGGCAATAACATAATTAGGGGACTTTTTAAACATTATTTTAAATTCACAAATATGATCGCTATATTAGAAAAAATATCCTAGTTCTTATTATATTAATTAATTCAGTATACCATCTATTTCACATTAAATCATATATTTAATTTTTTTTTGTACAGCAGCTTTATGTTATTATTAATAATACAATAAATACTTTCTTCATTAAATGGAGTGAGGGGTATATATATCGCACAGCGGGATGGATACTGACTGATAAGGAGAACTTACCTCGGAGTGTGGCCGGCGTGAGGTGAGCACAGGCAGCGGCGGCGAGGGTACACGAGCAGAGACAGCGAGGGTACATGGGCAAAGACAGTGAGTTGGACACGGGCAGAGACAGCGAGTGGACACGGGCAGAGATAGCGAGGGGACACCGGCAAAGACTGAGGGGACAGTACAGGCAAAGACGGCGAGGCGACATTAGCAAAAGTGGTGGGGGTGGGCACAGACAGCGGCGTAGGGACATTAGCAGAGGCGACGATGGGACGGACACAGGCAAAGGCGGTGGGAATGAGTAGAGGCGAAGAGAAGACATTGGCGATGGGACCCTGGCTGAAAGAAGAACGGGTGGCTGTCCCAGTTTTGAGAATTCACGGAAAACCGTACAATGAAAAATGAAACCATAAATTTCTTAAACTGGACTAAGTTGAAAAAACACATACTAAATTTTTATACAAATTACAATAGTTCACTGTTTGACATAGGCCCAGGTGAATTTAAAAAATAATAGATATAGTATTGAAGTGATTGATATATAACATTTTCTCTGTCACTGCTCAAAAATAGTGATAAGACATTTCGATTGGGACACGACCAATTTAGAGGCTGCTTCATGGAGCGTCAATAAGCAGGTAGATGTACGCTAGTGGCACTCTTAATATTTATATCTACGCTACTGACTAGGTTTTGGTCGAGTACGTTAGTGGCAACGACACAGTTCTGCACCCTCCGTGACTGTTCTTCGACTTTTTGCGCAGTATTTATCACCAGTAAATGCAGAGGCGGAGAGGATAGCTGGAAAACGGGGGCTGGAGGACACAGACAAAAAGTAAAACCTGTCACAGAAGTCGACGCAGTGATGATCAACGGCTACTCAGACCTCGGAATGGAACACCTGACATTCAGACCTCGGAGTGGACCGTCGGGCACACAGTACATGGAGCGAACCACCGGACATTCAGACCTCGGAGCGGACCATCAGACTTTCAGAACTCGGACCGGACTATTGGACAGTCCGATCTCGGAGTGGAGCGTCGGGCACACAGTACACGGAGCGAACCACCGGACACTCAGATCTCGGAGCGAACCACCGGGCATTCAGACCTCAGAGCTAACCAGCCAAACACTTAGACCTCTAAGCAGTCACTGCGGTCTGATGCCAGGAGGGCACGGGGCAGAGCCCCCTCCACTCACCTCCCTCCTCCTGACCTCCCGACCTAGGTGAAGCGCGCCAACCACCCGCCCTATTACCTAATCCTACCTAGCTAACAGTACCTACAGTTGGGATATCGAACCGAAATATCGATAATATAATTTGTCCCGGGTCATTCTAGATCAACAATTGATATACGAAATGACTTACTGATAAAAAAAAAAAATGAGACATTTCGTTACAATACGTTAAAAATGCTGAGTTACACCCCAAAACTTGCGCAGCTGGTTCTCCAATGCAAGCTATAGAAGAATCATGTTTCCTTCTCATTTCCTACTTCCTGGCGGAAGAAAAACAATTAATTTCTATGAAGTTTAACATAATGTTTATCCATAATCATTAATATTCTCTTCAAGTCCCGTTTCCTAAACTTTCATTCTAAACATTTGTTCCATGAAAATCCTTTTGCCGAATCCCTGTTGTCATCCCATTCTCATCACGACAACCCTCCCCGAAGGCTGATTATGGATAAACATTATGTTAAACTTCATAGAAGTTAACTGTTTTCTTATCCTATGTCATACTTACTATTCTCAATATTTGTGATTTTGAATTAACTAAATTCTTCCGGCTCAAAGACACAATTCGGTTTAATTTAAATTTATAGTTAAGGTAATTATTGTTTTTTTAAATAATTGTAGAAGTAAATTAAGTTTTAAATACAAAATAATTAAGTTTTGTCAAAACTATTTAGTCCTATGTATATTTTTGTATGTTTGTACTCAATAAACAATTTTAGATGGACTAAAAACATGAGTGTTTTTTATTACTAATGTATACTAATTTGCCAAAATAAAATATACATATAAATATATTTGAAATTGATATATACAGTGGCTCAGAAAAAGTATAGCCAATTGTATCTCTATCATATTAGTTTATGAACAGAGGAAATAAGAAATACATTTAATAAATAAAAACATGTTTTATAAGAAGGAATATATACACCATCAGTTTTCAGGAATTCTAAAAATTAATAAATTTATTTGAAATTCTAAACAAAATTATTTAATAAGATTAATTTGTGTAAAAGAAGTTCCCGAAAAAACATTTTTATTTTCTGTTATTTTTGAAAATAAATAAATTAAAGATGGCAAAAACAACTAATATGATGAGTGACCTTTATCGACCTCTCGCAACCTTCAAATGTTAATAAAAAGACGTCGCTGAATCACGGGCAATGTACTCCGCAGCGCGAATTAATCATCTCAGGTTTTGCTCTTACTCTGAAAATCATGGTCTCTTACTCATACACCTCTTTGTGTGAGATTATAAGAGTTTTTGAGTTTAGCCCCCCTTTCCCTTCTACTCAAAATTCATCGGTGTTGTCCTTATAGAATTTTGGATTTACATATATATTAGTTAGTTATTGTGACTCATGCCCGGGCTTTAACCACGAGGTCTTTCCTCTCTCTGATAGGCATGAGTCCGACTCTATTGTGGGAGTCCTAAAGTTTGCCTACTAGGTTTATTCACAAGGATAGGGGTCTGTAACGAGTACCTGACATCGCACAGGCTCGGGACTATTGCTCAACTTCCCGTCCAAGGTCGGCCTAATCAAGGTTTTTTCACTTCAGAAAAAAAACCAAAAGACCTCGGCCGGGTTTCGAACCCGCGATCTTGAGCTCAGTGGCTAGCAGGCTACCTGAGAGCTACCGGCGCCCTCTCTCTACCTATTATGTACTTATGTGAGGGTTACTTGGATAGAAAAAGTTATTTCATGTTTTCTCAGTTACTATTGATCCTGTGAAAACATTACTGCGCCATTATGAAAGAGCTATAAATCATAAGTAAATCACATTTTCGAGTAGCGAAAGAGTCCAGAGGTAGGGTGGTGAGGGCGGAGGGGGGAATAATTTATTTTTATTTTTTTCCGGATATCGCACGTAATCAGCTTCAGGTAAAGTAATATAACGCAAAGTTACTCCCGGGCAAGGCCTGGTAACCTGCTAGTTCAGAATAAAACATTTAATAATTGTGAAGCAACTGAGGGCGCCGGTAGCTCAGAGAGTTTGCCTTCTGAGCTCAAGATCGCAGATTTGAAACCCGGCCGAGGCCCTTAGGTTTTTTATTTGGGAGGTGAAAAAACCTTGAGCACGAGATGTTAAGCGATAGTTCCGCGTCTGCTCAATGTCAGGTACTCGTTAAACACTCCTTGTCCATCAGAGTGACGAGAGGCGATATGACCTCGTAGTTAGAGCCCGGGCATGAGTCACAATAACTAACTCATTATGAGGAAACATAATTATTATATTCTACATTTATTCGTAATAACTTTGTGCATGCCGAAATATGAAATATATTCTTTTACATTTAGTGGTTTTGGAATGTAAAATTTCAGAGTTAAGTCTAGTATTTGCCATGTAATTCTAATAATTTTCTACCTCCCACTAACAATGAAACTAATTAATTGTCCTGGTTAGATTAGTTTATGATATTGGTCAGATCATAAATAACCGTATCAGGTATTTAAAGCCCGGGCATGAGTCATAATAACTAACTATAATTAAGTAGCGGTTTTTATCGAGTAAATAACATCTCACAGGGTCCGGACAATGACAGGGTGTTCAAGGATATTGACCCCTATATAAAAAACCCGGCGCCCTCCGAGATATATAATTCGAAGTATAAACAAGTGAACATTAGATTTCAAAAATAATTTTGGCCTTTTGTGAATAGTGTGCCACAGTTCCCTTACTCAATAAAATAAAAACGCACTCTTCTGCCTTGTACCGTTCGAGAGAAATTGATGTGTAATAAAAAAATTGCAACCAGTTCGGAATCATACGTTTAAGTAATTTGTTGAATAACTTTTTTTTATAACGGATTATCATACTTTATTGGAACTTCACAAACATCCTATAATTTGGGCACATATTTCCCAGGTCACCCTAAACATTAACAGTTTGCAACTTCTAAGTTGAGGAACGCGGACATATTGTAGAATTTGTAATAAATAAAACAAACTTATTTTTTTGAAATATTGTCTATTCACTAAAGATGATTTCAAAAAATAAGTTTGTTTTATTTATTAACAGTTTGTACATTATAGATACATTTTATGTAATTTAAAGTAGCAACTCTAGATGTGAGGACTACACGTATCCATGAGCTAACAATTTGAGGGCTGCTTCGTAGCTAGGCAGGTCCGGATCAGGTATGGTATCTGGATCAGTTGAACCAGGATCCGGTTTTTCAGGGTTGTAGGAGGCCGCCATCACAGTCTCGTAGTCCGGGGGAGGGAGAGATCCTCCCAAATCCCCTTCATCGGAGAACAGACCCGATCCTCTGTAGCACTGAAACAAACACACAGCACTTCAGAAATTGAGAAAAAATTTTAAGCACTAAAAAAAAAAATTAAAAATTTCATATGATCGTGGCATCAAATTAAACAAAGTTAAATCCTCTACATATAGCATATATGCATATGTTGATTCACAATTCTTCAAATACCGACTTGTCGAAAAGTCCAAATGCTCGAATCTATCGAAATCAATTAGGGAAATATGGAATTTATTAAATATGCTTTCCGAGGTCCTTTTCATAATTTAATAGTAGCAATTTCTAATTGATCTTTGTTATCCTTATATGCATTTTTTACGTAATTACCTTATTTCAATCTTCACATAAACACTGTTTTCATTATCAAACGTAGGCCAACTGGCATCTCAAAAATCTAAACGTGAGGTTGTAGGCGAGGCCAACACATAAAATTAGTAGTGCTTTATGCCATATGATCAGCTACTCATTAAGAACTCATTAATGTAGAGACCTTATAAGCCCGGTTCAAAAAAAGTTGAATTTTTTTAGGTTAAATTTTGAATATATACAGTTCATGATAACTAGTACATGAAAACTCAAGAAATAAAGACAACAATGAAATGCCTCAATGAAGAAAAAAAAATCCTTGCTCACTAGGGAATACCTTACTAAGAACAGAGTGTAGCAGAGCGTTGCGGTATTCTGATTTGGGCGCGCTTGGCGAAATAAAACAACTTATTCTAGGCATCTTTTTATTTCCGAAGAATAAGGGAATTTATGTTATCTGTCAAGAATTAGATGCGGAGTTTTCAACGGAATTTCATGTTTTCCAACGTCCGTGTTCCAAACATGAAAAAAAAAATGTCTGTTTGTTTGTCTGTGAACAGGATAACTCCCGATAGAATGAATGTATCGAAACGAAATTTTATATGTGTGACTTGAACTCTTTAAGAACAACACCTATCGATTTTCAATCAAATTAGCCTAAGGGAAGAGGAGAGGCTTATCTCAAAATCTGTGACTGTATCGACATGAAATTTCAGAATTGAAGTCAAAACCCATTGAGGACATAACCTGTCAAGTTTCAGCGATATCAGCAGAAGGAAAGAGGGGGTTCAGGAGAGGGGTCTCAATTCAAAATCCCTAATAACTGCCGGTTTAAAGAATTTATTGACACAAAATTTAGTATGAGGATTTAGGAGCCCCTACGTAAGTCAACTATGGAATATTAGCGTATATGGTGGACTGGTTTTGGAGGGGTAGAGTATAAAAGATGGCGATTCATCGACTACTTTTTTCTTATGTTTAACGTCCGTATGTCCTCCAACAACAGACAAAAAGGGAGGATGTAAATTTAAAGGCTAATATTTTTATGAATGTAATTTAAAGAAGTACAGTAGAGCGTCGGAAATCCGGACGTCAGAAATCCGGAGCGTCGCAAATCCGGATCGGCTCGGCGGTGAGAGCAGGTGGGAGTTGTGTGGTTAGAGAGGCAACCTGAGGGGACGGCGACACAACTCGTACTTCTTGAAAGACTGAGAGATATGACTGCAAAGAAACGTACGTCAACTCTTGTACAAAAAACAATTAAGGACTTTTTTACCCAGTAGGTTTCCATTAATTACTGTAGATTCTTGTTTTTTTTTTCTAAAAAGTATTGTCGAGTAACTAATCTCAATTACATAATGTACATGTTCTTATTCAATACACTTTATTAAAATGATTTGTGTACTGTATTTTTCGAACTCTATTTTGCAATACAGTAGACTCCCGAGCGTCATGTATCCTCTAGTCGATACATATACGTATGTATACAGTTATTGAAAGCACATTTGAAAATCCGGACAATTCAGTAAGCCGGATGGGTCCCGGTCCCGATCGATCCGGATTAACGACGCTCCACTGTACCTAATTTTACATATTACAATTCCCAAGTTAAGGGGATTTAGTCTTGAGGTTACCTGTTGATCGAGTGAGAGTGTGAAGACATGGATGGGCGTGTCCTGTTGAAGGACTGGCCAGGATTGTCCTCTGTCGTAGCTCTCCTCCACTTTCTGGAACCTCCAGTGACAGAGGTAGCAGATACAGACCACCATCATCAGCATACAGCTCATCATAGCCCTGGAAAATCACAGCATCGAAGTGGCGGAGGGAAAATAGTCAAGTGCTGCAATAATTCTCTAAGGGGTTAGGAAACTAAACCTTTTTGCTTCTTAATCATTACTTCCGGATAGCATTTTTTGACAAAAAAAAGTATGCCAAAAAGACAAAAAACTAAAAAAAATAAAAAAATAAATAAAATTAATCGTTACTTGATTATTGTTCCAAGAGCAGACAAAACATCGTTATCTCCGAAGCGATATAAATAATGTTGCTCCAAAAAAGTTCAGGTTTGCTATTAGTCTTCATTCTAAGATCATGAAATGTTTTTTTTCCCTTTCCAAACTTACAATGAAGACATTGTTATCAGTCACTTTGTGATAAAAAACTAACCTTTTTGAGAAATTAAAGTATTTCATAATTTTTTAATTTTACATGATAAATAATAAAATGTCTTAAGCCCTTATTAAATTTACGCTTTATGTTTGTATTTTGTTATCGGAACCATATTTTGTGAATTAATTTTTTTTTTTCTGATCCAGAGCTGGTAGATTTATTTAAAGAAGCAAAAAAAAGTTGTTATCTAGATAACTATTGGTTATATTTTGAACTTGAAAGAAATAAAACTTGTTTATTTGTGGTATTGTCTATTTTCACAGAATATATTTACATGGGAGTACTTTCGGTATTTCTACCATCCCTAGATAAGACTGATAAGACTGCGTCTTATCTCTTATACTTTTGGCTGAGGATGCTAGAAATACCGAAAGTACTCCCATGTAAATATATTCGGTGAAATTAGACAATACCTCAAATAAACAAGTTTCATTTCTTTCAAGTTCAATTGAATTATTTCACAATATCTCTGCAATAATGTCAGTTTTCATTTATATTTTGGTTTAAGATAGGCATCCAATGGCTAATTCAGATGCATTCTGTAATAGGATGGAATACGGATTTATTATGAATTCCTAGAGAGAAATTACAGCTAAAGTTTTTTGATTAGAAATTAAATTTTTTTAAAAATTGGACTGAAGTTTACTCACCCGCCAAGAAGAATGTTGACCCCAGCGTGAGTAGGCGCAACGTTTGTCATATTCAAATTGTCTGAAGTGAAATTTCTTTGTTTTTGATGAAGCGCTAAAATCGCGAAATTTTTCGATGGAATTGCGATTATGTTTACCATTTTCTGTTGGTTGTCACTCACGTTTTGTACGTCTCACTCAGTGTTTGACCTTGAGTATTTATTGTCTTCGTTAAATGACCTATAATGGCTACAGAATCCATATATTTAGAAATATTTAATAATTGTTTTAACAGAAAGAAGAGTCGAAGTAATGTGTTCAGAAAGACGAACAGGGTAAGTTGAGGGGCGTGCCTCAGAGCACGATAACACCACTTACTATAGCAACCGATACAAGAAATCTATATCTACTAATACTGCTAGTTTCCACTTCCAGCTTTTCAATTAGTCAGATACAATCACTTTCCAAATAAACCTTCTCATTTAACTGAGTGCAGATACATATTATTTTAGTTTTTTTTTTACATTTACCTCCACCATTTTTCTACAACTAAATACAAGTTCATGTTGAGGGGCACAGTTCATTTGAATTTGTAGAACAATCTCTTCTGAAAATATACCCTAGTTTGAATACTCACCTGGGAATTTAACCATTTTCAGAATTCTCCATTTATTTTGGAATTATTAGTATAAATCTCAACTTACTGCCACTATTAGAATTAGTTAAGAATTCAATGAATCGCAAAAAGATTAGCAACGTTGGGTTAAATTATTAATTACTTTCTTATACTTATAGTATGTATATGCGAAAATCCGAGGTAGAGCTTTCAACTGATTTTCACGTTTCAGGTAATCTGAATATGTTTTGACCATTTTCGTTATGATGTCTGTGTGTGTCTATATGTGATTGAAACGTTGTGAGCGCTCTAACACAAAAACGATTGTAGCTATGAACTTGAAATTTGGAATGAAGGGGTCACATGTTCTAGCTTCGATCTGAATAAATTTTGGCCTAAATCAAAAGAAAATTGAGACCACTTTCCCCCGGGACTTAACTACATTTTACAAGATACAGCTTATGACCTAATCAAAAATCTTTTCAAGTAATAGTTGTAGAATTACAATACATAATTTATATTCAGAAACATTTTTCACAGGTCGTCCGGTTTTCTAGATACATGCCGAAAACCATCTTGAAATGTAGTTTTGAAACACATATTTTTAGACGTTTCCTTGATTTATCCAAAAACGGTTAGTCCTATCGAAAAATTGATGCTTACCAGAAATGTAAAATTTCCAATTGCTAAAAGTCATCAGATTTGAGATAGGATTAATATGACAAAAGTTATAGCCCCCGAAGAGTGCAAGCTAAATACCAATTAGGAATATATCTAATTGTAATTTTACAATCGTAACTCATAGCCACGAACTTTAAAATAAGGTTCATGTATTGGTACCTACCTAGTTCTTTTGAAAAATTATAAAAGTTAAGAAAAATATAAAATATGTATGTGACGTGGCTATTACAGGACTTTCTCCCCCTTCTCAAAATTATTTCATAACGCTGTAAAATGAGACAAAATGAAATGATTTTGAGAAGGAGGGGGGAGATGGAGTGTTTGAAAAAAAAAAATTTAGTAATACTTACTTGGTGTGATTAGGGTTTTTGAAATATATTCGCTGATGTCTTCTGGAAGTTCCAAAAGAATAGGTCGATCCCAAAACTATTTATTTTGTTTTCACTAGTACTTCACGAGAATTTTCAGAATATGATTCTAATATCTTTAATAGCTCTATATCACATATGGGTTCATCGCCATCAAACAAAAAATGTATAAAAATCTCAAAAGAAAGGAAAATTCTCTCTTGGTTTGTCAAAAAACATTGTTCTATATTGACCCAAACACGTGTTAGCTCGCACATCCAGCGTGCAAACTCATTAAGTGAAAACACTTTATTTTAAACACTCAAAAAATGGAGGTTCACTTGCATATGGCGATGATGTTACATGGAAAACTATAACCGGATTTCCACGTAAAAAAAGAGTATAAGTAAATAAATATTTTTAACTGGTTTATTTTTTTACAGATATCAATATTAATTATTAATAAAAAGAAAAACTAATATATTTTTAAAATATTGTCTATTTCACAAGAAATATAAAATATATGGATACTTTCGGTATTGCTACCATCTTCAGCCACGAAGAAGCCACATCAGTCGTGGCTGAAGATGGTAGCAATAGCGAAAGTACTCCCATATATTTTATATATCTTGTAATATTTTTAAAAAACATTCGTTTCACAATATTGATGGAGATTTTTTTTTGCAGTTAGACAACTCCAGAAGGATTAGAAAAAATTGCTAAAAATAAACACCCCACAGTCCATTGGTAAAATTTGGTATTTTTGGGAAATGTAAACTAAAAAAGAGGCAATGGTTTCGTTATAAGAAAAGAAAAAAACGGAAAAAACAATCTGAAAAATATATTTAGAGCAAGTGACTTTACATTGTGGTTTATTTTTAATTACATACATAATACAATGTTAATTGGTATATACATGAATGATATATAAAATGATAACAGAGAAAAACAAATGGGAAAAATGCTGAATAAGTTAGAGCAGGGGTCGGCAACCTCACTCATAAAAATTATCATATAGGCCTGAGCCTAAAGGCAAGAGGGCCGCCTGCGAACTGAGCTCACGCAATATCTGAGGGAGAGGACATTCATTGCAGACATAAGATCAGACAGAGGCTAGCGCTTTTCATCTTTTCAAAACGTCCATAGATGGGGTTTTCAATAAGTAAACGGCACTGAATTAGGAAGGAACAAAATTAATTGCATTTCTTTTTTTAAATGTTTTTTTTTTTAAAGAGAATCAGACATTTCGAAATTTAAAAATGAAAAATAGCCCTATAGAGTTTTGGATTTTGAATACATTAAACACCACCATAAACACCCGCCCGTGATTTATACTCCTTCTCTTTCGACCCCGGCGTCCTTTTGGTCCAAGTTAGATGACTTTAGAAATAAGTTGGAATTTTCAATGAGTTTCACAAAGTAGAAGTGGTGTGCTACTCTTCTCCTGCCCTCGACATAAGTAAAACATTTGAGAGCACATGGCTTAGGTTAGATATAATTTGGGTTTGAAATCAACAAGGACTAATAAGGTGCTAATTGTGAAATTTCATGAAAATCCGATCAACTGTTAATGAGCTAGCATTCATTTTATATGTTTCGAGTCCCTCTTCCGTTCAGAATTTTTAGATGCCACATGGCCTATGTGTGAATCGGGCTTATAAGGATGATATATGTGCAATTTCATGAAAATCTGATTAACCGTTAAAAAGCTAGCAGGTTACATCATCCTCTTCAGCCCCTGAGTGAAAATTTAAAAAAATCCTTAGTGGGTTCTTTTAACGATTGAAGATTGCCTCAGGATTGACCACTCCACGGACTACTGACCCCCACCCAAGCCCACATGGATCCTGCTCGAAGGGCCAAAAACCCCTGCCCTATATCAGCATTGTCAGTCACTATCGCTACAATATTTATATAAATGGCTTCCCGGAAGAACTTATCAACAATAAAACAACTAGGAAATTATTATTTCGGAAATACTCTTATTATAGACGTTTGTCTTTTATAGTTTTTGAAATAAGTGGAACATACTTTGGTATACACACTTTACAACTCAGACATGCCCACGTTACCATATACCTTGACAGCTACATATGCCGATGAAAATCTTAGCTGCTGCTGAATACATGCCATACATGCCTCGTTCACATTACAACACAATGTTACTCTAATTGAGAACTGGTGCAACATTTGGGAAATTAAACACAACACGGACAAATCACAACATATAACATTTACACTAAGACGAGATACATGTTCCGCCGTTTTCATCTACAACAAGCCCCTCCCTAAGACTAGCACCTTAAGATATTTAGGACTTACACTGGACAGACGACTGGCATGGAAACCTCACACAAGCCTCATACGTAGACACTAAACAAACAATTTAAAATGCTTTATTCTCTTCTGCACAGACATTCGAAATTACCCTTAACACAAAAGCGTAACTGCTACAGATTTCTACTAAAACCACTCTGGATGTATGGCTCACAAATCTGCGGTTCGGCTAAAATATCTTATCTGAAACGTATCCAGGTTTTCCAGTCAAAGACACTCAGACTCATTACACAATGCCCACCATACGTAAGTAGTAGAACACTCCACAATGACCTCATGATAAACGCAGTACACGACACAATTCAGGACCTTTACAGACGTTTCCATAACAAATTGCATTCACACCCAAATCCATACATACACTCACTTTCTTGTTCTCATATCCCATAATATTCATTGCTTTTAAATTTCGCACTGAGGAGCTACCACTGGGTAGCCTTCCTCTCTCACGCCACTCAAGAGATCCATCCATCAAGTCCTCTTGGTAGCTGGTTGTTGCTTATGGCAACAGTTGCGGTCAACTTTAATGAGACAAGAAATTTTTTTTTTTTTTAAACGACTTTTTTTCGCAAGTTTGTTAGTTTCAAAGAGGGGGCAGTTGGGCATAATATAATACAAATGTGTTACTACTTCAACACAAGGGCTAAGAACCATATAGGAAAAAGCGAGCCAGGGTGTCTAGAGAGGTTGTACTAATGACGTTTAGTGGATTTTTATAAGAAATACCATTTTCGGGAGAAAGCCTAGGCTCCACACTTGGCCAAAGTTATCATGAGACATCTTTAAGAACCAGAAAATATATTTTGCCTTTATACAGGTATGAGCGGGTTTGTTATAAAGCAAATATTTGATTTCAAAGCGTCCCCATTTTGAAACTATGAGGGATATCAAAAAAATTAACTTGAAAAAGGTTCTTGTATTTATAGGGCGTATTAAAAGTACCGACTTTCCTATGTGCAACCCAATTGGAAGCTAACAACTAATCAATCCTAAAATTAACTTAAGACGTTCTTCCGGAAGCCAAAAATGTCGAAGATCATCAGATTCAAGATACATGAATATTGTTTCTGCAAATGAAGTACATTTGTAAATTACGTTATTTCTTAAATTATAATACTACGATTCAAGCTTTTCCAAAAATATGCTTTTACACCATTTCAATTTCACAATAATCACAGCCATAGCTTCATTTATTTTATTTAATACAGAAAACAAGCTCATATCACTTAAGGAAATTTTCCTTGGGCACATAAAAAATTGCAACATAAAATAAAAAAGTGCCCTATAAAAATACAAGAACATAATCACAATTACGAATTTGCCATGAGCATTTAGTAAATTTTATCATTGATCTTGAGTGCTTTTCATAGCTTCCAATAATACACTTTATTACCGAAAGGTAAAATCATTTAATTAATATAATATTGTTATTTCTTACAGTTACTTAAATATATGTAAGATATATATTATATATAGGTATATATATATTTAGTTTTCATATCTGCCAACTCTACATTGGTTCATACCTTCATTAAATCTAAAAACGTATTTGCATGTAGAAACAATTAGTAAGAATGCATTCAATTACACAATTATATACGTACACATATATCATTAAATTCATTCTTACTCATTTCTTCTACATGAAAATACATTTTTAGATTTATATTTAATAAATGTATGAACCAATGTTTCAAGTAGAGTTGGCAGATATGAAAACTAAAAATGAAAATATTTTTTATTAGCGCTGAAATAAACAAGAAAACAATTTATAGTAATAAAGTTTTGAGGATTTTAAATAGTTTTTTATCATTATGTGAAGAGTAGCTAATGCCACTGCGTTGACAAATCAAGAGTTTTACAATACATCAAAGTATATACATAAACTATGTTGCCATTTTTGAATCCACTAAAACTAAAGTAATTTGTTGTTTGTTTGCATTGTTATTTGCTATTCAGTGAAAAAATAGACTGGTCTACAAAAACGTTTTGTGAAAATAATTTTGACAAAGAAAAAAGAGTTAAAAAAAAAAAAAACTCAGAAAAAGCAACATGTTCTCTAAATAAGACAGACACATGGGAACCCTAGTTTCACTTAGTAAAATATGTACTTGTTTTAGTTAGGTACTTTAATTATATTTGTTGTTAAATAAGAAATTCCCTATTAGTCTGATTCAATTATTTTTCTTACATTTTCTATTTACATATGGACTGTTCAGAAGCCAATCAGTGTATGTCCATTTTTTGGGTAATCCATTTTTTCAAAACAACTTATAATAATTATAATTATTCCAATTTCAAAAACTGTTTTTTTTTTTTTTTTTTTTTTTGTATCAATTTTGATTAAATAAACAAAATCCGCACAACTTCTACAAACCTTCAGAAAGAACGGTATTTACTAATAACCTAGAGATACATGACAACTTTTTGTATTTTTTTCAGTTATTTTATCCAAACATATGTATATCGTAACTTATACGAACACATACATATATTATATAAAATAAGTCAATGCAGGTAGTCACGTCAACTGGCAAACCTACTTTGACCCGACTAATTCAACATTTATTAAATTAAATAACCTTATTATATACAAAATTAATTTATTTTATTTTTATTAATGGAAAGTGCGCTTCAGTTCTGACATATAATCATAAATATATAAACTTAAATATAAAATCTCATAACAATCTCTTCAATGAAAATATCACACAGAAGTTATCACTCGTTGAAAAAGAGTTCATTGCATTTGTCCAAATTATCACAGGACTTCGACTTGTTCGACCTATAAAAAATAAAATAATAGAATGAAAATATAGGTAAGTTTGTTTTTTAATAAAAATATAGGTAAACATAAATATTAAAACAAAATACTACGTATTGTAAGGACTGCACAATATGCAAAATAAATACAGGATCTCCAACTTAACTTTCGAACAAATCTGGACGTTTCTTCAAACGTATGACAGAATAAATCATTCATAATCCTACTGGTAAAATTAGATCAGACTCTGCCAACAACTGGCATAAAGGGACTATGTCCTAATTATGAATGGGACGGAGGAATTTGAGGAGTCATGGGCTGAAGTGAGAGCAACACTAAGTTCAGGAACTTGAATGAAATAAAACTCGTTTATTTGTGGTATTGTTTAATTTCACAGAATATAGACAATACCACAAATAAACTAGTTTTATTTCATTTAAGTTCATTTGAATTATTTCACAATATCTTTGCAATAATGTCAGTTTTCATTGAGTTCAGCAAGAC
This sequence comes from Aradus depressus, assembly GCA_963662175.1. Classification (NCBI taxonomy): domain Eukaryota; kingdom Metazoa; phylum Arthropoda; class Insecta; order Hemiptera; family Aradidae; genus Aradus; species Aradus depressus. The sequence continues at coordinate 27,938,458 of OY759218.1, forward strand.
GACGAAGTGGGTGGTTCAAAGAGAAAATCACATTATCTCAGCCTCCAGAAGCAGCTCCAGTCCAGAGTACGCCCCTTCTTCTGCTGCTGTTGTCGCCGCTATCATTGTAATTGGGGGGATTTGAAAGAGTGCCAAGCTCTAACTGCATCAGAATAGTATTTACGTATGATAGCGAACTAGAAAGCTGACCTAAAAAAACGAACAACTATCGAATACATAGGAGAGAAAGGTACTCAGAAGAATATATGAATCTATCAGGGAACTAGACCACAGGAGGATTAGAACGAACAGAGAAATGAAAGAGTTCTACAATAGAACACAATACAATAAAAAACATGTATCTATATCTAATGTCAAATGTAAACTTTATTAAGTATACCACTTGCACTATTCAACAAGACGGCAGTTGATTTCAATGTTTCTTCATCTGAGAACTCGATTGATATTAGGTTCTAATTTGATTAAAAGTTTGAAAACCCGTTAAAAATTCAGGTTTTATAATCAATTCAATCCTTGCATCGTGTAGAAAAAATAAATTAAAATTAGGGAATATAATGCCCAGCCAATTTTCTGATGACATGGGATAAATGATTATGTATGCTCTAAGAAAAAAAAAAAAAAAAGTAAGTTTTTCAAGTATCACTCGGAAACTAGCTGTATCTAGACTGCAGAGCACTCTGAGAATATCACGTAATGCCTCAGAGGGAAGCAACCTTCTCGTACTCGCGGTTCGCATTATTTATGCCAGAGGTTTTCAAGTGCGGGCCGTTTAGCAAAGGCAAGTAATTAAGCACTAAAATATGTATAAATCATTTTAAAATGTCATATATAGTACTAGTTATTTCAAATCCATGTTTCATGACTAAGAAAGACCATTTATCTTTTGCCACAGGTAAACTTAAGATTTTTAGAAAAAATAGTAATTTTATAGATTCGAGGCGAGCCGCACAAGAAAACAGAGGGGCTGGAAGGCCGCGGACCGCAGGTTGGCAACCCCTGATTAAGACAACTGTTGCTAACACTAACCTAGTGGGAAGGTTGTCACGCCGGCCGATGTGCAGCATGACGGGGCCACTTCTGATGTCTTTGAAAACGGAGATAGCTTCCGAGTGGGTCAGACCCTGCAGAATGGCTCCATTCACTGCAATTATTTCGTCACCTTGAAAAAAAAAAAATAAATAAATAAATTGTTTATATTATTAAAGATATTCATCCATACACGGTGAGTCAACTAAACCATTCATATAGTTTTTCTAGAAAACGGAATCGGTTAGATAGATGGTTCTTTCTTTATATTCTTTATAGCTTACACTGCTTGCGTTAATAAATATTTTCTTAAGAATTTATTTAGATTTCTTTCGCTTATATAAGCTACGTTTAAGGTAAATAAAAACGTGTTGTCTTTCTGTTAAATGTTTTTCATTTATTCGCATCATATCATGCGTCCTCAGGCTGCAACATAAATCACAATCGCATCACAAAAGCAACTATGTGAATAATGAACTTACATAAATCAATAAATCATAATTTGATAATCTACAACAGATCGTCATAATTGCTTTTCATTGGTTAGTAGACAGATTTGTCAGAGTACACTTCTCGCAGAAGCAGAGAAAGAAAAATACATAATTTTGTGGTTGGAGGTAAACATGGTTATCAATAAATAAGAAACAATAATAATAATATTTAGTTCAGTGATGTGATTTATGTTGTAGCCTAATGTGCATGCATAGAACGATGCAAAACCGGTCGTGAATAAAACAAAAAATGTTAAAAAGGCAAAATCTTTTTAATTGCTTTATAATTTTTTTTTTTCTCGCAATTTTCACTTCAAAAAATCCTGAACCTAAGGGACAAATCCGATCCCAAGGTGTGAGACATCCTGTATCATCCTAAGGTAGGATTCCTAACAAGGGATGGAACTGGACCATCATCTTGGGAGGGAAGTGGAGGGGGTCTGGTGTTAATTACCACATAGATACGCCACTTTGCGAAAATTGAGCTAGTAAAGAGTACTGTTGCAACGTGTGAGGATTACCTTCACGCAAGAAGCCATTCTCAGCAGCTTGTCCAGTTTTAAATATAGTTTTGATAAATATTCCAAGGTTTCCTTTTGGGGAGTCGTGGCCTCCTACGATGCTGAATCCCAACGACTTGAAACCAGGTCCTTTGTGGAAGGTCACTGTGAATATGGACAGTGTCAGCGACTTAGGTCGATTTGCGTGAACAACTCGATCTGTTAGGTCATTTCGATTCCGAAAATAAGACTCATTATGTGAAGAGAATTTTCGCATTCCTGTCCTCGAAGTTTCTGAATCTTTTTTCTCTTCTGGGATGGGAGGTTTCCCCATTTTTGACCCTATTGTCTGCGGTTTGGGGTGGCTGTAGCTACTTGAAGTGACTTCGTGAGGTTCAGTGGTTGCTGGTAGAAATGAGCCCCTCCCAGACAGTCTTTCACTAAAGCTTGAACTACTTTTATTATTTGTTTTGTGATTGATGTCTGAACTTTTTAATAGTAAGTTTTCTGTAGGTCGACAGATGACAATTTCGATGTCATTGGATGAGTTCCTCATGAGCTTCCTCACCTCGTGGATGGTCAGGCCTCTCAGACGGATTCCGTTCACTTTGATGATCTCGTCTCCTTCTCGGACCCGCCCGTCCCTGGAAAATAACACATCATAAATCACTATGTTAAAGACTAAACAGCCTCCCCCCTCATCCTTATTTCATTTTTTCTACATATACTAGAGCTGGTATCTACTAGTGGTGTAGGTTTCCCCATACTCTCGCTCCCATTCCACCCTACACCTTAGCCGCCCGGGTTCCTACATTTTCTCATGGGTTTTCTCTATCTTCATTTTCAATCCTTGAGCTAATATCAGCCCTATTCCAATCTGTTAACATAACCTCTAACTAGTTAAGCCCAAATACAGTATAGCCCATTTATTTGTCCCCGTAATCACTGTCCCTTCAGGAAAGAATCACAGGAATGCGGCACATATCTGCTCTACTCCGAACATCACTTTCCCCTGGACTGGAGACCCGAATCAACTTTCCAAGAACAATATACAGAATATTAATTATAGATACATGTCTTACATTTAAAAAGTATAATTTATCGCAAATAACTTTATTTATTACCACTCAAGAAAAACACATCAACTGAGTTAATATAATAAGACTAGGGAGACTTCCCCCTATAATAGGATTCCTCTCTAAATGAATTACAATTACAATAATAGAAAACAATAGAATATTAATAGCTGCAATAATATGTATTATATCATTAATTACATCATTTTACTATTTACGAATAATTAGACCAATAATATCATGATATCAAATAAATAAATGATCAATTAAAAACCCTAAACAAGGTGTAATACATTACCAGCTTTTTTAATTTTAAACCTTGTACATATAAAGTTTTAAGTTAAACAATTGCCAACTATAAGGGGTGCACTGTCTACCGGGATCTCAGAAGTCGGCGGACCAACCCTGGCAGTCGACGTGCGGCCCCAGTTCCAGCACCAGTGACCAATGCGGGGAGCCGGCTGGTCACCGCCCCGCCTCCTCAGGTAAGTGGGCCTCTGGGAGGTCCTCGGGAGGCTGCCTGGCCAGCTACCCTGCCCCATTTCTCCACCAACACCATACAACCCCCATTGTCCTATGCACACGTCACCTCCCCACCCCCGCCTCCCCTCAAGAGGGTGCGAATGCAGCAACCCCGGGCTGACCCAGAACAGTCAGGGACCGAGCCAAACTCATTCCAAGGTATCAACGATCTTCTTTCATCCTTCATTTCTCAAATTCAAAACTTGGTCACCCCTCTATTTTCCTTGCTCACTACGCTTATCCAAAAGTTAACCCTTACACATGTCTAATCCTTTCACAGGCAGGTCCCTGATAGTGCTCCTATGGAATGCTAATGGTCTTGTTAGACATTCAGGTGAACTGACTTACGTACTTCGGGAGAGGCGAATTGACGTCGCTTTAATAACTGAAACTCACTTCACAGATTTGACCCGATTTCACATAGACGGATACACGACTTACCGGACGGACCATCCAGACGGGACAGGCCATGCAGGAACAGCGGTGCTTGTCAGGAGAGGTTTGGTGCATCACTTTCTGCCTTCCTTCTGCGAGCCTCACCTTCAATCGACAGCGGTCGAAATCTCATCAGCTTCCCACAATTTCACACTTGCTTCAGTTTACTGTCCTCCACGCCACAACATTAGCCCGCAACACTTCAACAACTACTTCGACACTCTGGGTGATGACTTCATAGCCGGTGGAGACTACAATGCTAAGCACCTGGAGTGGGGATGTAGGGTCAACAACCCGCGCGGACAGACACTTAACTACGTTTTGACGGACAGACGATACAGAGTCTATTCCCCCCGAGAACCCACATATTGGCCAACTAACAGAAGAAAACTTCCCGATATCCTAGACTTTTTTGTAGCTTCGAAATTCTATCCCTATACATCAATAGAAATAATTCCCGACTTGACATCAGACCATTCTCCAGTAATTTTCACCCTAGACTCCCAACCTATTCAGAAGACACCCCGACCCTCCCTCACTTCAGGGCTCATTGATTGGGACAGATTCAGAGATATTGTGACAGACAGACTTAATCTGTCAGTCACCCTGAAAGCACCTCCTGACCTGGATGATGCAGTGAACGCTTTCACAACAACACTTCAGGAGGCGGCATGGAGCAGTAGCACCTCCGCCCAGCCTGTCCACATACACACACACAACGTACCACAGCACATTAGAAGACTGCTGGTTGAAAAACGCAGATGTCGTCGTCAGTGGCAAAGACATAGATATCCATCCATCAAAACACGACTCAACAGACTCACACACGAACTCAAAACAACTATATCACAATACAAAGCAGAGACGTTTTCACTTTACACTGACACACTAGCCACTGACGATGGATCTCTGTGGAGAGCAACCAGACGTCTACTGAACTTTTCTTCCTCCTCCTTTCCCATTCAAAACCCGGACGGAACATGGGCTAAGTCGGACGAGGAAAAAGCACAATTATTTTCTCAACACTTAACAGACACTTTTAAACCTCATGACATTCATCATCCACTTCATAAACACATACACGACTTCCTCAATATACCTCTACAACTGAGTTTACCCCCGAAACCCATCACTCCGTCTGAGGTGCAACAGGCTATCCTTCTGCTTCCCAACAAGAAGAGCCCTGGCTATGATCTCATTACTGCCAGAGTGTTGAAAAATCTTCCGCGCAAAGCTGTCATCTTTCTTACTTACATTTACAATTGCATCCTTCGCCTTTCCTACTTCCCAGTTCTTTGGAAATTTTCTATCATTACTTTAGTCCCGAAACCAGATAAACCTAAACACTTTCTCTCTTCATACCGCCCCATAAGTCTTCTTCCCACTCCTTCTAAACTCTTTGAAAAAATTCTTCTTAGCCGCCTATTACCTCTCTTCGAAGAACACGACCTTATTCCGAATCATCAGTTTGGATTCCGACAGAAACACTCAACACTTCAACAATGTCACAGATTAGTTGATGAGATTTCCTCTGCTTTGGAAAGGAAGTGGTATTGCTCTGCAGCATTTTTGGATGTGAGTCAAGCTTTCGACCGTGTCTGGCATGTTGGGCTGCTGTATAAGCTGAAACATGTGATCCCTGACGGATATTATCGTCTCCTCCGCTCCTACCTGGATGATCGTTTTTTCCAGGTCAGACAGGGCAGTGTCCACTCTGACGTTCAACCCATAAGAGCTGGTGTCCCACAGGGGAGCATTCTGGGTCCACTTCTCTATGTTGCAAGCACATCCAGCATCCCAACATCGCCTGAGACGGTGTTAGCCACCTATGCCGATGACATAGCAATTTTAGCTACTAATAAATCGGCTGGGGACGCATCCAAATCTCTGCAGGAGCACTTACACCTTCTAGAGGGTTGGTTGCATCTGTGGAAGGTAAAAATAAATGAGATCAAATCCCTTCATGTTACATTCGTCTTGAGGCGCGGTGACTGCCCAACTGTATGGCTGAATAATGTCCCTCTGAAACATGACAAAGACGTACGATACTTAGGACTCTATCTTGACAGACGACTGACATGGAATAAACATGTTTCACAGACTCGACAGAAAATGAAACGGCGATTTGGACTACTCAAAAGACTACTAGACAAGCGATCTCAACTTCGCCTCAACCACAAACTGGGTGTTTACAAGACCGTTATCAGACCCATCTGGACGTATGGCGTTCAGCTAAGCCCTCACACACCAAAAGAATTCAAGCCATCCAAAATAAAATCCTCCGAACAATCACACAATGCCCTTACTACGTATCAAACATAACATTACATCATGACCTGAACATACCATTCTTACACGAAGTTAGACAACAATTATACACAAATTTGCACAACAAATTCACGTCACATCCAAACACACTGGTGGAAGCAATGTCGGTCCGGTCCTTGCCGGGCAGACCTCCTCGGCGACTGAATCGTCGTTGGCCGCGTGACCTCCTGCCTGAGGAGGACCCCTGAGGAGGCGGTGGTGTTGACCAGCCGTCTCATCAAGAGACTCAAGTGGTGTTACTGTTTTTCTTTGTTGTGTTCATATTTCCTAGTTGTGAAGTAATTCATAGTTGGAAATTAAGTAATAAAGGTGAAAAAAAAAAAAAAAAAAAAAAATTTTTTAACCTTCAATGTTAAAATTATAATCAATTATAAGTTTTAATTACCATCATCTACTAGCATTTTTATTAGAAATGCAATTTAATATAACCACATACTAGTAAAATAAATTCATGAAGAGAGTTGATAGTAACCGAATCCCAAATTTATTTTAAAGGCGTAAATGTAAATTAATCGAATAATTAATATAATTATAATAAGCACTTTTATTAGAATAGTAATAATCCCAATATTTAATGCAATTTAATATAACCGCATACTAGTAAAATAAATTAATGAAGAGAGTTGATAGTAACCGATTCCTAAATTTAATTTTAAAGGTGTAAATGTAAAATAATAGTAATAAGGTTATCAATTTAGTAAAAATAAAATCAATAATCCCATTACTTTTAATATTAAGTAATTCTTTAATTATATAAACCCCCGTCATAATGAAAAGAATTATTATTAGAATAATAGTAATAGGTTATCAACTGATCTTCCATAATGCATTTTCCTTGGGCCTTAAAATGTCCAATATTTGAAAACACACAATGTTTATTACAGAGCTGTTAGAAATTTATTAGACGAATCGTTTGGCCATAATAGAAATTGGGGACCTATACACTTGGACTCCCTATAAAATACTACTTACTAATATTAATATAAATATTGATAGTTACTACCTGTCTGTTAAGCCGCCAGGTTCTATGTTTGAGATTATATAACATCCTCGACCAGGCCCGCTTTCCATTTTTTCTACATAGAGTCCCAACTCGTCAGATTTATTTTTTGCAATGCATATCCGTTTGAACTCCTTCTCCAGTGAACTGTACCGATTGAAAGAGGTTTGTGGACAGTGTGTATCCTTACTAACAGTTGTCTGATCCGTCTCACCCCTGGTCTCTTTCTTCACGTTCGCTTGAGACAGGCTTCCGCAAGTCTTGCTCCCAGAGAGCGTGTTTTTCTCAATCCGAGCACCTCCAATTTTATCCAGACTTAAAGAAGGCTTAGTCTTAATTGGGTTGGTAGGGTGAGATTTTGTAGACAATTTTCTATTGGTCAATGAGGATTGAGGCTGGAATTGTGCAGCAGGCGATGATAGTGAGTATGAAAACGGTTTTTCTTTAGTTCTTCCGACATCCAAAGTTTTATTTGTAAGTAACGACTTGAACTGGTTCCCGTTGTCTTCCGGTTTCACCATAATTATACTATTTAAAAAGTTGTATATCTCCTTGAGGTGCGGCTGAGTCCTTACATTAACCGGAAGGTTTGCGTTTCCATCAAAAACTTCTCTTTGAAAGTTCTCGCTCTGAATTCTTCCATTGGAAATGTTTCGCCCAACGTCTGTAGTTTTTGAAATCTGGTTTTCCGGAGGCTGGTAGATGTCTTTGCTGCTTTCTTCATCTCCGAAAGTGTTCAGATTGTCGACAGAGGAGGTGTCGCCGCTGTTTCCCAGATAGTCGAAAGACAAGCTGGTTGATTTATTGAGGTACCTCTGTTTCACGTTTGCCAGCAGATCTTCATGACTCCAGCACTTCATGTTCCCCTCGCTCTTCTGTAACTCTTTAGCACCAGAACCTTCTCCACCATTCTCTTCTAATGGATTTTCCATAACAGTTTCTATAACATTCTTTTTAAACTTCAAAGTTTGAGTAGAAGTTTTTGGAACCTTACCACATTTCTTCTCTTTTCCTTTAAACAACAAACTGTTGAGTTGATAAAGATCTGCGATACCTTTTTGACATTCGTTCTTCACCCAATCAGATCCATTTTTTGAAGCATTTACTTCAGAACTGTAAACAGCTTGTTTGTTAGGGGTCTGGGGACCGTTACTTCGAGCAAACATATGACGTAGGGACTCCACCCTAGATATTTTCCTGTTCTTCTGAGTGGTCACTGGCGGGGTGGTTGACTTGACCCGCTGGTTCGAACTCACATATTTCCGAGGGCTGGTCTCCAGGATCTCAGTGGAATCACTTCTTTTCAACTGTTCCCATTTCCGGCCAACTTTCTTTCCCCATGTCGCCAGACCTGAAACAAAACTAAATATAAATTTTCGGCAGGGACATAAGGTTTATCAGAAATCTCTTCTTTATAGGAATGGAGATAGCAGATTTTTTCTTCAGGAAACGGTTATTGAATTCTTTGACTTAATTATTCCGTTCAGGGGAAAGAGTGGGCAATAAATGGGGCAAAACAAGATGGTCCCTCTGAACTCCAAAACGGTTAAACCAATTTTCTTGACATTTATCTCAGCTCTAAATGAGAACACTCCAGTAATTTTGCCGGCAATAAGGAAAATATGAACATGAAATAAAAAAATTAAATCTATGTGTAATAATTTCAAATTCAAAGTCACAATAATTTCAAATTAGATTTATCTGCGAGAAAATATAGGTAGTAGTAGTAATTGGATGATTTTGTTTGGCGCGCAACATCCAGGGTCATAGCGCCAATACAAAACCTATATTTTTAAATGAATTAATAAATAGAAAATATAACAATAAAAAAAATGTTAACAAACAAACAGCAGTACCAACTACCCCTGGGTTCTGCTAAGTGACTCTAGGAGAACGGCACATCCCGCTGTGATGTGGGAGCAGCCACAGAGGGCGCAACATAAGGAGGGCACACTGACAGCCACTCTAGTATAATTGGAGGCACATCAGAGCAGACTGGATAGACAATACGATGACCGACTAACTACCCCTGGGTTCTGCTAAGTGATTCTAGGAGAACGGCACATCCCGCTGTGATGTGGGAGCAGCCACAGAGGGCGCAACATAAATAGGGCATACTGACAGCCACTCCAGTATAATGGGAGGCACATCAGAGCAGACTGGAGAGACAATACGATGACCGACTAACTACCCCTGGGTTCTGCCAAGTGACTCTAGGAGAACGGCACATCCCGCTGTGTTGTGGGAGCAGCCACAGAGGGCGCAACATAAGGAGGGCACACTGACAGCCACTCTAGTATAATTGGAGGCACATCAGAGCAGACTGGATAGACAATACGTTGGCCGAATAACTACCCCTGGGTTCTGCTAAGTGACTCTAGGAGAACGGCACATCCCGCTGTGATGTGGGAGCAGCCACAGAGGGCGCAACATAAATAGGGCATACTGACAGCCACTCCAGTATAATGGGAGGCACATCAGAGCAGACTGGAGAGACAATACGATGACCGACTAACTACCCCTGGGTTCTGCCAAGTGACTCTAGGAGAACGGCACATCCCGCTGTGTTGTGGGAGCAGCCACAGAGGGCGCAACATAAGGAGGGCACACTGACAGCCACTCTAGTATAATTGGAGGCACATCAGAGCAGACTGGATAGACAATACGTTGGCCGAATAACTACCCCTGGGTTCTGCTAAGTGACTCTAGGAGAACGGCACATCCCGCTGTGATGTGGGAGCAGCCACAGAGGGCGCAACATAAAGAGGACACACTGACAGCCACTCCAGTATAATTGGAGGCACATCAGAGCAGACTGGAGAGACAATACGATGACCGACTAACTACTCCTGGGTTCTGCTAAGTGACTCTAGGAGAACGGCACATCCCGCTCTGATGTGGGAGCAGCCACAGAGGGCGCAACATAAAGAAGGCACACTGACAGCCACTCCAGTATAATTGAAATAAAATATAGGTATAAAACAGTGTAGAGTAGTAGTCTGGAGTCCCCCATCAGTCAGCATGGTCTGTCTTCTAAAGAAGTCTATCATCTTCGTCTCCTCTCAATTGTACTTTTTTTCAGGAGAGCAAAAAAATTATATTTCAGATGGATGAAATGATACAAACTCATGACGTCACCAGCACATTAGTATGAGGTAAACCACATACATCTATAAATTTCAATACTGAGAAAGCGTTTATTTAGAAGATATTAATATATTAACTTTGGATTTATGTTATTTTGAAATTCACCAGAAATATTGTAAAATAAAAAGAAGACTGACAGGATGGGAATTTTTATATTGCGCCATATATGGGGATATTTTACCGGAGTTATTTACAAACATCCACAGCCCCTGGAGAGAGTTTATCTATGAAATAAAAACTCTCCCCCAATCGGGATTCGAAACCACGCCCATAGTGAATGCATGCAACTAAAACTTTACACTCTAGCCCACACGGCCATCATAGTCCCTTATATCCTGAGAAACATGACTCAGTTTCGATTTTTAAAAAAATATTCCTTGATTTTTGATAATTTTAACTCATTTGGGACCACTGTGTGGTGTATCGATATTGCTGCTAGACCTATCGGCTTACCGATACATGGGCATTATGATAATTGAGTGGATCTCTAGGCACCTCTTCTGTTGGTCTTGGGAGATCCGGAGATGGGGGTGGAGTTGGCTGGAGATACATGTCCAGAGCTTGGCCGCCACTCCTCTTCGCTGTCCGGAGACAAGGGAGCCAGACTCACCAGCTGTGGATTCGGGTCCGAGCTTCGTCTTTTGAACAGACGCATCCTACACAAACATTTACAAGAAATATTTAAAATTGAAACATTTGAAACTGTGCATGTGTCGAGTGTAGAGAATTGTATTTGCCTGGTCCATCCAAAGAGGGGTCTCCAAACAACAATATTATTTTTTTTCGAAAAAAAAAAAAAAACCAAAACAAGTTTAAAAGGACGAGAAAATTCTGGACTTTTTTATACCAACTATTTTTTTACAGATTACTCGCCCTTTCCCCTCTCAAATTCAATTCATTCTGGCATTACTGAATACATGAAAGTAATGTGTTGGCATCAGCGATTTTCTTTGTTACATTGTACAACGTAATTCTGAGAGTGACTTTCTTATACCCAGTAATGCCAGTATGAAAAGAATGGAAAAGAGGAAGAGTGACCTGTGAAAAAGTGGTTGGTTTAAGAAAGTCCTATTATGGCCAGATCCCATATATTTCAATTTTTATTTATTTCTAATCCTTTTTAATAAAAAAATACCTAACATAAAAACACATTTTTAAATTACTATTTAAACATTACTTACAGAAATTTATTGCACTTTACTGGAGCGCAATAACTTTGCTCGTATTGGTCCTATCTCAAATCTGAGGACACATAATGAACCATTTTTTCGATAAGACTAACCTTTTCGGCGTGCATCAAGCAAATGTCTAAAAAAATGTGTATCAAAACGTCATTTCAGGTCGGTTTTCGACATGTATCTCATAAACCGGGTGACCTTCGAAAAAGCGTAGTTCTTCGCTTTCAGTTTTCTCTACAATGTTTATTTGAAGAGATTTTTGATTACGTCATAAATAAAAGCGCTATCTAAAATGTACTTAGGGCCCCGAAGTAAAATGGTCTTAATTTTCAATAAGTTAGCACATTTTCATTTCAAATTTCAAGTTCATAGCTGCAATCAACTTTGAGATGGAGCGCTCAAAATGTTCCAATCACACATACAATATGCGTGAAGGAGGGCGCCGGTAGCTCAGTGGTATGGGTGCTTGCTTATTGAGTTCAAGATCGCGGTTTTATTTTATCTGGGAGGGGGGAAAAAAAAACTTAAGCACACCGTCCTTCGGATGGGACGTTAAGCTATGGTCCCAAGTCTGTACGATGTCAGGTACAAGACCCCTACCATGAGTGAATAACAATTTAGAGTAAGCAAAATTTAGGACTCCCATAGTAGAGTCGGACTCATGCCCACCAGAGTGAAGAAAGAGCGCTCTGATAGTAGGCGATATGACCTTGTAGTAAATGCCCGAACATGAGTCATAATAACTAACACGCGCAAAGACACAAACATACACAGACAGCCAACATCGCGTAAAGTATCAAAACATATTCAGGATTTCGGATTTTTGCACGATTACAATACTTCCTTACAGTAAAGGTATAAGAAAGTAATAACTATATATAATAATTACAGATAGTGTTCTACGACAGACGAACAAACTTCGTACACTCGCTAATAGAGTTAAGTTTACGGCCTTCGATTTATGAAACCCGAAAAAGAAAAGAATATTCATCATTTTGAAAGATAGATTCATTTTATTTCCTCTTTTTATTTGTATCATGTAGGTACCATTTTTTCTTTAAAAGTACAAGTATGATCCAATATGTAATATTGAGAAAACATCTTCCACAGCGCGAATTAATCAACTAAATTTTCGTTGTCCCTCTGAAACCGATCTAGTCTTACACTAAATACCGTATCAATACATTCATCAACAGTTATTATGGTTTTTGAGTTGATACGTCCCTTCCTTTGTCCCATTTTGCTGAAAACCGACAGGTGGGGGTTGAGACAGGTGGGGGTTAAATTCAGGGAATTAGAAAACATGAAATTCCAGTGAAAACTCAACATCGAATTTCTGATCGATTACTTAACTATTTATTTTTTATTTTTTAATGTATATTTTAATTTCTCTTATCCGTATTAACAAGACAATGGAGTGTCATTATTGAATGATTTCTCCTTCAAATTCCAAGACATTTATTTATTATGTATCCCATTTACTTATTATATATTGTATATATGTAGTTGTAAAAAAAAAAAAAAAAAAAAAAAAAACATAACTTCACCTAATATGATTTTTGACATGATTACAATAACCTTCCATATGGAAAGTAAAAATGTTGCAATATGCGGTGTAATATTATAAAAAGGTAAACAGCTCCCATTTGGTAATACTAATTAAAAATAGTATTGATTAGGTAGATGTGGGGGGGTTACCTTGGGGGCGCCCACGCCATCCCAACGTAGGCCGGGAAGGAAGTACAAGTTTCTATGCTAATATAGCCTACGCAATTTTTTGTTTTCTTACTGTCATAAAGAGAAAATTAATTTTAATATGGTAATTATAACATACATGTGGAGCAAGACACCATCCTGTTTTTTAAAAATTTTCTTCATACAAAATCGTCAAATAAAAGCAATACACAGTAGGATAATGGGTTAGTGGGATGATTCCTACAACTTCCAGCATTCCTGCAGATGTCAAAATAATTCAACTTTTGGTGACTCCTGCACCTCTGGAACTACCAAGATAACCCTACTTTGTGATGAAACCAGCACCCCTGTACCTGTACATAGCAAGGCATACTTTATAGGGAAGTTTGAGGATTATTTGTCTATCATCCCTGGTCTAGATCAAGTCAAGGGTTGTCATGTTTCGATTCCTATTCTGCCCAGGTTGTGCTAGGTTAGAAAAAGCGAGGTTTGGGTGCGTCATCATCCCCTGGTGCCAGCCCGCCTTGTGCAAAATTTACCCTGGGGCTCCACAGTGGCGTAACGATCCCTCTCGGGGCCCCGGTGCATGATGGTGGGTGTCGAGGGCCCCCGCTTACAAGCAAAAAAAAAAAAAAGTCGAAGAAACTGCAAAAATCTGTGCTAACGCTGTATTAACAGTTACAGTTATTTACAGTTTAAAATAAAATGATAGATAAAACACTTTTTTGAACACTAATATTGTCTAATACTTAAATGTGTACCGGTTTCGGCTTACGCCATCGTCAGCACAATGTTCAACAATAAATCATTATTGTTCAAAAAAGTGTTTTATCTATAATTTTATTTTATTCATTAGTATTTCCACTATATCAACACAGAACGCAAAAAATGTATTCGGACATTTACAGTTTACTAAATCAAGCCCTCCGGACTTTCGTTTTCACGAACGCATCGATAATTTCGTCCAGATTCGCTTTCAAGGAGTTGGTAACCTTGTTCTCTATGGACAAAATACTCAAGTCCGCCAATCTCTCCTGTCCCATCGAGTTTCTCAGGTAATTTTTGATTATCTTCAGTTTCGAGAATGATCGCTCTGCCGTTGCAACTGTCACGGGAATAGTCAAAAAGAGTAAAATTGCGGAGCACACATCCGGGAAACTAGCGGAGAGAGTGAAATACTCGATCAGGACCAAGTTTGCCAACTCCCTGATGGAACGGATTTTCGACAATTGGTCTTTCAGGCAGCTTCGCAAGGACAGCAGCTGATTGAACAGTTGGTCGGTTACGTCGTCATAGTACGTTTCGCTGAACTTTTCGCTTTGCAGTGAAAATTGCAATTTTTACAATGCAAATGTACTCTCATTATCACAGAATCGCTGGGTTACATTCAAGAGTCCTTATATTCAAGTTAAAAAAGGTTGGCTTTTCGGTGCACGTACTTGAAAAAGAAGTATACTTAATAAAATTGTTGTTCAATATATATAATATTTGTATACATTTTGGCAAAATCACAATTTTTACAGTTAGTAGTTAGATTGAATATATGGAACGGGGCCCCCCAAAAACGACAGTTTTCCAAAATGTTCAATTTTTTTGTCTATGTTTTTAAAAACAAATGATGGATTGTACGATTTGGGGGCTATAAAATTAGGCAAAATAGTGTCCATTAGGTAAAAAGGGGGCCCGAAAAGTCGCTACCAAAAACCTGAAGGTCCTTATTGTAAAATATGTAATCCGTGTTCCCCATGAAAATAAAATTATTACATAATAATTAATTACTATTTTTTTCGCAACAAACAAGCAAAAAAAACAAAAACTCAATTGGGGGCCCCTTGTGCCCTGGGGCCCCACGCCACTGCACCCGCTGGACCGGCGGTAGTTACGCCATTGGACCACCCCCCTGGAACTATCAAGATAATTCGACCTGTGATGACTTCAACATCCCGGGAAATATTAGCATACTCCGACTTCTGGTGACTCCAACGCTCCCAGCACCCTCGGCACTATCAACGTAAATAGTAATGTTTTCAAATTGATGAGTTTTATTTATTTAATATAGTAGTGTGTTAGTGTGTCTGTTCACAGGGTGTTTCAGTCGAAGTGCCCATTACTCTGGGACTGGTTCGGTGGGTCGAAAATAAGAAAAAAAAGTTGTTATAAACATGGGTCCGGAAATGCTTCTTTAAACAATTCTTGAGGGAAAAAACACGTTTTTTTAAAACATTTTGTGAACTAGTCACCACATAATACTCCTGTCATACATTTACATTTCGAAATAATCTCGTATTCTTTCGTTGCTGCTCCTTTTTTCCCCACTAATAATTAAACACTAATCAAACACGATTAAAAGATGCCGGGGGCTTGAAAGTCCATAACATCACTCTCATTGTTCCCAGTTCGGCTTTGAAAAAAGGTTTCATTTTTCGAATTCAATAAAACGTATTTTTGTAACCTGTACTTCTTCAATACGATCAAATATTTTCGCATGAACGCCCCTGCATTTGCCCCAAATGCTTAAAATGTAGTAGTAGGCTTCAATTTTTTGTTAAATATAAGGAAGCCATTTTATAAAAAAAGTTAATGTATGGACTCAGTCTTCAATCTGATTGAAGGTGGTTCAAAGTGGATACTATGAACACTCCTCCACTCTCCCTCCAACATCATAAGTTACAGAGTACATTTTATTATTATTATTAAGTTAAAACAATAGATTTAAATTTGGTAATTTTTTTTTGATATTTAAATTACTTTTTGGTATTATTAGCATTTTGTATATATTTTAAATATTGCCATTTATTATTTTACTTTATTTAATCATTCACCACTCTCATCAAATGTTTCATAACCGATTTTGCATTTTCTGCTCAACAGCAAATGCATTACATACCTACTTGCTAAGAATGGTCATCATATGTACGAAAATATTTTTCTTGTATTTTTAAAAATTTTTTATAGCATGTATTCACAATCGGTAAATACCGTAAGTAAATATGATGATTAAATAAAGTAAAATAATTAATGGCAATATGCAAAAACAAATATAATACATGGTCCAAAATAATAAATAATATTAGTTAGTGCCCGGGTTTTTAACTACAAGGTCATATCGCCTACTACCAGAGCGCTCTTTCGTCACGCTGGTGGACATGCGCACAACTGTAGGGTATAGTAGTAGGAAGTCCTAAATTTTGCCTATCCTAAATTTTTATTCACCTAGGGTAGGGGCCTTTATCGAGTATCTGACATCGTACAGGCTCGGGACCATCGCTTAACGTCCCATCCGAAGAACGACGCGCTCAACTTTATTTTACCTCCCAGATAAAATAATTTAAGGGCCGGCCCGGGCCTCGAAGTGGCGATCCTGAGCTCAGTAAGCAAGCACGCATACCACTGAGCTATCGGCGCCTCTTAAATAATATATATATACATATACAATAATAATATACACAATAAGTAAAATATACACAAAATAGTAATAATACCAAAAAATAAGAAAAGGAATAAATATAATACATTAAAAAATAATAATAATAATAACATAACAAAATTTTAATCATTGTTTTAACTTAATAATAATAAAATTAAAAGTTATTATTTGGGAAGGAGAGTGGAGGGGGGTATCCATAATGTCCACTCTGAACCACCTTCAATCAGACTGATGACTGAATCCATACATTAACTGGGAACTTTTTAAGCCATTTTAGTAATTCGGCCGACATATTTTTAAAAAATGTCTATATTTTTAAAAACAACTTGAAGCGTATACTTTTTTAAGCATTTGCCCCCCTCATGCGAAAATAGTTAGTCGTATTGAAAAAGCTTAGGTTAAAAAAATATTCATTATTCAATTCGAAAAATGGAACTTTTTCAAAACTGAGAGCTAGGAGCAATGAGAATGATTTTCAAGCGCCCGGGATCTTTTGGTCAGCATTTAAATATTAATATAGAATTAATGGTCATTAAATATGGTATTTATACACCGGTGAACCGAGGGAATCCCCCCCTCAATTTAGTTTATACAAAATATACAAACTAGCTAAAATATTCAGAAGTGTAGTTATTATTAAATTTGGTGAGGACTGACAAGACACTTTCTAAACGACGATTACCCCGGGGACTAGAGCTAAGTAATGCTCTAATAAATACTCGAAAAGAGAAAGCAACTCTTTGGAAACTGCAATTCGTAGCTATCTGCTGAACCAGTGCACTCAGACTACACTTCCATTAAATTTGAACAAGAATTACCTTCCCGTAGATACAAATATATTTTTTTAGGACCGTGATTAGGTGTGCCAACCGAAGAATGTTGATGTCCGAATACATTTCTGCGATCTGTGTCGATATAGTGAAAAGATAATAAAATAAATAAACACAAAAAACTTATTTAACTTTTATATTGTCTAATTCCTAAGATATATACATAAAGTGTACAGGTTTCGAATTATGTCATCGTCAACACTAAGTAAGTGACATTTAGGTTTGCTAGGTTGTCTTTAAACGATTCTCAGGTTACCTGAGATCACCTAAGAGAGACCTCTGACCCCTCGGGAAGACCCTGGCTTAGGGGGGGATTCTTACCTTAAGATAACATTTACAAATATTTGAGTTGTCAATAATAAAATAAAGAAAATATAATAGTAAGAAATTAAAAAAAAATGTATAGTAGAACACATAGTATATGTAAGGAATAAGGGCTAATTGAGCTCAAGCTCGCGGGTTCGAAACCCGACCGAGACCATTAGTTTATTTTATCTAGGAGGTAAAATAAACTTAAGCATGCCGTCCTTCGGATGGGACGTTTAGCGATGGTCTCGAGCCTGTACGATGTCAGGTACTCGTTAAAGACCCCTGCCCTAGGTGAATAAAAATTTAGAGTAGGCAAAATTTAGGACTCCCACAGTAGAGTCGGGCTCATGTCCACCAGAGTGACGAAAGAGCGCTCTGGTAGTAGGCGATATGACCTCGTAGTTAAAGCCCGGGCATAAGTCATAATAACTAATTAAGTAACTATTGCGTATGCAGAGGGCGCCGGTAGCTCAGTAGTATGCGTGATTGCCTTCTTGGCTCAAGGATCGTGGGTTCGAAACCCGACCGAGGCCCTTAGTTTATTTTATCTGGGAGGTAACATAAGCACGCCGTCCTTCAGATGGGACGTTATGCGATGGTCCCGAGCCTGTACGATGTCAGGTACTCGTTAAAGACCCCTGCCCTAGGTGAATAAAAACTTATGGTAGGAAAAATTTAGGACTCCCACAGTACAGTAGAGTCGGGCTCATGTCCACCAGAGTGACGAAAGAGCGCTCTGGTAGTAGGCGATATGACCTAGTTAAAGCCCGGGCATGAGTCATAAAACCTATACCTAAACCCATAATATATTAACTTAATGGCGTTAACAGGTGTGATGAGAACTCAGGTTTGGTCGTTCAAGCAACTAATGAACTTGTACATTAGCCATGACTAAAATGGGGTTATTTACAACATCCATGGACCCGGGTGGGAGTTCTATCTAAGAAATAAAATTCTCCCGAACAGGATACGAACTCGCAACCATGGTAGGACCATGCAACCAATGTCCGCACGGCCACCACGACCCCTATTTTATTATTTACCTTTTATTCAACTAGTTAACTCTGTGAAAATGATTTAATAGGTGTATGTGTCACACACATTTATTACACAGTACCTGTCACCTATTCTATTTGACGAAGCACGGTCATTTTACATCGTCGGCTCTTCACTTACTGTACGTATTTCACTGAATACTTTTTTTATGTATATTAAAAAAAAATAATATGAATATAAGAAGATATAAAAAGAATTGGGACACCCATTTCATTTAAATAAAGTTTCCTTCTTATCGACCTTGGAGCAGGTGCCGATAGAGGAGTTTTGATTGTTTTACCAATACCCCCTCTACTAGATGTATGATTGTGACCCAAAGAAGACACCTTTGGAAACAAGTAACCAACACTTATCCCAGAAAAGCCTAAGAAACAGACATTTTAATTATTTAAGTTTTACTTTGTTCCTGTTTTATTTCTTTAGATATTTTTTTTAATTTTTTTTTTTTTAATACAAAAGGTTTTATCTCGTATCGTACTCCCCCTCCCCCGTATTAACGACAATAATGTATTAATTGAGTTATTTACCTATTTATAACTGCAATCATGGCCAAGATGCCAAAACAAATATAAATAAATAATAATTGCAATTGAAAACGTTTTCCCTCAAATTCGAACAAAACAATTTGTAAAAAGTTGTCTGTCCTTGCATTGAGACTTCGTTCCATCTATATTGACCAGATTTTCAGAGAATTTTCATGGTGAACCAGGAAACTTGATGGGCTATTCGGCGGCCGAAAAATTGTGGAAAAGCCGATGCAGATATGGAGGCTCCTAAGAGAATTTTCTAAATGAAAGCTTGGCGCAGAACTTTTCGACCTGAACTCACAACATTTTTAGAGAATGTTTACAGTGAACACTTAGCCTCCCTAATTTTTTGGAAGAGAGGAGAGGGGAGAGGAGTGGTTGGCTGGTAAACCAACTGAAGTCGCTTGATATCATGTCGAAAATAGATGGAATTAGGGTGGAGCCTCAGCTCTGCAACGGTATGAGTCACTCACTGGCTTCATAACATGAGGGGTTGTTAAGTGGTTAGAGTGACTATCATGATGGTGGTGAGTGGTTAGAGGTATTGGATACTATCCCTCTAAGGCGCCTTGCTTGTGGCATGTTTAGAGTGACTAGCTAGGTGAAGGTGTACTTAGTATATTTCTGGCTTAACCCTCTAGTACACTCGCCTTTCATTGTTACATTAGTACACTCGCGCGGCACTCAGTACCGCATGCTTAACTATTGAGTTTTTCAGCAGTTTTGCACCCTATACAACTCCAAAAAGTTATTATTAGGCGTACTGAATGCGTAACAATATTTTTAAAAACTTTATTGAAAAAAAAATACAAATTGTTTTAAAAAACGTAACAAAAATTGAACCTTTTAAACAATGTTTAAGAATTACATATGTTGAAGTAAAGAAAAACATCTTTATATTGAAAAACAAAATTGAATCAAGGAAAAATAAAAAAAAATTATACCTTTGCATTATTAATTTGAATAATAATCAGTTAGTTATATTATAACTGATTGTAAATATACCAAATAAACCAAAAAAAAAAAGAATAATAATCAAAAAATTTCCTCATTTCCTGCGGTACAACTGCAATAAGTGACCTTATTTTTGGAATGTTTTTTGCAGACCAATAGAGTGCATTCTGAACAGCATACAGTTGTTTTATTGTTCTTAGGTACTACATATTTTCAAATAAAGTTTATAAGAATGATAAAAAAGAAATCAGAAAGAAATGTTTCATAGTACAAATGAAGAACAATATAATTAATGATAAATAGTTTATTTTTATTATAAATTAGTCGTAGGTACAAGGAAATAAACTAAAAAATTAATAATTAATTATTTTTAGTTTTTTAATTAATTAAAATTTTTGAATTAACAGCTAATTATTATTATTTAATTATAAATAATATTCAGGGAGTGTCACCACTGGGTGATTTCTCCCCTCATGACATTTTGACATTGCCATTATCTCTGTATTAGCATGTTTGCTTGTATATATTTTTATACAGTTGTAAATATCTCTTTGTAAATTTAAAAAAAAAAAAAAAAAAAAAATTATAAATGAGTAGTTCATTAAAAAAAATTAACTATAACATAAAAATATACTTACATAGTTATAAAGAAAACAAATACGAAGTAAAATATAAAAATAACTTACATTTTAACAAAGGCACGGTATACAGTACCGCAATTGTTGTCCCTTCCACTTTGACCTATTGTTACCGACTGATAAAATATCAGATCAATGCGCTACCTGTTGTGTTCATTCACAGACATGTCATTGAAGAATAGAAGTGGGCATTAGCTTGTTATTAAACATAGGGACCGCGAAAATCCAAATTTAGTAAATTTGCGGCACGGAGTGCCGCGGCGAGTGTACTAAAGGGTTAACTTCAGAGATTTAAAAACTCCCTTTGAAAAGAATGTATCGACATGAAATTTCATATAAAAATGTAGAAGCCTCCTAGTAAGAAATCTATGGATTTTTAGCCAAATCGGCCCAAGTTTAGAGGGAGAGTAAGGGGGCGTTCAAGTACTACGTAAAGCAATTTTTGACCATCCCCCCCCCCCCCCCCCCCCCCCCCCCATTTTTACCTAAAAGTCACAATTATGTTGCGCAAAGTATCGGAAAGTCGCTAAAATACCTTTGTTATTGTTTTAATCGCGTTTGCGGTAATAATAAATAAAACAAGAGATTTCTAACTCGCAATACATGCGTACGTTGTTTATTTTATTTATTCATATTGTTATTTAATAAACAATCACACATAATGTAATAAACATTTGCTTAAGTTTAAAATATGTTAAAATGGGCTCAAATTTGTCCTAATAAACTTTTACTACTAATCTTACATTTAATTACGCCGTTTTCCTGACTTGGCCCTGTCCTTACTTATATACATTTTTGGCTTCATCCACCATTGTTCTTCTCATGTATTCTCCTATTTTAGCTTTTTTTTACTAATAAACTCTTAAAATAAAATAACATATTTATTTTAACCTTTGGCAATGCAATTAGAAACGGAAACCTAACTGAAATAAAACATTTTAGTCAAAATTAAATCGTATTCTTCGTTGCCAACTTGGGAGATTTTAATTCCCTAGTTTCCCCCCTCCCGCCCCTGTAACGCATTGTAACGTTTTACAAGACCCCCCCTCCCCCCCAAATTGCGTTACGTAATACTTGAACGCCCCCTAATAACTTCTTCAAAAATAATTTTAGCTAGAGAAGTATCTACATTGCTGTTGCTTCAAATACTTTCAAGTTTCCCGGCTATAGGAAGTATAAGGTGAAGTTATACGACGATTAGAACTTCGATGCGAAATTTTCAAGGGAATTTCATGTTTTCCGACCTCTTGATTCCAAAAATGAAACAAAGTCCTGTGTGTGTCTGTGAACACGGTAACTCCTGATAGAAAGAATATATCTACACGAAATTTTATATGTGTATCCTGAACCCTCTAAGAATGACACCAAAGTAAAGGCGGAGGGGGCTCGACTCAAATTCCCTAATAACTGCTGATGTAACGAGTGTATAGGTTAGGTTTTTTGACTCATGTCCAGGCTTTAACTACGAGGTCATATCGCCTACTACCAGAGCGCTCTTTCGTCACTCTGGTGGACATGAGCCCGACTCTACTGTGGGAGTCCTAAATTTTGCCTACCCTAAATTTTTATTCACCTAGAGCAGGGGTCTTTAACGAGTACCTGACATCGTACAGGCTCGGGACCATCGCTTAACGTCCCATCCGAAGGACGGCGTTGCCAACAAACTGACCATTTACAAGACTATAATACGCCCAATATGGACATACGGCCTCGAACTATGGGGTACAGCCAAACAATCCAATATAAACCGCATCCAAGCTTTCCAGTCCAAAGTCCTTCGTCGAATTGTAAATGCTCCCTTCTACGTCACCAATAAATTACTCCATGAAGACCTAAACATCCCAACCGTCCAAGAACTCGTCCAATCCCGATTCTTAAATTTCCACAATAAACTTTCATCCCATCCTAACCCATTTGCACAAGTCCTATCCTCTCAATCCCATCCTGACAATCCTCCACGCCGTCTGAATAGGAGGTGGCCTCGAGATCTTCTAAGTGAAACCTAAACATTGTATTAGGTTACTCATGCATATAGTTACCAAATTTGCTCATTATATTAATTGTATATAGATCGCAAATAAATAAATAAATAAAAAAAAAAAAAAAAAAAAAAAAAAAAAAAAGGACGGCGTGCTTAAGTTTATTTTACCTCCCAGATAAAATAAACTAAGGGCCTCGGCCGGGTTTCGAACCCACGATCTTGAGCTCAGAAGGCAACCACGCATACCACTGAGGTACCGGCGCCTTCTAATGAGTGTATAAATATAAAATTTAGTATTCGGTCGATTGGCTTTGGACGGAGTGCGAAAACGTAATTGATTAATTAGTGCCGGGGAAGTACTCAGTCGATGATTCACCGAATACTTTTTTGACAGATGATAGTACACAAAAACCAGATTGTGGAGCCTGACTTCCCTTGTATGGTCCGGGGTCCTTTAGTCAAACTCCAATATGGCGGTATTCACAAAAACCCCCTCCGATTTGTGAAAATTGGAAGTGTCTGTTATGACACAGTTGATTTTCAACAAAATACTTTGATGTGCCCATCTACGGTTTAATTTAATGGCCGGAAAACATTTGTTACGTAAGCTTCCCCCTAGGTGTGGGACCCGTGTGGGAGGCCCACCACGGACGCCAATAATTTATTTTTTATTTATGTGTTTTTCTTATTATTACTCCGTTATTATTATTATTACAACTCAAAAGGTTTCAAAACGGCTTTTGAAATGAAAGTAAAATTATATACATATATATCTGCATAAAGTGAAATGACTTGTCTTTCCGTGAAACGATCGATGTCTTACACTATTTGACCCCGATATGTACTTATATACTCTTATTAAGTTTCAATAATTCAGGGACATTTGTCACTTTCCCAGCATCCTTCGAATACAGTACATTTTGGGTGCCACAACGTCGACATAATGTGTTGACTATGAATCGGACAAAACATCGATGCATTGAAATCAACTTATATGGTAATAAATGTTTTTTTTTTTTTTTTTCGGTAATTGCACGGAATTGAGGCTTCGGGTGTCCAGCCTTCCTAGAATTTTTTATCTGATAAAACTAAAAATAAAATGAAGGGGGAGAATAAAAAAAAATCGAGTTCATAAAAAAATTTATTTCTCAATATAAACGATATAATATGTCAACTATTCTTCATATTTTAAAAATCCAGTTGATGTATCCGAAGAAATAAAATGTTGACCCTCCCGTCGATCCTTTTAGTGAAACAGTCCAGGTTCTCCTCCTGATACAGAGAAACCCCATGGGGGGCATATGAAAAATATCTAATTGGCATATTTATTATATCGTTAATATTGAGGAATACATTTTCTTTTAAATATTCTCTTTATAAACTAGATATTTTTGTTATGCTCCCCCATATCAGGAGAACCTGGACTGCTTCACTAAAAGGATCGACGGGAGGGTCAACATTTTATTTCGTCGGTTGTATATTTATTTAGATATTTTTCACTGTTTTAAATAATTTACAACAACAAAAAAATTAGAAAAACGGGAATTAAATTAGTGTAATCGTCTCAATATATTTAGGAATATAGGTTCAGTGTTATGCCGACCATAGTTATGCCGCGGATGGACTATTGGCACTACCATTGCCAGCTATGGGTTTTCGCGTCGAACATCGGGATTGGCTCCAATTTTGAGATGTCGTCTACATACTCGGTCAAAAATTCCATTCGGAGTTTTTAACGAAATTTCGGATTTAGGCTATATTTGGCGCCCGATCCTAGGGCGTCAAAATTTGAAGGGCGACTAAAAATTAAAATCAATTGGTTTCTCTTTTCTCCGGTGACTGCACTGAAAGACCAGTATAGGAAAAATTACTATGATGCATCGGAGAGGTGGGACGACGAGTCATTCATATAATTTTACGCATTTAAGTATTCCCTCAAAGAACAAAGACAACTTGCATTATGGTCTATCGAAGCACAGTTGGTGCAAGAAATTGATTATGATATCATTGATGTTTTCGCATGAGCCAAAGCAAGAACAAAAAATGTTATGTAATTTAGTATACAAATATAATTTTTTTTTTTATTTGAGTATTTTGTTAATAATGTTATGTTAAAAAAACAAAGGATAAAATATATTTTTCATACATTTATTATCATATTTTTCAAGATGTATACCATCACGAAACAAGCAGGGCGTCAAATCGGAATGGGCCTAGGGCGTAATCTAAGGCTTTAACCCTTTAGTACACTCGCCGCGGCACTCCATGCCGCAAATTTACTAAATTTGGATTTTCGCGGTCCCTATGTTTAATAACAAGCTAATGCCCACTTCTATTCTTCAATGTCTGTGAATGAACACAACAGGTAGCGCATTGATCTGATATTTTATCAGTCGGTAACAATAGGTCAAAGTGGAAGGGACAACAATTGCGGTACTGTATACCGTGCCTGTGTTAAAATGTAAGTTTTTTTAAATATTTTATTTCGTATTTGTTTTCTTTATAACAAGTATATTTTTGTTATAGTTTTTTTTTTTTTTTTTTTCATGAACTACTAATTTATAATTAAATAATAATAATTAGCTGTTAATTAATTAAAAACTGAAAAATAATTAATTATTAATTTTATAGTTATTTCCTTGTACCTACGACTAATTTATAATAAAAATAAACTATTTATAATTAATTTTATTGTTCTTCATTTGTACTATAATAAGATATTTTTTCTTTACTTCAATATATGTAATTCTTAAACATTGTTTAAAAGGTTCAATTGTTGTTACGTTTTTTTAAACAATTTTGTATTTTTTTGTTTCAATAAAATTTTTAAAAACATTGTTATGCATTCAGTACGCCTAATAATAACTTTTTGGAGTTGTATGGGGGTGCAAAACTGCTGAAAAACTCAATAAGTTATGTAGATTCAAAGCCCTCTTACGACGACAACCTATTGATTTTCAGCTAAATCGGCCAAAGGGATGGGGGAGATTAGAGGTAATGGTTTACCACAAAAACTCCAGTAACTGACTTCCATAGTAGTTCAAAGCCATATAAAGACACCCATTAATTTTTAGCGGAATTATTCGAAGGGGAGGAGGATCGGGGGGGGGGGGGGGGGGGGGGCAGGCTCAACTCAAAAATTCCAATAACTGTCAATGTAATGAATGTATCAACATGAAATTTTATATTTAATTATTGTTCTAAAATTTAATCTACCTATTAATTTTTCACAAAATCGGTCGAAAGGAACTAGAGAAGAGGGGCTCCACGGCCGAGAGGAAGAGGGAGGGGCTTATACATTCGTCTTGAGCAAGTACATAGCCGGTGATTCACCGACGACTATTTTTTACTTATTTTATTTTTATCTATCTTCTCCGACCTCTCTGGACCTATGGCTTACAAATATATGGTACAGCCAAGACTTCGAACATCAAAAGAATACAGATATTTCAATCCAAGACTCTCCGACTGATCACGCAATGCCCACCATACGTTAGCAACAAGACTTTACACCGCGACTTGAACATCCCATCCATAGACACAACCATTAAACATTTATACCAACGTTTCTACACCAAAATTTACTTACACACCAATCCGGAAGTTCGCAAAATCTTAAATACATATTTACCCCACAATCCCCCAAGAAGATTTGGCATAGAGATCTCCTGGTATGAAGTGATGTCATGAGGGAGGGTTCACCGCTGGGTGTTTTTCCTCTCTCAAGCCTTTCATGTCATATTTATTTTCATTACTCTTTTTTATTATTTTGTTTTATTTGTATTATATTCGTTCAGCAAGCCGCTGGTTGTGCATTTTTTGCACAGTTGTGGCTTGAGAAAAATAAATACAAAAAAAAATTTTTATTCAATTGTTGTTTTGCCTTTTTCAATGAGGAATCGGGTCCATAAATGTAACATACAATTGTATGCAGCACAGACGGGGCCAATGTGTGGAGCTGGCGTTAGGGTCGGGATCACACTTAGGGTTGCCACCCGTACTTTATTATAAAGTATTGTACGTTATTTCGCGTAATTGTACTCTATACTTTATGAGAACAATAAAGTACGCGAAAATACTTTATTTCGCATGATTTGATTTCTCTGGAATTCATTTTACATACAAGTAATGGGATTATGGATAATCTTAAAAATGGATTAGAACAAAGAAAACAAGATCTGTTCTTTGGCTATGAAACAGGCAAAAACTTTAACGTTGTCTTCACCTGAAGTGACTAGCAAAATTCACACACATTTTTTATTATTTATTGTCAAAGCCTTAGAGTACCAAAATAAATGGTTTAATTATAATGACACAAACTGGTTATTTACACTTAGCAATATAAATTTAAAAAGCATTTGATCATTTTGTTAACATAGTTGAAAATTTAAATCTGCAAAACTTAATATAAATATGGATGATCTTTATGGAGAAATTTCT
The DNA here is from genome assembly GCA_963662175.1 of Aradus depressus. Classification (NCBI taxonomy): domain Eukaryota; kingdom Metazoa; phylum Arthropoda; class Insecta; order Hemiptera; family Aradidae; genus Aradus; species Aradus depressus. The sequence goes on from OY759218.1 coordinate 27,966,018, forward strand.
GTATTAAACAAATTATATAATCAAATATATAGCTCTGAAGGTTTTGCGGAATTGTCTACTGCACAAAAATGACAGCAAGTATTTAATAAGACTGATGATAGTTTTTCAAATTTGTATAAATTAACTTCATTTTTACTATCGATTCCCGCCACGTCAGCATTCACAGAGAGAATGTTTTCTGTGATAAATAGCAAATAGTGAGACGAAAGAATCAAAGCGTCTCTGAATCTGATAAAAAATGAATTACTTATTTACTTTAACTTAAATATAGAATGTAAAGATGCTGTGAAGCTGTTTAGCAGTGATAATTATTTGTTAAAAGCAATGCAAAATATGTTTTTAAGCAAAATAATAAAGTAAAATAAATCGTACTTTATTTTGACACAATGTACTTTTTTTTTTCTACCTTTAATAACCAAGTACTTTATTTGCATAAAAAAAAAAGTGGCAGCCCTGATCACACTTCATCTTGGGCGAAATCTTAATATATTTTTCAGCCATTTACAAGCATAATTGTTCATCTTTTAACTGTTTAACCTTTTGCCAGGCGCGACCTCTGATATAACGTAACAGGTGTATATATTTTTTCCCCTATGATCCGGTCATTATGTCAAGCATTATATAACGAAAGGTCCGTCGTCAATGTGAAATACACTATTTTGCAACCCTACCCTGGGATAAATATTATATATAGAAAGGTCCCCCCCACTGAACCGGTTTTCCGATGGGCAATTATCCATAGCATCTAATCTTAAAATGTCCACATTCTTCAATTTGAATGAATAATTAGTGTCTCCTCTAAAATAACAATTATAACAACACACTATTGATATATACACTATCGTGCATGCTTGCTAGCTGAGCTCAAGATCGCGGGTTCGAAACCCGGCCGAGGCCCTTTGTTTATTTTATTTTTTATTGGGAGGTAAAATAAACTTACGTCCTTCGGGATGGGACGTTAAGCGATGGTCCCGAGCCTGTACGATGTCAGGAACTCGTTAAAGACCCCTACCCAAGTGAATAAAAAAATTAGGGTAGGCAAAATGTATGACTCCCATAATAGAGTCGGGCTCATGTGCACCAGAGTGACGAAAGAGCGCACTGGTAGTAGGCTTTACGACCAATGCCCGGGCATGAGTCATAATAACTAACACTATTGAGTTATAAAGATATGAAAATAATACAACTTTAAGGACGTCTTTAGAATTATTTAGAGGTAGCGTGTCTCCTATTGAGCTCAAGAAACCCGGCCGAGGCCCTTAGGTTTTTTATCTGGAAGATGAAAAAACCTTGAGCATGCTGTCCTTCGGATTGGAAGTCAATGGTCCCAAGCCGAGTGTCAGGTACTCGTTAAAGGTAACTAAACTTGTGTAGGCAAAATTTAGGACTCTCACAGTAGAGTGTTAACGCCACTAAGTTAATTCAATATATTGTGCATTTTTATTATGAAGAATGAACGCATTTTAAATAAGTAATACAGATGCATCAGTCCAACAAATATATTGGGGGCCATGGTGGCCATGTGGGCTAGAGCGTAGGGCTTTGGTCTTGGCGCTTGATTTGCGGGTTCGAATCCCGTCCGGAAGTGAGATTTATTTCGTAGATAGAACTCCCTCCCAGGGCCATGGATGTACATAACGAGATAACACATTGACATGGCTAATATGCATCGTACATAAAGCCAAAAAAAAATATATATAGTATATATATATTGGACTGATACATCTGTAGGTATTATTTATTTAACAAGTAAGTCCACTGCATCCACCTATGAATGAAATATGAATGCATTTCATTTTTTCTGCTAATAAATTGATATTATGTACAGCTCTTACTTCTTATGTATTCTACAATAAATCCCATTCAATAGTGTTTTTGTTTTCTTTTTATAAAATTTCTTACTATTATATTTTCTTTATTATTGTATTTTCTATATTTTATTAGATTCTTGACAACTCATATTTGTAAATGTTATGTTAATGGACGAACTTCCCCCCCCCCCCCCCCCCCCCCCCCCAGGGACTTCGCTAGGGGACAGGGTGTCACACTGACAACCTAGCAAATTTAAATGTCACTTTTGAAACTTGTGCTGACAATGGCGAAACCGATTCATTGTATGTATATTTAGACAATATATAAGTTATACAAGATCTTAGTTTTTTATTTTAATAGCTTTTCACTATATAGACACAAATCGCAGAAATGTATTCGAACAAATCAGTAGGTTGGTTAACGATTTTTTTGACACGTGCTAGATTTTTAAATATCGGTTGATATCCAATGTAGCAGGCTCTCGGACAGGGTTGCCATTTAGAAATAATAAAATGTTACAAAATGAGGAAAAAGCTAATTGAATCATCAATCGACAATCAATGCTTATAATTGAAGATTAAATTTGATTTTTCAATTTATTTTTTGTTAATCTTGACTAGGAATATTTCTCTCAGCCTACATGCGACAAATTTTAGTTTCAATTGCCAACAAAATAAATAAAATTTACTAGAACATTTTTAAAACATGAATTAAATCGTGATTTCATGGTGCCCCCTGTGGAAGTATAAGAAACAAGCTGCATTGTGAAAAAAAAAAAACAAAGAAAAAATGGAAAGAGCGGGACCAATTGAAGGCCTTCCTCCAGTTACTGGCTGAGGTCGGAGTCAGAACGAAAACAGTCGTCAGTGAATCACCGCCAATGTACTTCCCCACAACGAATTAATCTATTAACTTTTCGCTCCTCCACCAATACCAGTCGACCGTTTGTACTAATATTCAACAATTCTATTATTGTTTTTATTTATTAATCTATTTTATTTATTTTTTCTGTAATTTTTTTTATTTTTTATTTTTTTAATTATTATTATTATTATTTTTTTTTCTCATACTCACTGTTATCAGTTTTACTTATAGTTATATTATAACTGATTGTAAATATACCAAATAAAAATAAACCATAAGAATTCTAAAAAAAAAATAAAATAAAAAAAAATAAAATAAAAAAAAATATATATATTCAACAGTTGACTTACATACGGGCTCCTAAATCCTCATACTAAATTCTGTGTCGATAAAATTCATTAAATCGTCAGTTATTAGGGTTTTTGAATTGAGCCCTACCCCCTGAACCCCCCCTTTCCCTTCAGCAGATATTGCTGAAATTTGACAGGTTAACCTTCGGTGTACTAGGTGGGGTCCAGGCAGACCCCTCTACCCTTTGTTTGTTTCTGTGCATGAGCCATGTTTTCAGAATTCTCTATGGCTTTGAGTAACTACCTTCTCAATATCGCTCTACACGTGGACGAGCACACAAGTTTGTCAGAGGTATGTAACACTTTTTATTTCCACAACTTCTTAGAGAGTTGTAGTCGGGGTCCCAGCGTACCCCACCTAGTATTTTGTGTTATGGCTGTGGGGTCTGATCAAACCCCACCTGGTACACTATTTTAGAATGAAAAAATATTTTTGCATGCATTTCTTTTTCCAAATCATTTAATTTTTGTTTTACATCAAAAATTTAAACACTACATTATTCAATTGCATGTTTCCTCAACAAACTTGTTCACAATTTATGCGCAGAAGGCTAGATCCCGACGATTCACCACTTTGGAAGAAATTAGAAAAGGACAGAAAAACCAATTACTCGTGTTTCAAGTGCCACAACTCGATATGCAAAGACCATGAAAAAATTATTCGTTCATGTTTACAATGTTTTGAAGAGAGCGATAATTCAGGGTCGGAGGAGTGAGAATGGTCATTTACAGAATACCTATATATTATAAACGTATATTTTTATGTGATGCAACGTGGTGCAGTTTTATTTGTAACATTAGTTATCATTCTATGGAAAAACTTAGGCAAATTATGCCTAAGTAAAATTGAAAAGTGAAAATGTTCATCTGTTATTCTCAATATTTCATGTTCCTTAGAAGTTAAATGTAAATGTACCACCACACAATGTAATTGTATCAGAATAAAGTGTTATAACAATTGTCGAATATATAAATGATCTTTTCACAATGTTTCAGGTTATTTCGTCCCTCCCACAGCAGTTAGATTATGAATACCGTGTTGGGGTCTGCACGGACCCCAGCTAGTACTATATGTACAGATGTTCCACCTAGTACTCGGAGGGTTAAGTACTCATTGTGGTTTAATTTCAAATATGAAATTCTTTGTTGATACATTCATTACAACGGCTGTTATTAAAGTTTTTGAGTTAAGCCTCCCCCCTGATCCCCCTTCCCCTTTGGATTTGGCTGAAAAACAATAGGTGTCGTCGCTAGAGCGTTCTGGATTCACATATGAATTTGGTGTTGATACGTTCATTCCATCGGGAGTTATCGCGTTCACAAACTCACAGAGACAGTCAGCATTTTTGTTTTTTCATATTTGTTACCTAGAGAGGTCGGAAAATATGAAATTCCGTTGAAAACTCTGGATCGAATTTTAGACCAATTACATAACTTACCCTATACTTCGTATAGCTGCTGAAGTAAAGCAGTGTTTCAACAAACGATCTATTTCTCCTATCCCCAAACCATAACAATTCAAAAAACATTATGTAGAAATTGATTAGCGACTGTAGATTCTAATTGTAGGAATATTGAGGGTCAGTCAAAGATGGAAGAAAACACTATTCAGATGCCAACGTTTCGAAATATTTTATATCATCATCAGGGCCTACACAATGCCAATTTACTTAGCAAGAGCTGACACCATAGTTTTGATAAACATTACTGAACGTTAAAAATACATTATAACAAGTTAAAAAATTGAAACTGACTTACTATGATTAATTACTAAACATTAAAATTAAATATGAATACATTACTAAAGATAAACATTAATAATGGAAATAGACAAATAGGAGGAACATAATAAAGAGAAAACATTAAAATGACTTACTATGAATAAGCAGGGTTGGGGAGAAGACATGTACACTGGATGGAGTCTTACATTGCAATGAAATGGTACAAAATAATATGAGCTCGTAAAACTCAGTCATAACTGTCACATTACAGCAGAAATGTTGAAAGTAATATAAATATGTATTATTAAGGTTGTTTGTGTCTGTATACTCTACCACATATATATAGATAATTAATAAATAATAAAAAAAAAATATATATATAATACACAAAAAAAAATAATAATAATAAAATAAAAAATAGATAATTTAGATATTGGAGGCAGAACTATGGTGTCAGCTCTTGCTAAGTAAATTGGCATTGTGTAGGCCCTGATGATGATATAAAATATATCGAAACGTTGGCATTTGAATAGTGTTTTTTTTCCATCTTTGACTGACCCTCAATATTCCTACAATTATGTAGAAAACAACAATTCAAACCCACAACAATACAAATATTATTAGTCATCATGTTCACAGTTTTTTTTTTCATATTTGGAAACTACAGGTTGGAAAAAAATAAATTTCGTTGAAAACTCAGCATCAAATTTTTGATCGATTACGTAACTTCCACATATACGAGTATAGGGGAACTTATGTAATCGATCAAAAATTATATATATATATATTAATTTTATATATATATATATATATAATGTAATATACATACCTATATATTTACGAGTATATATGAGGGGGTTAGAAACAAAGGGATGTAAGTGACAATTCGGCTGAAATAGAGATATGTGTTAACATCTTCCTTGACACCTACCCTGACTATTGGCTAATGATCAGAACGATTGTTAGTACCACTAATGCTGTTACTAGTGGAAAATACCTGGGTAATACGATGTTAATATAACTTTGAAGGTAATTTATCTCGAAATTACATTTTTGTCACTTACATCCCTTTGCTTCTAACCCCCTCATATATATTTTTTAAATGTTTGAATTCAGGCTGTCAGAAAACATAATACTTCGATAAAAACTCAACATCGAATTTTCTTCGATTACATAACTTCCACTATAATGGGGAAGTAAAAACATTATTGAAAAGAAAAATTACATTTTTTTTTTTTTAAACTAAACAGAAATATGAGACTAAGGTCTGCAAGCCATCTGGTTTTCCAGTTTTTTTTTTCTATACCCTAGGCTGTCCAAGAGGGGAGTTTATGAACCACCAATACATACTAATTTTTCGAAATAAATATACATTTATGGTGCCTGTAAAAATTCGAATTTTTCAATATAGTATTCCTCCATCCTGTAAAAATTGTTCACAATTTTTTACTCCGTAGACATTTTCAAAAAAATATATAATATGAAAAAAAGGCATCGGTGGATGACCGGCTATGTACCTCCATAGAACAAATTAATCAATTACGTGTTCGTAATAATGTAATAATTGATTTATTTATACATTTAATACTGCAAAGAAGTTTTTTTTTTTTCCTCCAGTATACCATCAAAATAATTCTTCATATTCTAAAATTGTGTAAATAAACAAATTATTACTTTATTGTCGTTATAAATACAAAAAGTCGTAGGTGAATAAACATCATTGTACTTCCCCAGCACGAATTAAAATTAAGTTATTGCTCTCCCTCTGAAGCCAATCGACCGTTTGGGCTAAAACTCAATATTTGACTTACATAGTGACTTCTGAATCATACTAAATTTTGTGTAGATAAATTCATCATATCGGCAGTTTTTAGGGTATTCAAGTCGAGCTCCATTCTCTGGTCCTCCTTCCCTTCGACCGATTTCGCGGAAAATTAATAGGTGCCATCCTAATGGGGTTTTGAATTTAAATATAAAATTACATGTCGTTACTTTCACTACATCGGCAGTTATTGGCATTATTGAGTTGTTCTGATTCCCACTCCCTTCGGCTGATTCCGTTGAAAATTAATAGGTGTCGTCCTTACATGGCTTTGAACTTACATTTGAACTTTTGTGTCGATACATTCATTACAACGGCAGTTATTGGGTTTTATGACTTGAGCCTCCTCTGATCCCCACTCTTTATCTGCTTGTTCAGCTGAAAATTATTATATGTGGTTACTACTGAATAAAAAACTTAGAACGAGTCAAAAAATTCCACTTTATTTATATGAATAACACAATATATTTCGCTCGTTAGAGCATTCGCAAGTGTCTAACATTCATATAAATAAAGTGGGATTTTTTGACTCGTTCTAAGTTTTTTATTCAGTAGTATTTACAATGAACTTCCACAAGATCTCTGGCGAAAACATCTCTAATTATATGTGGTAATTATAGGATGCACATGTAAAATTTCGTGTCGATGCATTCATTCTATCGGGAGTTATCGTGTTCATAGTGCCTACGTGTGCCACGTTCATTTTTTTTTTTTTGTTTGTTTTTTTATCATTTTTAGAAGCAGTCGGAAAACATGAAATTTTGTGAAAACTCCGCCTAGAATTTCTGACAGATTACACAATTTACCCTATCCTTCGCAGGGGCATCGTACCTTAATAACTGCCAATGAATGTATTGACTTAAAGTTTATATTTAAATTCAAATCCCTGTAAGGACATTACCTACTAATTTTCAGCGAAATCGATCGCCTAAAGGGAAGGGGTGATCAGAGGAGTGGGCTCAACTCGACCTGTAATAAGTATATCGACTCAAATTTAGTAGTTAGACTTTATTTATTTATAAATAAAATACACATATACAAATAACTCGAAAATCAACCTCTTGGTCAGATGACCGTCAGAGTGTAGTCGTCATAATTTACAAATAAAGAAGAAATTAAGTACATCTATCACTTAGCCTTCAAGTATAGAACATCAAAATACAATTACAACTTGTTTAAAAATCAAATTATACCTTCGCCTAAGTACATAATAAATTTTATTTAACAAGAAAGGATTTGATCATACGTCTTCTGGTTCGGTATACTAATATTAATTTCAGATATTAATTGTGAGTCATAAGATTTGAGCCTAGTTATATTAAATGTTATAAAATGACAATAAGATTTAATAAGACTTAAATGATGAAAACTTATGATATTTTTGGCTCGTCTACAATAATTAGCAAGAGAGGTCCAACATTTTCCATTCAAGTACCTCAACATTTCATCCCCAGTTAGTTGTTCACCTGCAAACCATTTCAACCTAATATGTACTGCCCATTACTTCACACATCTGACAGTAGGGGAAAGTGCTGTACCTTGGACCCATGCGATTTTAGCGCAGCCTAATGGTTTTTCTGCTTTCCTAATGTGGATTACTCATTGTATTTCCCATCCTGCTTCTGAACTGTGGAGGTAATAGCCAACTGTTTTGTTTAGTGTCTCAGTGAAACAGTTTTTTTGTTGAAGCTACCCAAACAGTAAGTAATTTTTTGTTTTTATTTATGTCCTCCAGGTGATATAAAACTGATTTAGTATTAAACTGTTACAATTACTGAAAGTGTTACTATTAAGCTTAATAATGGCTAGTGAAGAACGAAGCTAAACAAGCTTTTAAAATGGTGGTACAAACAAATGTGTCCAAGGGCCCCATGATGTACCTTGGTCCGTGAACAATGTTGTACCTCGGTCCTAGGGCCAAGGTACAACTTGTCAGGACCAAGGTCTATCAAATTTAACCAAAATGGTTTTTATCTTTTTTGTAAAACCTAAAAACAACTTCCTGGTCCAAAAATTTGTTTACATAAAGGGCAATGATGTAAAAAAAGTATTTTCAGACGACGAGGAACGGCTTCTAGTGGAATATATTAAAACAGCTGCATATCTCCACTACGGATTAACATTGAAACAAGTTCGAAACTTAGCGTATCAGTTCGCAAAAGAAAATAAGAAAACATATGACGAATCTTGGGACACGAAAAAAATTGGCTTCGCAATTTCCGTGACAAATACGAAAGCCAGATTTCATTGAGGAAAGTCATTGTGTTCAAGCTCAATCCATGTAGCTTAATTGGATCTTCCAGACAACGCCAAAACTTAATTTTCGGAGTTGACTTGAGTAGTTATCGTGTGGAATGAACATTTTTTTGTTTTGGGAAAACTATTTGTTGATATTATTTTCAAGTGAAAAATAAAATCTGAAAATAAAATAAAAAAGATAATCTGTTATTACTTATGTTCCTTTTTATTTCTTTTGTAGAAAAAAGTTCTTTATTTATTCTTCTTGCTTCGAAGATAAAAAATTGCTCAAAACAGAGAATTCCGAGGTAGAACCAGGCATGGACCAAGGTACAAACACTCTAGGGCCAAGGTACAACACCATGCTGTACCTTGGTCCCAAAAAACTTTTAGCATTCAATCACAAAAAAAAATATAGTAAATGTTAAAATAAATTTTGTTAAAAAATTGCATTTAATACATGAGATACGAAAGAATTAAAATTCACCTTCAGCATTACCGGCTGAAACAAAATGACTAAACTAAAAATCAAAATGTGAAATTAGGTCCGAGGTACAGCACCTTCCCCTACTCTTTATATTATAGTATAAAGATTCAAGTCATCTATTGATTTTCAGCCCAAACGGAAGATTGGTTTTGGAGGGGGAGCGAAAACATAGTTGTCTAATCCAGTATATTGACGAATTTTTTGATCAACAACTAATTTCTGACAGATTTCGTAACTTCTTCTATACCTCACATAACTGGAGATGTAAACAATATTTGTTGAACGGACTCCCCCCCCCTCCCCCTCTCCTTGGTCTTGGACCCCCGCAGTCTCCTACGTCAGTTCCTTCAAGAACAGCTTCTGTTAATTAGTAATTCTGAGTTTCGCATTCCTCCGCTTTATATCTCATCAATCTACCTTCCCATGAGGCAAAAGAAAAGAAAAACCTATGAGAACCCGCTAACTTGATGCTGCTTCTGGGAGAAGGGGCGGATCTAGACCAAGTTCTTGGAGCCATAGATCCATGCCTGGTGATGGGATAATAACTGCTTGAGATTACCTGGGGAACACAGCCCCGATGTGTAGTGCCGGATTAAGACTATTCGATGCCCTAAGCATTCTGAGCTTATGGTGCCCCCGCCTCACTATTGATATGACAAACATCTTACTACGTTGGCAAGTTTAAAGAGGCTTATAGACACGCGAGCAACGAGCCGAACTGGGGATGAAGTGCGCAGGCGCTCGACGAACAGGGGAGGCTCGGGGTCTGCTCCACCTGTTGTCGGTTTTTTGACGAACCATCAAAGGAATGTTCGGCTCGGGCTGCGGTGTGTGTGGACTGGTACCAAGCCGAACCATCCCGACTTGACCCGAGCACTGTTGTTTATAACCAATATTATAACCTTCTCAAATATTTAGGTTTTTGGAAGTGCACGTTCTTTTTTTTTTTTAATTAGATATATATTTAAATACTATTCAATAAATTATATTTTATTATGGCTTCTGAAGACTGGTCTCAGGAGCTTCAAATTCAGTTTACTCAGGCTATGAGACAGTACCCAGTCATATGGGATTTAAAACACAAATTAAATTTTAATAAAATAAAAAGATTGGATGCTTGGGAGGAATTATTCAAACACTTTTCCTAAAAAAGTGTTCATTTTAAACAATTAACATGTAAAAATAAATTACGTATCATAATAAATTCGTATCAGTATTAATTGTACTACAAATATGTAAATTAATTACGTAAGTAGCTACCTACCTTGAGCATTTTCTGATTGAAGATTTTGAATAGTAATAAAATCGTCTCTGTTCGGCTTGGAGTGTGTTCGTTGAAAACTGAAAACGAGCCGAACAGTGCTCGGTTCGTTGCTCGCATGTCTGTACTAGCCTTAATACTAAAGCTCGATTGAACAAAACGAAGACAAAATCAACTATGCGAGAAAATAAGGAAATACATTTTTTAAAACACTAAATTTGTCTTTAGTCCAAATACGCCATTCGTTCATTATATACGTGCACTTCTTCGTTAGATACTTCTTCCTTAGTATCATCATAATCAGGATTTGATATTTGGCTTCCATCCGAAGTTTACGGCAGGATATGAAAAAGATTATGCGACCTATAAATGCTTTTTGTATTTAACATATTAGTTCCATTTTTAATAAAAAAATTTGACTATGCCATCATCAATCTATTAGCACATTTGCTTCTTGTATTTATTTTTATACAGTTGTAAATATCTATTTGTAAATAAAAAAATTTTAAATGTTAGCAGAATTACGAAAAAATAAAAATAAAAATGGAGAAATAATTAACTATTTCAAAAATAGCATTGCGGACTTGGTGCCTCCGAGACATGATGCCCTAAACAATTGCTTAGTTTGCTTACAGGTTAATCCGGCACTGCCGGTGTGTGCTCCAGGGGTTGTTAACAGGTGTTCTCGGGGTGGAGAGAACTTGTGCCTGCCACCCTTCTATTGTCTGGTGTGGTGGCCCAATCCCCCTCCTGCCTAATCTACACATTTGTCATATGGTCCCCACTTTGTGACCGAAACATGAAATTTTGCTCAAGAATATTTATAGCCTAAAGTAAACGTAAGAACGTTCCGAAAAGTTTTAGTACTTAGTTTATTAGTTAATTCTAATCAGTGGCGTAGCTAGCCCTGAGTGGGCCCTGTATCAAAATTTCTTGGAGGACCCTTTTTCGGAAAATAAACAAAAACACTCGCATAAATAAAATATATTTGAAAATAACAAAAACATCAATAGCTATTAAAAAACTTGTTTTTTTACAAATGTCACCGGTTGTATATAAAAAAGAAAGACAGTGAAGACATTCTGAGGCTTGGCGAAATATTAATGTTATTAATAAAATAACATTATTTACTGATGTATGGTGACCCAATGGCCTTTTCTGCATTGTAATGCACTTTCATACATTTTGAACGGTCTCTCCCGATCGACATGTCGATCATCCTTCCTGAAAAAACTTAACTCTAAAAAAAATATTCTAGTGGTTAAATAGGTACTTTTCTTGCCATTTTTTCGGAGAGAGTATTTATTATATCATCCATAGCTGAAGAAGATTTTAGTTTCTCAAGTTCTAATATTGATAAGTCCAATAGCCATTCTTGTCCCATAGAAGTTCTAAGATAATTTTTAATAAGTTTTAACTTAGAAATTTAGGCTTGGCTTTAAATAATATGACTATGGATAACATTATTCGATTTTTTGCTTAGGCATGTTGGAAATTTATTTTATGAAGTGGAAATTTAGTACGATGATTCATTATAACCAAAAGGGTCAGTGAGGACTTAGTTCATTAATTCGTGCTAGGGGTATATTGTTCCATTCATCCTACTTACTGAAGGTCGTTTCGATTGTAAATATGCCAATAAAAAAAAAAAAAATGTATATTAAAAGTGAAAGAGAAAAAATGTTTGGTCTATCCACAGCTCCGATATGTAAACTTTTCGATTTTGTAAATGTTATTTCATCATGTTCTGTTTTATGGGTAATAGTTATGAATACATGTTTCTTATTAGGTTTTATAATTTTTTTAAGTAAAATAATTTTATCTTCCGTTGTAAAATGATGTCCCAGAGCTGATATTTTGTTACCACGGGGCTTACAACACTGGGCAGAAATTCACTGACTAATTAGATTCTAACTAATCGCTAATAATTACACCCAACAAAATATTGTTTAAAAGTGGATTTTTTTTATTTTGCCATTTAATGTTTACAAAAATGAAAGAATAAATTATATTACATCAGTCGGCTACCTCCTCCCAGAAGTCTGAGTGTGGGAGAGGGAGCAGTCAGCTACTAATACAATCGCTAGTAGAATTATACAATAATAATATTGATAACAAACATGCGGAAAATTTCTGTAATATAAAATAAAAAGTAATAATAAATAAATAAAAATAGAAATTACAAGTAAAATAAAAGAAAAAAAATCCTATCTCGGATTCTTACTACTTTTAATGCACATTTATTTTAACTTTCTAGCCAATTTTGATTACTAGCAAAATGTACTATAATTGTTATGATATTCATAAAAACAACGACGAAAAATGTATTAATGAAATATATAAAGAATAAAAAATGTATTAAAGTTACCAACTTTTATACAATTTTGGATTTTGAACTCAATTTTATCCCTTCGAGAAAAATATTGCATAACACTTTTTCTCATTCAATTATGATACTTGTCAAAGATAAATGTTTAATAGAAAAAAAAGTAATTTACTGAAATAATAAATATACAATTTAAAAAAAAAATATTTGAGGTTATATTGAAGCGAGGTGACTACAAGTGTAGCAAAAACCCAGGTGACTGCTCGAGGGCTAAGCTATCGAAGCATATTGTGTGTGTGCGCTGCGCCGTCCGACACACACACTTGCGCAGTATTCACATCAACGAGACACGCTCTGACGGTCTGAGATACCGTCTACCGAGAGTAAGATGTTTACACATCAATCAGATACAATTGAATAATTAAATACTGTTATTTATATATAATTTTAATAAAATGGACAGCCCCAGAGAGAGAACGGAGGAAGCAAGTGCCAGTCATAATAAATTGAATTTAAGAGCGACTCAACTTGCTCAGTGTTGAGTCTGGTGTCGGCGAGGGACGGAAAGTAGAATGGATGGAGCATTCAGGAAGAGCTGTCTGTCTGGTCGTCCAAGTGGTGTATGGTCTGTTTACAGTAGTACTGGTACATTGAGGAGTGTCGGGTATCTATGATATATGTAGTACAAAAACAATTAGAGTTGGGGAAGTATACTGCCAGTGATTCATGGACAACTTTTTCAATAAAATAAAATAGTAAAAATCCATTGTTATTCATCGGACGTTGCCGGTATCTGGGCACTTGACCCTATAAACATTACTTACGTTATAAGCCTATATTTCAATAGAACTTAAAAAAAAAAGTTGCTTTAATATCACAATGTAACAGAAATAGAGGCAAAAAATTGTGATGAAGACAGTACTCTCAAATCAAACTAAAAAAAAATCACATTTTGAATAGTGAGACAGTGTTTACAAATTTTCACATGTAAAGAATCGGTATCTTCAGCGGCTTAAAGTTATCTCAATTCTGACAGTCTTATTTAGGACACTGTTCCAGACAAGATAAGTCACACTTCGAGATTAATTTTTGGTTCAAAAAATAATAATAATAAATTGATCATAACACTGGCTCATACATGCACAACTATTTTTGAAACAATCTCTTCAAACTGTGTTGGCCTGGTGCCCACTAAATCATTAAAAACTTCCACAACACAAAACAAAAATGTTCAAAATGATACAATGATCACAATTCGGGAATTATGGGATTTTTGAGAATGTAGTATGCAGAATAATACCTTGTTGCTTCTTATTTATAATAATTAGTTCAATCAATCATTTACAGAGAAATACATAATATATTGAAAAAATAGAGGTAAATAAAATAATGTCAGAAACAGAGTTTATTCTGTAAAATTATTTAGATTTTTATAATTGACATTTACTCGATAAGAAGGTATTATTGGTAATAGCTGATGATCCAATGTTTTCTGGAAGAGTTGTCAACACTATCATGGCTTTTGTAAGAAATATGGACCGATAAAGGGAAGAATTGAGTGAAAGCACAAATAAAAACAATGATAAGAAAGAATGTAATGTTATTTGTTACCTGAGAGGAGCGACGGACCCAGGTCACGGAGGTGACTGGACTGTAGCAAGGAGTCAGTCCCCACTCCAGTCCCCCCCCCCCCCCCCTCTTTTTCTCTCTCCACACTCAACTCAAATTAGTCAATTTTTCAAAACCTTCGATCTCATTATTTAGTGAACCATTCCTTCTGTTTTTGCTTCTTTGAGGGTTCTTCGACCAATGAATTTGAGACTACTCCCCGACTTATGTTTTCGCTCTCCCTCAAAATAAAAAAGTTGATCTCTTCACTGGGTGGACTGTTATCTTCTATTATTGTTTTTTTTTTTTGAGGTTTCTTTAAATCTGTGACTTCACCCCGTCACATACATAAGTTTCAGTTCTACCTCTAAACCTGGTTCTAGAACCCGGACCAACGGTTCCAGACATGAATCCGCCCAACAGTTCCAGATGCGAACTCGGCCCCACGGTTCCAGACACGAACTCCGTATTGGGATGCATGATTTCTGAAACTTAAGTGTGAACAGCCTACCACCTCCACCAACCTAGCTACTCGAAAGAAGCAGAATGAAAAGGCTTACAAAGATCTGCTGAGGGAACACCAGATAAGCGCAGCTACTGGCAAGAGATGGCTAGGAGGGTGGCGGTGGCCAACTTCAGGATGCTCACAGGACACGACTGCCTCCAGAAACATCTGAAGAGGATAGGAGTAGCCGACTCCTCGATATGCCCGGTCTGCAACGATGGGGAAATGACGAGGGACCACCTTCCGATCTGCTCTGCGCTGCTTGACGTTGTCTAAGAACAAGGTAACATGTCCCACGATAAATATACGGCGTCACTCTAATGGGCCAAAGGGAAGGGGGATTAAGGATGGGGGGCTTTACACAAAAACTCTAATCACTGCCGTTGTAATAAATTTATTGACAAAAAATTTCATATGTAAATTCAAAACTCAATAAAGACGATACCTATTGAATTTCCGCGAAAATTGCACCTAATAATTAATTTTCTGGAAAGAAAATTAATTATTAGGTGCAATTTTTCATAACTGTAGTGGTTCATCTAAATATCCTCACATCCTTGGCAATTATTAGCAAACGGAGTGCAATTGTTTTTAAATATCTGGTATGGAACACATCAAATGACCAAAAAAGAAATTAAAGTACTTGAAAGAAAAATATTACTTTATTTATAACAAAAATATAACTAATACAAACGTATTTTAGAAGAGTAACTAACAGCCTGTGTATAGGTAACTTATAGGTAACGAGTGTGAATTACACAATTTTCAATACCCTACTTTGAATTTTACTTAGAACTACTTAGAAGAGCATCTAAATAGAACCACTACAGTTATGAAAAATTGCACCTAATAATTAATTTTCTTTCAATCGCGCATTCTTGTGAATTTCTTCGAGTTACGTTGTGCATTGCAATCAAGCAATTTTTTTTCTAGTAAAATTAAGTTTACAGCTTTGCCTGGACGTAAAAAGCTATTCCGGGCACTGTCACTTTAGGTCTCACTATTGAACGCTTACCTGGCAGATCCCAGATGACCTCAATTCTGCTTGAGATCAAGCTGCTTGTCAACCATTACATCAGTCTAATATTGTGGTCGATAAGGTACTGTCTCACGATGCTAACCGTATGAGCTTGTGCTCCGTCCTACTTGGACAGAACGGTTATCAGGGACGGGTCAGAAATACGTAATCAACATGCTGCGAGATCATGTAGTCCCTTTGGCTGAGGCAATGAAAATTTCACGTTTATGCAGAATGGTGCATAGGCTCAATTCAGCCCCTTTATGAGAGTACCTTATTGATCGCAATATTGGACTGATGGAGTGGCCGACGTGTATCCCCGATCTTAACCGGATTGAGGTCATTTGGCACCTGCTAGGAAAAAGGGCGAGACCTAGAGAACCGACAGAGGTCAGAGATCTCGAACAGGCCCTGCTGGAAGAACCCTTTCAACATGTTTTTAATGCAAATGGGGAGCAACTTGCATTAAAAACAACAGGAGGTCTCACAAATTGGTAAGGATGAGATATTTGTTTTATTATATGCAAACGATTTGCTATCAGATGATTCACGGGAAGCTCAGAAGAAACTGAACATTCTATAAAAGTTTTGCATTGATAATTCTGTTAGCCTTATGGCTTTATTGGCCACAACCCCTTAAAAATTTAGTATGAAATTTAGAAAATGTAAGTTGGTAAATAACCTGATCTATTCTGGGTTACGATACCAATATGAGAAGACCATAACTACGAGTAATATTCTGAACTCAATACCAATACCATTGCCATCACTGATATGTCTAATATAACCAACATAAATCTTATTTTTTAAAAATGTGTAAAGGCTGGCTGCACAGCTGGAACCCTACAGAATTGTTATAAGTTATGTTCTAATTGATTATTGTATTTGGTTTTCTACTACGTTGAAGAAACGTGAAATTTAATTCTTTTATTACAGGTAAACATCCTACATATATCAATGTATGTTTACTATGTTTAAATATTGTATCTTAATATTGTTTGTATGTACTTTTATTACAGGATAAAATCACGTTGAAAAAAACATCTTACAAATTGAATTTCAAGATTTCAACTGGTAGAAGATGGCTCAGCTTTATTTTCAAGTTGTGAAGAAAACCCAGGACTTTGTGATCCAAGGTATATCTATTGATAAGAAGTTGTGGTATGTTTTACCAGACGCACTGAAGAGTTTAAAGTTTCACACGATCTTATCAAAAAAAAAAACAATTCAAAATGCAACAGCTGTTATAAAAAATATAAATGGTTATAGAACAATAGCTGTGAAGATTGACGATGATATTCGAAAAGAATATTTTGATGAGGCGTTTGTTTTCAGGAATTTCCATTGGAAGAATATCTTCCTATTCCAGAAACTCGAACTACCGGACCTCAACAAAATGAGTTAGAGGAGATAATTAGACATTTAGAGCATCAGTTAAAACTTAATTCCAATCAAGATGAAATAAAATTACAACACGTTGAGAATAAATTTATTTTAGACAAATTCGAGAAGAGACAATATGATTCTGCGGATGGTTAGGTAGATTTGAAGACGAATGTCACCGGTATGTATGAGCAAATCTTCCTCATCGGTCCCCCATCGCTGAACCTAGAACACAATAGAACATACATACAGGATCAATAAGCACGCATAATAGCTCTTACTATCTTTTGCAAGAAATTTACAGTTTATAGTTTAGATAATCAACTAATAAAAATAATATATTGTTAATCTTACAAAATATTGTAATAAAGCAGCTGCTGGCAGGAGTTTCGCCCAGGAGACTTAGTCTTGGAAGGGACTGTCGCCTCGTACTTCTGTAGTCGCAACTTGCCTTTAGGAGCAGATATAGATGAGCCCATACGTCTAGCCCTGTAGGAAGAGATGCGTGAACAGTCCAGACTAGAGCGTTGCAAGGACATTGTCCAGGAATGAATGGATTGTGGAGAAATGGCGGTGGCACTATCATCAGATGGCCCAACGACCTATGCATATTTCCCGGAAATCCGGGTACGTCTGGAGTCGTATGTGGGTACTCCCTGACCACTGGATGTCCCAGATACTATCAGGTCACGGAGATTCCAACTCCAAGCTATTCTTCTTGAAGAGAAAAAACAACCCGAACTGGTCGTGCGGCGGAGTCGAGACTGCGGAGCATGTGGTCCTCGAATGTCCGCAGTACGACGGGCCTCGGGTGGAGTAGACACGCGGGACAGGATCATACCTAGGACTCGACCTACGGCAGCTCATGGCGGAAACCAGCTGTCCAGTGTTCAGCCGATTTGTCGCCTCCTGGCGGAGAAAGAAGAAAACACTCTGGCCATGCGCCGGAGACGACTGCATGCACGCCGGTGGTCACCCCCGGCGCCCCACCGTACTACAGCCAGCGAGCGCCCCGCTCCTCCCCTAAGAACGTGAAGAAGCTGTTTACACCCCCCCCCCCCCCCAAAAATGCAACAGCTGTTATAAAAAATATAAATGGTTATAGAACAATAGCTGTGAAGATTGACGATGATATTCGAAAAGAATATTTTGATGAGGCGTTTGTTTTCAGGAATTTCCATTGGAAGAATATCTTCCTATTCCGGAAACTCGAACTACCGGACCTCAACAAAATGAGTTAGAGGAGATAATTAGACATTTAGAGCATCAGTTAAAACTTAATTCCAATCAAGATGAAATAAAATTACAACACGTTGAGAATAAATTTATTTTAGACAAATTCGAGAAGAGACAATATGATTCTGCGGATGGTTAGGTAGATTTGAAGACGAATGTCACCGGTTCCAGATTGACTTGGATTGTGTTAAAATTCAGGCTCTACGCTTCTTCTCTACGCGAGAACCGACAGAGGTCAGAGATCTCGAACAGACCCTGCTGGAAATTCACATGTATAAAAGTGTATGCATTTAATTTCTCTCAAAAGTAGTCCAGTCGGGAGATTGTTTTTTCCCTGCCTAAACATATGAATAGACTAGAAATAGAAAAAACTTATTAAACATATTCAACAAAAAAATATCAAGAAAAGAACGAACTTCAAATATCTAAGAGATCTCTTCTCAGTCCACTGCGAAACAACGAACTAAACATTTGCACATCATCTTGCTTGTTCCTCTCTTATGTGATACGGTTCAGCCATTTGTTTTGTGTATTACATTTTTAATAATACATTTTCCTACCAAGAATTATCAATGCAAAACTTTTATAGAATGTTCAGTTTCTTCTGAGCTTCCCGTGAATCATCTGATAGCAAATCGTTTGCATATAATAAAACAAATATCTCATCCTTACCAATTTGTGAGACCTCCTGTTGTTTTTAATGCAAACTGCAAATTATCGAGAAATATACAATGTTTTTTATCCATTTTTTAAAAATGTTTATATGTATTTCATACATAAGGGATAACTGAGGGTTTGTGTTGGTAATTCCACGGTCACATTTGTCGTATATATAATAAAATAGAATGTGTATCTTTGATTTAAGAAGGAGGTGGATTTCATTTCTCTTAGTCAAGTATTGATGTGCTTTTAATAAATAATCTTTCATTATAAAGCTCAAAAAGTTGAACATTAAACGTTAATAGATTTTTTATTTTTATATGTTCTCAAAATATCGTTTTGTACCATATTTTGTATTATGCTATATGTTTTATGTTACTTTGTGTAAATTTATTTTTACTGTTTATTGAAACTGAACCATTGTTCCTCTCTTATGTGATACGGTTCAGCCATTTGTTTTGTGTATTACATTTTTAATAATAAATTTTCCTACCAAGAATTATCAATGCAAAACTTTTATAGAATGTTCAGTTTCTTCTGAGCTTCCCGTGAATCATCTGATAGCAAATCGTTTGCATATAATAAAACAAATATCTCATCCTTACCAATTTGTGAGACCTCCTGTTGTTTTTAATGCAAATTGCTCCCCATTTGCATTAAAAACAGGTTGAAAGGGTTTTTCCAGCAGGGCCTGTTCGAGATCTCTGACCTCTGTCGGTTCTCGCGTAGAGAAGAAGCGTAGAGCCTGAATTTTAACACAATCCAAGTCAATCTGGAACCGGTGACATTCGTCTTCAAATCTACCTAACCATCCGCAGAATCATATTGTCTCTTCTCGAATTTGTCTAAAATAAATTTATTCTCAACGTGTTGTAATTTTATTTCATCTTGATTGGAATTAAGTTTTAACTGATGCTCTAAATGTCTAATTATCTCCTCTAACTCATTTTGTTGAGGTCCGGTAGTTCGAGTTTCCGGAATAGGAAGATATTCTTCCAATGGAAATTCCTGAAAACAAACGCCTCATCAAAATATTCTTTTCGAATATCATCGTCAATCTTCACAGCTATTGTTCTATAACCATTTATATTTTTTATAACAGCTGTTGCATTTTGGGGGGGGGGGGGGGTGTAAACAGCTTCTTCACGTTCTTAATTGCGGATTGGGGGCCGTGGGGGAATGTTGGTAGGGGAGGAGCGGGGCGCTCGCTGGCTGTAGTACGGTGGGGCGCCGGGGGTGACCACCGGCGTGCATGCAGTCGTCTCCGGCGCATGGCCAGAGTGTTTTCTTCTTTCTCCGCCAGGAGGCGACAAATCGGCTGAACACTGGACAGCTGGTTTCCGCCATGAGCTGCCGTAGGTCGAGTCCTAGGTATGATCCTGTCCCGCGTGTCTACTCCACCCGAGGCCCGTCGTACTGCGGACATTCGAGGACCACATGCTCCGCAGTCTCGACTCCGCCGCTCGACCAGTTCGGGTTGTTTTTTCTCTTCAAGAAGAATAGCTTGGAGTTGGAATCTCCGTGACCTGATAGTATCTGGGACATCCAGTGGTCAGGGAGTACCCACATAGACTCCAGACGTACCCGGATTTCCGGGAAATATGCATAGGTCGTTGGGCCATCTGATGATAGTGCCACCGCCATTTCTCCACAATCCATTCATTCCTGGACAATGTCCTTGCAACGCTCTAGTCTGGACTGTTCACGCATCTCTTCCTACAGGGCTAGACGTATGGGCTCATCTATATCTGCTCCTAAAGGCAAGTTGCGACTACAGAAGTACGAGGCGACAGTCCCTTCCAAGACTAAGTCTCCTGGGCGAAACTCCTGCCAGCAGCTGCCGTAGAGACAGTATGATAGGCCGTTGTAACCCTTAAAAGGGCTGCTCTCTGGGCTTCCACCAGAATTTCAATTTTTTTGGACACTTGTTTTTTTTATATTTTTTGTTGAGTTTCAAATTACCTTCCAACGAAGTTTTTTTTTCACCAAATGCTCATATTTACCTCAATATCCAAAAAACTACTGCAATTTTTGGACATTGAAATTATTTCTTCAATTTATAGATTTGATAGTGCTTATTGTTCAATTTCATGCAAAATCGACCCATTACACGTTAGTTTAAACATCACCTCAAAAATTAAACATACTGAATGATAGAAGTTTCATTTTAAAAAGAAAGAAAATATTTAACTAATACTAGCTAAGTTACGAGGTTTTTATATTAAAACTACAATTTTTTAGGTCTCTTACAAGCTTCTTTTTATTCTTATTTCACGTATAACTTTTGGCTATTGTATGCAATATTTTGTAAGATTAACAATATATTATTTTTATTAGTTGATTATCTAAACTATAAACTGTAAATTTCTTGCAAAAGATAGTAAGAGCTATAATGCGTGCTTATTGATCCTGTATGTATGTTCTATTGTGTTCTGGGTTCAGCGATGGGGGACCGATGAGGAAGATTTGCTCATACATACCGGTGACATTCGTCTTCAAATCTACCTAACCATCCGCAGAATCATATTGTCTCTTCTCGAATTTGTCTAAAATAAATTTATTCTCAACGTGTTGTAATTTTATTTCATCTTGATTGGAATTAAGTTTTAACTGATGCTCTAAATGTCTAATTATCTCCTCTAACTCATTTTGTTGAGGTCCGGTAGTTCGAGTTTCCGGAATAGGAAGATATTCTTCCAATGGAAATTCCCTTGGGCCTTTGACTGATTTGACTGAAAATCAATATGTTTTTCCATGTAAAGAAGTTGGAATGTCGTGACGTTATATTAGTTTTATTGAGTTACTGGGGTTTTGAGCTTTTGTTTTTCTTACATAATATGATAGTACATTGAATTTGATACATTTTAGTCATTTTTAATCATTTTTTAGACAAGGAGTTGTGTCTTTTATGAATATAAAGATGTTCTGTCTGTCCAGGTACCCCCCCAGCATTAGCAGCTGCTGAGAGAGCCAATGCTGAAATTGTCGAACATTTTGTTGAAGCAGGTCAGTTGTCCCTCGAAGACGAAGTGAATGCTTTCGAACTACTTGGGGCTTCCTTTGCCAATGACAATAGACACTATTGTCTTTATAAAGCATTTAAGTATTTACTGAAGGGAATGGAATGTCGGTAAGTAAATTGGTTTAATAAGTAATGAATAATTGAAGAGCACGAAAGTCATGCAATATAGTTGAAAATATGTGTATTAAGTTAAATTTCCTTGTAGATCTACGGATATTGGTGTTTTTCTTCCAAAACCCTATCGGAAGCCCGTTCCTGCCTATAAGAATTGGGTCGAAAGTCAAAATGTTCATGAACTGGAAAGCATAAGGAATAACGAAAATGCCTTACATATGGAATCTTTAACTATAAGGTGAGCCAACATATGTACTGCTTTTATGAACTGTGTATAAGCATATGGAGAGCGCGGGAGATTAAGGAATTAATTTCGTACTAGGCAGTATCATGATTATTATTAATGTCACAAAATTATGATCATATAATATTATAACCATCTAAACCATCTGTGCTTCAATCAATGAATTCGCTATTAAATCCCGCCCTAGGGGGCCATGGTGGCCGTGCGGGCTAGAGCGTAGGGCTTTGGTCGCACGGTCTCACCATGGTTTGCGGGTTCGAATCCCGTCCGGGAGTGAGTTTTATTTCGTAGATAGAACTCCCTCCCGGGGCCATGGATGTCTTAAATAATTATATATAACACATTAACATGGCTAATATGCACCGTACATAAAGCCAAAAGAAAAAAAAAAAAAAAAAAAAAAAAAATCCCGCCCTCCGAATGAGCTATTATGTGTGTTTTGTAGAAAGTCTGTAATTTTACTTATTAATTTATTTTAAATTTCAGAGAGAGAATTTTGGGGTCATACAATCCAGAAGTTGTTCCTCAGATAATCTTTCGAGGAGCCGTCTTCGCGGAGAACGGGAGGTACGACAGATGTCTGGAGCTGTGGAGCCATGCCCTGGAGCTCACACGCGGCAGATACTCAATCAGGAAACATCTGTTGCGGTTTGGTCAGGTAACTAGGTGTAGATTAACCCGCCCTCTTGTTGAAAATGCTTATTACATTTTTATATTTTCGAAAATTATCCCAATAAAATTTATTAGCTAACAAATCCTTAGAACTAACTATAGCAATTACTGAATTAATGGCACAAAAAGAACGACTTCTTCTGATAATACATCTTCAATGTATCGCGCAGCTTTTAGGGAACCCTCGGTGCGACCTTTCTTAGAGATTCCTGCCCAAACCGTTACATCACCATTTCCATAGCTTCTCCGGAGTGAAAATGTTGAGAGGATATATCGCTCCCCTGTTCTTCTCCAAACCCTTTCGGGCGTCAGAAGACCTCAGACAAAACCTTGACTCATTCGAAAACAAAATTTTACTGCAATCTTGCTCAGATCAATTTATGTGATTTCTTGCGAAACTTAACCGAGCTATTATGTCTGAAGTTCTGGACCAGTGGCAGGCCTTCTCGCGCGTAATCCAGCTTCACAAGGTCGTTGCCTTGCAGTGCATAAACTGAAATTAACATTTATGACCTGTTGTAGTCGTTGCTTGACCTTAACGACTGTCGAGGGACGATTCCGGAATACATTCAAGAAGAATAAAACGATCGTCTCTCTGAGATATGGCACGGTGGCGACCTGCCTTCTTGAGTATCCACCAGTTTCTTGATAGCGATGGAAGACCCTTCGGATAGTTGTTCTGAGAATGTTAAGCACCCTGGCCACATACGCTTGACTTCTTCCATCTGCCAACAATGCTATGATTCTAGCCGAATCTGTGTCACTTAAAACTATCACTCACACAATTAGTGACTTAAAAAAGGTATAGCTTAAAAAAATGAAACGACCGGAGTGTTCGAAAGGAGCTTTACAAAAAACAAACAAAGAAAATATTGACTTCAAAGATTTATTTACAAAACACAAGTGGGAGATTTTATCTGTGCTAATTTATCTCTAATCCTTTAAAACCGTTAAAATATTATTGTATAATACTCAATGTAGGATTGTCTTTGAGAGAAGTAAAAATATTATACTTTGTTTGCCTCTCAGTATATTTGGTTGTATGTTTCAGGTTTTCTCCGATATGTTGTTCGACGGCCTAGAAGTGTCTTTTCACACTGTTTCCTACATTCTGAGGGCAGCTGTCAAGGAACTTCAGTGTAACAAAACTAAACTAGACACCTGCTACGTGAACGATGACATTTTACAAATTACGGTATAGTTTATTTTTATATGGCTTTTTATAGTAATTTTAGAGCCCGGATCTTACTGAAAAGTTACAGATTAGACACAAACAGGGAAGGAAAGATAAATTTAAATAAAAGTTGTTTTCCAATGGAAAACATTGTCCGCTTTAAATTGAATTTGCTTTCAGTAAGCTTTCAAGAGCCCTAAGGATTATAAGTTATGTTTAGTGTTCTTTTGAACGATGACCATAAGTGTGACCCTATTAAGAGAGTATGATGTATTTCCGTCTGCTCGCTAGTCACATATTGGACACTACTGAAGTTATATAACTGAAATTATTCACGCAGTTCAAAGGAGATTTGTGGATCTAGCAAAAAATTAGTAATTATTGTATATGTAAGCATTATAAAATAAGTAACCATTGCAAGTCATTTATTTAACATCAACTGAACATTTTATTATGAAACATGTGTTTTGGATAACTATATTATATTTAATAGAATAATTGAAACTCAATATATAACATCTCCTCCTTCGTCTTTTAGCCTGCGTCCTCAAAGTGGTGGTGGGATGCCGGCTGATCCGGAGATTCAGGATCTTCGGGGAAGTTAGCCCGTTCTGTCCTTGAAGGTTCTAACAGCTCGCTCGGCTAACCCGTTTGTTTTCGGGTGGTACGGTGTACTGGTGACATGTTTTATGAAATGTTTATTGCAAAAGTTATTAAATTCAAAAGATGTAAATTGAGGTCCATTGTCCGTCACGATCACTCGTGGCACTCCAAATCTTCCAATGACTTCTCTGATGTTTGAAATTGTCTGAGCTGCTGATGTGTTCGAAGTTGGTATTACTTCCAGCCATTTCGTGTAGGCATCAACAATTATTAACCAGTGTTTGCCTTTGAATGGTCCTGCATAGTCTATATGTAAGCGTGCCCAAGGTTCGGAAGGGAGTGTCCAGGAAAACAGAGGTGCTTCCGGTTCTCGGGGTCTCACTTGTTGGCAGCTGGAGCAGCGCTTCACGAATGACTCGATGTCTTGATATAGTCCTGGCCACCATACCTGAAACTTGGCAATAGATTTCATCGCCACCACCCCCGGATGTCCTTCATGCAACATTTTTAATATGATCCTTCGAAATTCATGTGGAACAATAATTCTTCCCTGCCAAAGCAATATTTCTTCCTCACACGATATTTCTTCTCTCTTCTCGTAGTAAGTGAGGATGTCAGGTGCTAGTTCTTTCCTGTCAAGCCATGTCTGCTGTACATATCGTAGTACCTTGGATAAATGTGGATCCTTTTTAGTGCTCTTGACCAGTTTCTGTTTTGATATTGGGAGATCTTGAAGGCGAAGATGTAGAAGATGGCCATCTGTTGCTTTACCCATCGTTTCTTCAGATGTCATATGCTGATTGGCGAGGGGCAAGCGCGACAAGGCGTCAGCGGGTGTGTTGTTTCTCCCAGCTTGGTACTCAATGTGATACTGATATGCAGAAAGAATGAGAGCCCAGCGTGCCAGCCTATTTGCAGCCATACGGGGTATTTCACACTTCTCCCCTAATAATCTTTCCAGTGGTTTGTGATCTGTTTTCAGAATGAATGATCGTCCGAAAAGGTATTGGTCATATTTCACGAACGTGAGCTAGGAACGCAGAACCACCATGTTCGGTCGCTGTGAAGGGAGCTACAGGCTCCAGATTACTTCTCATTTCATAATTTGACGCCATGGTCCATCTTCCTTCGCTATCAGTTCCAAGAACCATATCCTCATCCTCTTTAATATTTAAGGTTTTCCTTATTTCTCTATCAGTTTTTCCTTGCATTTCGTCAAGCTTTCTAAGCTTCAATTGCTTTCGTTTCAGATTGAGAACTTTTTCTTTCATCATAGCTATCTTCTTTTTTTCAGCCATTTGGCGAAGATCCGCTGCTTTTGACATTTTCAACTCTCTTTTCGTCCTTGTTTCTTTCTGAATGGCTCTCAAATTTTCTTCTTTTTTCCTCTTGACCTCTTCTCGCCTCTGTTCATTTCTATTAGATTCTTCTTCTATCCTTTTCCTCATTGCTTTCTCGGCTTTAAGCCTCATGGTAGATCTAAGTTGCTGTAACTCACTTGGAGCGATCCTGTTGAAAGGAGTACCAGGGGGTGGCTTTTTGCCAACGTCCAGTGTAGAATTTCTTTGTCCTAGAGGCCTCATGTCCATCGATCTCATCAACTTGGTATAGTCCACACCAACATTTTCCTTTCCATCACGACCATATTTTAATCTTTTCTGCACTCCAGCAAATGACTGAGGTGATTTCTTATCCTCTAAAAGATTGTCTACATGATTTGAAATTCGCATCTCAGCTTTTTTCTCCATTTCTGTCTCCTTTTTGGAACTTATTCGGCTCAATGAGGTGTCAGTAGATGTTTCCTTTGCACAAATTGCCTGATGACTGAGGGTAGGAGACCTTGCTGTTACCCTGCGCGTTGTTTTCCTTTGGCTCTGTTTGTCCACAATGTATGCTCGACGTGAGGAGAGGCACACTCTTGCAAAATGGTTTGCTCTTTTACAAAGAGAGCAGACTTGCCCATTCGCGGGACACTCGTTATTTTGCTTGTGTAACGTATAGCCGCACTGGAGGCAGTGTTCCCCTCTTACCAGCTGCCTACGTTTGGTGTCCCCCTCCTTGTATGTTCTGGGTGGGCGCTGTTGGGAAATATGATTAGTGTGTGAAGTGTTGACACTAGTATCTATTAAATTCCGAAGATGTTGTTGGTGACTGGTTGCCTTTTCTAACGATATGGCGGTAGATTCAACATCACTTAACTTAAAGTTATTTGTAGGGTGGAATCGCATAAGCTCCTGTTGCCAATGTTGTTGGTTGATGCCGATGACTAGTTGGTCGCGCAACCTTTCATCTAAAGAGGATCCGAATTCGCAGTGTCCTGCTAGTGCGCGCAAGCTATTCACGAACTGGGTGACAGTTTCACCCTCATGGCGGTACCGCGTTGCGAATGTCAGCCTCTCTGATAAGACGCACACATGTCGGCCATAATATGCTAACAATGCAGACTTCAACTCATCATACGTCACACTACTGACGGGACGAGGTCGAAAGTGGTCAACAACGATCTTGAAAGAATTCGCTCCAATTTGAGATAAAAGTACATTTTTCCTGGTGTTTTCAGAATTGGGGTGTAAGAGATCGACGATTGCAAGTTCTGTTTCGAACCGCTGTATGTAATATTCCCATTCCTCAACACTCGGATCGAAATTAGAAAATTTAAATTGTAATTTGTTCTGGTCCTTTTTGCCTGGCATTCTTGAAATGTGTAAACTAAATACGGTATTGTTAAACTGAATTTACCTTGTTAAATAAAGCTGCTTTATCCTCGTTCGCCAAATATTGTATATGTAAGCATTATAAAATAAGTAACCATTGCAAGTCATTTATTTAACATCAACTGAACATTTTATTATGAAACATGTGTTTTGGATAACTATATTATATTTAATAGAATAATTGAAACTCAATATATAACAGTAATGCAAGACATAATTGTGTAAAAATGAACATTGAGAAAAATATATTTTTAGGTTGTTGCCAAGAATAAAGGGGGTATCGCAAGCAGATGACAATACTCTATACTAAAAAACTGCTTGCGATCCTCCCTGTATAGTAGGTGAAAACCTGCTTCAAATAACATTTACATCGACTTACTTTCTAAATTGTCTAATACTATGCCCAACAATTATTTTATTGCGTTCCTAAAACACAATAAAATGAAATTCATAAATCGTCTTGATATCTCATGGCTGGCGAGCGAGCTAAACATTTTTAATGTCGTTATTTTTTTCTACTATTTTGTTTTTTATAGTCTGGCCAATATTTATATTATGCAGAAAAACAAAACTAGTAAAACCATAGAATCGCGTTTTTCTACAGCAGTGGCATAGGCAGGAACTGTATTACAGAAAATTGGCAGTGAACTGTAACTCAGTATCCGTAGTAAAACAGGAACGTCTACTGTAAAGGTGAAGTGTAATGGGAGTGGATGGATTTTGCCATAAATCACCGAATATATTACCTCCAGGCAAAAGCTGAAATAGCTTTTATTTTATTTTAATTTGTTTCGAATCTACTCCATCTTTCGGCCTGGCAGTTTATGGGATATGAACATTTCCAAAAAAATGTCAAGATATTATCTGTATTTTACTGTTATTATTATAATTTTTTTACAGGACGATATTGAAACTAATTTGACTACAACATTATTTCTTCTGGTGATAACATCAAAAATGCTAAATGAAAGAACGCCCGAGGAAATATCCCGTACAAAGAAGCTGATCTTCCGACTTCAGAAATTAAAGGTAGTAAAGGAATTTTCTGAAATGGACTATTGTTCAGTTATTACAGCATAACGTTTTTAGTTATTTTGACTCACAGCTTAACTATGAGGTCATATCGCCTACTACCAGAGCGCTCTGGTGGACACGAGGCCCACTCTATTATGGGAGTTCTAAATTTTGCCTACCTTAAATTTTTATGCACCTAGGGTTGGTGTCTTTAACGAATACCCTCACATCGTACAGGCTCGGGACAATCGCTTAATTTCCAATCCGAAGGTTGGCGGGCTCAACGTTTTTTCACCTCCCAGATAAAAACCCTGGGGCCTCAGAGGGGTTTCGAACTCGTGATCCTGAACTCTGAAAGCAAGCACGCTACCTTACCCGCTAGGGTGACCCGGGGTCCTGTGCAGGGTCCCCCTCCGTTCGCTCCCGGTTTCTCTGCTGGATCTCTTACTTGATTTGAACAGTGAGGCATCAATGACCCTCGTAGTTGATATGCCTTGAAAAAAAAATAAATAAAAAAATTAAAAAAAAGTCTAAGTCCATTAGATTTCTATAATTTTCTGACTGTACCTTGTACTAGTGAGAATACAAAAGTACCTACAGATTTTCAATTTTTTTTAAACACAGATAAGAGCTGAAAATAGGCGGGAAAAGCTCAAAATTGGGTCTGTTTTAGATATTTCAAGTGACCGTAATTGAAAATGAATTGCAGCTAATCTTTACATACATTTCACCTTTTACAATTTATGCAGGAGTTATTTATTACACTTGATCTTTGTTATTTATTATTATTATTTTTTTTTCCAGAACGAAAACTTAATTTTTGTTCGGTCGTTTTACAATCTGTAAAAACCATTTGTAAATTTTATATGCGTAATAATTATAATCAGCGATACTAACCTCGATCCACACCAAGGATTAAACACTTGTGATATCTGTCTTCTGTTTGGCCTCTGGCCTCTGCAGGTTCCCTTGCCCCAGAACAGCCAAGCTGCTCATTGAGTGTGGTGCGGATTTGGATGCTTTAGACGACGACAGAAATTCGCCTCTACATATTATCGTAACTTATGACGATCCAAGGTGAGAAAGGCAGTTCCCGCATTTGAACATTTATAGTGGTTTCATGTTGTTTAGTATATTTCGGGGATTGAATTTAATGGTTATTTGGCTAACAGTTGACTAATTATTTCAACCGCTGCTATATTTTGATGGTGTGTTTTTCAGCGGATACGGGATCGTGCATCAAATTATCACCGACCTGCTGATTGCAGGAGCTCACCCAGATATTGTCAATATCAGGGGGGAGACTCCGCTAGAAGCTTCTGCCACCGGTAACGTAACATAACAACTCTTTTCTCATCTTGTTATACCTTATTATTGTTAACGCATTTCTATATAGCTCTCCCGTTTGTTGAGACCTACGGAAGCTAGCACTATATTTTCATCAATATCTCTCCAGAACACGATTCGTTCGAATTCATATGTATTTATATATGTGTCCGTTTGCGCTTAACGGTTATTCCTATTTTTTCAAACATTGCACAAAAGTCATTATTGTAAAAAGGAAGATAACATTTGCGTCCACGGATTTTTTTTTTTTTTAAGTTAAAATAAATCATACAATACTTATATTTTTATCAACCTAAAATTTGTGTATAATTTCATCAATACAGTTTTCATAATAACATTTCTTATCCTGACATTGTCAATAGGATTTTCGAAATAAAATTCATTTTAAACCTGTTTAGTTCTACTTATATTATTTTTGTATTGTTTGGCCAGTGATAGCAGAGGTCCTTCTTCGGACCTACACCCCCCTCAGATTGAAGTGTCTT
Organism: Aradus depressus; assembly: GCA_963662175.1. NCBI lineage: Eukaryota > Metazoa > Arthropoda > Insecta > Hemiptera > Aradidae > Aradus > Aradus depressus. The sequence continues at coordinate 27,996,698 of OY759218.1, forward strand.
GCAGCCAGAACTGCCAATTTGTTAAACTTACCTTGTGATGAAACTTCCCTTCCCTCTGACCTCCTCGATTTCGTTGATTTGCATGGACCTGGTTACGTGAGAGGTTGTAAGTTAGTTAGAGGTAAATAACTCCTTTTATTATTATTATTATTACTATTTTTGAATAAAATTTAGTACATACCTCGGTCTAGCGAGCGATTTCGTCTCTTCTTCGATATATTTTCATCTTTGTGTTTTTTATCACTCGAAATTGGCTGGGACCGATTTAGACATTTAAGGTCCTGGAGGAATAATCCGTTGAATATGTTTAATAAGTTTTTTCTATTTCTAGTCTATTCATATGTTTAGGCAGGGAAAAAACAATCTCCCGACTGGACTACTTTTGAGAGAAATTAAATGCATACACTTTTATACATATGAATGTATGTATTATGTATGTAAATAGTATCGAGAAATATACAATGTTTTTTATTCAATTTTTTAAAAATGTTTATATGTATTTCATACATAAGGGATAACTGATACATAAGGGATAACTTCTTAAATCAAAGATACACTTTCTATTTTATTATATATACGACAAATGTGACCGTGGAATTACCAACACAAACCCTCAGTTATATTAGGTAGTCAGTCATATACTATTTATGGGTCAAATCAACTTAAGTCTATGACCCCTGGGGTATCTCGGTATGCGAACGGTGGCTGTGCTGGGGAGCTTGATCGGCTCCGCTGGGATCACTGGACTGATACAGTCCGCTGCTTGGAGGGTGTGGTCGGTGCCACATACAAGCACACCCTCTAACAGGCCTAGCTACACCGGGGCCTAGGCCCAATGCCTAAAGAGAGACGCCCGGATGTGCCGTTGCTTGTCCCCTGGCTGGCCTTTTTTTTTTTTTTTTTTTTTTGGTTTGCCGACCTCCGGTGGAGGCCACGACACCATCGCCGAATCGCCGGGGAAAAAGGGAGGCCTAACAAATTTATTTACAAAATTAAAATACATAATTAAAAAATCAGAACATATGATGCTGTGGTAGGCTAGGAGCGACCGCTTCGTTAGGGCGCCGGGGACGACTGCAGGCCTCCCCGGCGCAGGGTCAAAATGCTTGCTTCTTTCTCCGCCAGGAGGCGACAAATCGGCTGAACATTGGGTAGCCGGTTTCCGTCATCAGCTGCCGCAGGTCGAGTCCCAGATACGATCCTGTCCCGCGTATCAACTCCACCCTAGGCCCGTCGTACAGCGGACATTCGAGGACCACGTGCTCCGCAGTCTCGACCCCGCCGCACGAGCAGTTCGGGTTGTTCTTCCTCTTAAAGAAGAACAGCTTGGAGTTGAAATCTCCGTGACCTGATAGTATCTGGGACATCCAGTGGTCAGGCAGTATCCAAGTAGAGTCCAGACGTACCCGGATTTCCGGTAAATATGCGTAGGTCGTTCGGCCATCCGATGATCGTGACCACCGCTGTTGCCATTTCTCCACTATCCATTCCTGGACTATGTCCCTGCAACGCTCCGGTCTGGACTGTCCGCGCATCTCTTCCTCCAGGGCTAGACGTAAAGGCTCATCTATATCTGCTCCTAAGGGCAAATTGCGTCTACAATAGTACGAGGCGACAGCCCCGTCCAAGACTAAGTCTATGGGCGGAGCTCCTCTCCGACGGTGAGGCAGCAATTCACCAGAGGGTGTCCCCAAGGCTCGGTCCTCGGACCAACACTCTGTAACATACTTTTTGACGAACTGCTTCGTGACCTCGAGACTCGTGGACACAGGGCAATAGCCTATGTTGAGGACCTAGTGGTCTCGGTGCACGCTGACAGTCGTGCTACTCTGACCGCCCGAGCCCAAGCCGCGATCGACTCTATTGCCAGGTGCTACCAGGTCACGGCGACACTAGCGCCAAACTCTCTGTCCATAGCATCATGTAATTTTAAATTATGTAAATAAACCGGAGGTTACCCATTCCCCAACGCAATAGGGTGATGTGACCGACCCCCCTCGGGGGGTCAGGAGCACACCCAATAAAAAAAACAGCGAGCGCCCCACATTTAACCCCGAGCGATTTATCCAAGGAGCACCGCCGAGGAAATTAAGGTGGGCTGGGAGTGACCACCGATCGTCGCAAATGTTCGACGGCGGTCGCTGCTAGCCGACCAAAGCAACATTTTTTCTTTATTTAGATATACATTAACAGGTTAGGCCCTTATCCCCGACGACTAGGCGAAGGGGTGTCGTGGCCTCCACCAGAGGTCAGTAACCCCCCCCAAAAAAACGTTCCTGTCGACAATTAATGAAATAGATAGTTAGGTATCTATATGAAACATACTATATCGGAATATTACAAATCAACAACTTTTGAGAAAATTACGTTCTGTTATCCACCCTTATATTTCTTGAATCGATTATTCCTCAAGAGCAACAAAATTGTTCATTTTTATCGCGATATATCAATAAGGGCTTGTATGGCGCAGACTGCTACTAACTGCTAGCCATCTTCATGACTGCACTCTAAGAGAGAATGCTTATTCAGTTCCTTTATTGACGGATTATTCCTCCAGGACCTTAAATGTCTAAATCGGTCCCAGCCAATTTCGAGTGATAAAAAACACAAAGATGAAAATATATCGAAGAAGAGACGAACTCGCTCGCTAGACCGAGGTATGTACTAAATTTTATTCAAAAATAGTAATAATAATAATAATAATAATAATAATAATAATAATAAAAGGAGTTATTTACCTCTAACTAACTTACAACCTCTCACGTAACCAGGTCCATGCAAATCAACGAAATCGAGGAGGTCAGAGGGAAGGGAAGTTTCATCACAAGGTAAGTTTAACAAATTGGCAGTTCTGGCTGCAAGACACTTCAATCTGAGGGGGGTGTAGGTCCGAAGAAGGACCTCTGCTATCACTGGCCAAACAATACAAAAATAATATAAGTAGAACTAAACAGGTTCAAAATGAATTTTATTTCGAAAATCCTATTGACAATGTCAGGATAAGAAATGTTATTATGAAAACTGTATTGATGAAATTACACACAAATTTTAGGTTGATAAAAATATAAGTATTGTATGAAAAAATAGGAATAACCGTTAAGCGCAAACGGACACATACATAAATACATATGAATTCGAACGAATCGTGTTCTGGAGAGATATTGATGAAAATATAGTGCTAGCTTCCGTAGGTCTCAACAAACGGGAGAGCTATATAGAAATGCGTTAACAATAATAAGGTATAACAAGATGAGAAAAGAGTTGTTATGTTACGTTACCGGTGGCAGAAGCTTCTAGCGGAGTCTCCCCCCTGATATTGACAATATCTGGGTGAGCTCCTGCAATCAGCAGGTCGGTGATAATTTGATGCACGATCCCGTATCCGCTGAAAAACACACCATCAAAATATAGCAGCGGTTGAAATAATTAGTCAACTGTTAGCCAAATAACCATTAAATTCAATCCCCGAAATATACTAAACAACATGAAACCACTATAAATGTTCAAATGCGGGAACTGCCTTTCTCACCTTGGATCGTCATAAGTTACGATAATATGTAGAGGCGAATTTCTGTCGTCGTCTAAAGCATCCAAATCCGCACCACACTCAATGAGCAGCTTGGCTGTTCTGGGGCAAGGGAACCTGCAGAGGCCAGAGGCCAAACAGAAGACAGATATCACAAGTTTTTAATCCTTGGTGTGGATCGAGGTTAGTATAGCTGATTATAATTATTACGCATATAAAATTTACAAATGGTTTTTACAGATTGTAAAACGACCGAACAAAAATTAAGTTTTCGTTCTGGAAAAAAAAAAAAAATAATAAATAACAAAGATCAAGTGTAATAAATAACTCCTGCATAAATTGTAAAAGGTGAAATGTATGTAAAGATTAGCTGCAATTCATTTTCAATTACGGTCACTTGAAATATCTAAAACAGACCCAATTTTGAGCTTTTCCCGCCTATTTTCAGCTCTTATCTGTGTTTTAAAAAAATTGAAAATCTGATGAGGCCAGGGGACAAGCAACGGCACATCCCGGCGTCTCTCTTTAGGCATTGGGCCTAGGCCCCGGTGTAGCTAGGCCTGTTAGAGGCCACACCCTCCAAGCAGCGGACTGTATCAGTCCAGTGATCCCAGCGGAGCCGATCAAGCTCCCCAGCCCAGCCACCGTTCGCACACCGAGATACCCCAGGGGTCATAGACTTAAGTTGATTTGACCCATAAATAGTATGTGACTGACTACCTGCACGCTTCCCTAGGGTGGATGATATCAACGGGTGTTTCAGCGTTAACACACATGTGCAGCAAAGTTTGTCCATTCCCCGTAACCAGCTAAAAAAAAAAAAAAAAACATAGATCACACGCGATAACGCGAAATAATACATAGAAAATATATATATTTTTTTTTTCTTAACCTAATTTACCAAAGTGAAATGGCATTTTTATGTATCTGTTCTATCATGCAAAAACAGCTTAACTATTTTCATGAAATTTTATAAGTAGTAGTCTTAAAAACATAAGAGGATGTGTTATATATTTGAACGGGGTTGGGCAGGCTTGTGTTGCGTCAATATAAAATTCGAGCTAGCTCCTTAATGGGATACTTTACGTGAGTATATAGCCAAAAATGTGCAACATTTTTTCTCAAATGCATATTTTCCGCCGAATTAACAAGAACAAAGGTAGCGTGCTTGCTTTCAGAGTTCAGGATCACGAGTTCGAAACCCCTCTGAGGCCCCAGGGTTTTTATCTGGGAGGTGAAAAAACGTTGAGCCCGCCAACCTTCGGATTGGAAATTAAGCGATTGTCCCGAGCCTGTACGATGTGAGGGTATTCGTTAAAGACACCAACCCTAGGTGCATAAAAATTTAAGGTAGGCAAAATTTAGAACTCCCATAATGGAGTGGGCCTCGTGTCCACCAGAGCGCTCTGGTAGTAGGCGATATGACTTCCCGCCGTCTGAGAACATAGAACGACAGCTGGGCCACCTGGACCTAGTACTGGACTCCCTCTCGGGGCGCAATGTCATAGTTCTGGCGGACGTCAACTCCTGGTCAGTCTCCTGGGGATCGGTGCGCACCGACCGCCGGGGCGACAGGCTTTTGGATTTGATCGCCCGCCACGACCTGTGCATAGTCAATGACCCACTTTCTCCGCCCACATTCCACGGTTCCAATGGAGTGTCCCATGTTGACGTCACGCTGGTGTCGAGCGGACTATTCCGGGCTGTGGGCAGCTGGAGCGTCCGAGAGATCACATCTAGCGACCATAGTGTACTGGATGTTCTGCTCTTTCACGCCCATCTTCCCGCAGTCCGGCCTAGAGACCCGCGCTTTGCTACCCGCAAGGCCATCTCCGACGCTTTCGTGACCGCCGTTGCCGCCTACTCCTGCGACGATCAGTGGGAGGGTCTCAGGAGTTCTGAACCGGTTGGCCAGATTGAGGATGGGGTCGGCAGGCTCAGTAGTATACTACTTCGAGCTGCCGATGAGACCATCCCCAAGAAGGTAAACCGGATCAGGAAGGTACCCTGGTGGAGTGAGGACCTTACCCTCGCCAAGAAGGCTGTATATCGTGCCAGGAGGAGGTTTCAGCGGTGCCAAAACCAAAACCCACTCCAGAGGGTAATACGGAGGGAGGAGCACCAGCAGCTTAGCAAGGCTTATGGTAGAAGAGTCGAGGCCGCGAAGAAGGAGAGCTGGAGGAGGTTCGTTGAGGACGAGAGCAGCAAAAACCCGTGGGGAATCCCTTACCGTGTCGCCGCCGGGAGGCTAAGGCCGGTCGCCCCGGTGTCCTCCATCAGGGTTGGCAACCAGTATGCCATGTCCCTGGAGGAGGCTGGCGGGATGTACTTGAGGGAGGCCTTCCCGGAGGACGACCCGGCGGAGGATTCACCCAGCCAACGAGACATCAGGAACGCTGCCCGTACTTGGCCGGATGCGGGGAACGCACCTGATTGGGACGAGATTGACCTGAGCTTGGCGGTTGGGAGGCAGAAGAGTGGCGGCACCCCTGGGAGCGATCTCATAGACGCCGCTATAATCAAGAAAGCCTTCCCGGCCATCAAGTCGGATCTCTTACTACTGTATAACTCCTGCCTTAGGAGGGGCCACTTCCCTAGGACTTGGAAGCGAGCACTCGTGTGCACGTTTGTTAAGCCTGGTGATAGGGACCTTTCCCTGGCAGGTAGCCACAGACCAATCAGCCTGCTCCCCGTATTCGGTAAAGTATTGGAGACTCTTATCTTCAATGGAATTCGGGCCCAGGTACATGCTTTTGTATCCCACAGGCAGTTCGGTGGCTTGAGGGGCAGATCCGCCGAAGGCGCGTTGATGATGCTGAGGGCGGATGTGGAGAGTGACCGTGGGAAATATGCCCTGTGTGTCTTCTTTGACATCGCGTCGGCCTTCGACTGCGCCTGGTGGCCTGCCATCCTCACGCGACTGCGGGCTGTGGGACTGCCTGGGAATGTGTTTGGGTTGATATCCAGCTTCCTCAGCGATCGATCTGCGACCATGAGTCAGCTATACGCTAGCACTACAGTGGACGTCACTAGAGGCTGTCCTCAGGGCTCGGTCCTCGGACCGATACTTTGGGCCATACTCTTTGACGGACTGCTCCGTGATCTCGAGGGCCGTGGATATAAGGCAATCGCCTACGTCGACGACCTCGTTGTTACGGTGCACGCTGATAGTCGAGCTGCTCTAACCCTTCGCGCCCAAGCCGCCATTGACGATATAGACAACTGGTGCTGCGCCAACAAACTGGCTCTCTCTCCTAGCAAGACCTCGGCTTTGCTGATGAGAGGGAGAACCGACGCCCGACACCCCCTGGTAATCAAAATCCACGGACGCCGCATTGAGAGCCCGGCAACGGTCACTTATCTCGGAGTGCGGATCGGGCCGGGCCTCAACGTGACGCCCCACGTTGTTGCCATTAAAGAAAGGACTACCGCCACTTTCAACGCTTTGAGCTGCCTAGCCCGCGCGACGTGGGGCCTCGGCTATTCTGCGTGTAGAATCATCTACACTGGAGTATTCGAGGCTGTAGCAAGGTACACCGCTGCTGGGTGGTGGCATCGTCCCACGAAGCGGCGACGCGTTAACCTTGTGCAAGCCCATATAGCAGCCCTTTTAAGGGTTACAAAGGCCTATCGTACTGTCTCTACGGCTGCGCTACAGGTGCTGGCAGGAGCTCCGCCCATAGACTTAGTCTTGGACGGGGCTGTCGCCTCGTACTATTGTAGACGCAATTTGCCCTTAGGAGCAGATATAGATGAGCCTTTACGTCTAGCCCTGGAGGAAGAGATGCGCGGACAGTCCAGACCGGAGCGTTGCAGGGACATAGTCCAGGAATGGATAGTGGAGAAATGGCAACAGCGGTGGTCACGATCATCGGATGGCCGAACGACCTACGCATATTTACCGGAAATCCGGGTACGTCTGGACTCTACTTGGATACTGCCTGACCACTGGATGTCCCAGATACTATCAGGTCACGGAGATTTCAACTCCAAGCTGTTCTTCTTTAAGAGGAACAACAACCCGAACTGCTCGTGCGGCGGGGTCGAGACTGCGGAGCACGTGGTCCTCGAATGTCCGCTGTACGACGGGCCTAGGGTGGAGTTGATACGCGGGACAGGATCGTATCTGGGACTCGACCTGCGGCAGCTGATGACGGAAACCGGCTACCCAATGTTCAGCCGATTTGTCGCCTCCTGGCGGAGAAAGAAGCAAGCATTTTGACCCTGCGCCGGGGAGGCCTTCAGTCGTCCCCGGCGCCCTAACGAACCACAATTATCGACGGCCCTACATTTATCCCGAGCTCTCTCGGCCCGCCAAGAAATTAAGGTGGGCTGGGAGTGACCGCTGATCGTCGCAGATGGTCGGCAGCGGTCGCTCCTAGCCTACCACAGCATCATATGTTCTGATTTTTTAATTATGTATTTTAATTTTGTAAATAAATTTGTTAGGCCTCCGTTTTTCCCCGACGATTCAGCGATGGTGTCGTGGCCTCCACCGGAGGTCGGCAAACCAAAAAAAAAAAAAGGCATTGGGCCTAGGCCCCGGTGTAGCTAGGCCTGTTAGAGGGTGTGCTTGTATGTGGCACCGACCACACCCTCCAAGCAGCGGACTGTATCAGTCCAGTGATCCCAGCGGAGCCGATCAAGCTCCCCAGCCCAGCCACCGTTCGCACACCGAGATACCCCAGGGGTCATAGACTTAAGTTGATTTGACCCATAAATAGTATGTGACTGACTACCTGCACGCTTCCCTAGGGTGGATGATATCAACGGGTGTTTCAGCGTTAACACACATGTGCAGCAAAGTTTGTCCATTCCCCGTAACCAGCTAAAAAAAAAAAAAAAAACATAGATCACACGCGATAACGCGAAATAATACATAGAAAATATATATATTTTTTTTTTCTTAACCTAATTTACCAAAGTGAAATGGCATTTTTATGTATCTGTTCTATCATGCAAAAACAGCTTAACTATTTTCATGAAATTTTATAAGTAGTAGTCTTAAAAACATAAGAGGATGTGTTATATATTTGAACGGGGTTGGGCAGGCTTGTGTTGCGTCAATATAAAATTCGAGCTAGCTCCTTAATGGGATACTTTACGTGAGTATATAGCCAAAAATGTGCAACATTTTTTCTCAAATGCATATTTTCCGCCGAATTAACAAGAACAAAGGTAGCGTGCTTGCTTTCAGAGTTCAGGATCACGAGTTCGAAACCCCTCTGAGGCCCCAGGGTTTTTATCTGGGAGGTGAAAAAACGTTGAGCCCGCCAACCTTCGGATTGGAAATTAAGCGATTGTCCCGAGCCTGTACGATGTGAGGGTATTCGTTAAAGACACCAACCCTAGGTGCATAAAAATTTAAGGTAGGCAAAATTTAGAACTCCCATAATGGAGTGGGCCTCGTGTCCACCAGAGCGCTCTGGTAGTAGGCGATATGACTTCCCGCCGTCTGAGAACATAGAACGACAGCTGGGCCACCTGGACCTAGTACTGGACTCCCTCTCGGGGCGCAATGTCATAGTTCTGGCGGACGTCAACTCCTGGTCAGTCTCCTGGGGATCGGTGCGCACCGACCGCCGGGGCGACAGGCTTTTGGATTTGATCGCCCGCCACGACCTGTGCATAGTCAATGACCCACTTTCTCCGCCCACATTCCACGGTTCCAATGGAGTGTCCCATGTTGACGTCACGCTGGTGTCGAGCGGACTATTCCGGGCTGTGGGCAGCTGGAGCGTCCGAGAGATCACATCTAGCGACCATAGTGTACTGGATGTTCTGCTCTTTCACGCCCATCTTCCCGCAGTCCGGCCTAGAGACCCGCGCTTTGCTACCCGCAAGGCCATCTCCGACGCTTTCGTGACCGCCGTTGCCGCCTACTCCTGCGACGATCAGTGGGAGGGTCTCAGGAGTTCTGAACCGGTTGGCCAGATTGAGGATGGGGTCGGCAGGCTCAGTAGTATACTACTTCGAGCTGCCGATGAGACCATCCCCAAGAAGGTAAACCGGATCAGGAAGGTACCCTGGTGGAGTGAGGACCTTACCCTCGCCAAGAAGGCTGTATATCGTGCCAGGAGGAGGTTTCAGCGGTGCCAAAACCAAAACCCACTCCAGAGGGTAATACGGAGGGAGGAGCACCAGCAGCTTAGCAAGGCTTATGGTAGAAGAGTCGAGGCCGCGAAGAAGGAGAGCTGGAGGAGGTTCGTTGAGGACGAGAGCAGCAAAAACCCGTGGGGAATCCCTTACCGTGTCGCCGCCGGGAGGCTAAGGCCGGTCGCCCCGGTGTCCTCCATCAGGGTTGGCAACCAGTATGCCATGTCCCTGGAGGAGGCTGGCGGGATGTACTTGAGGGAGGCCTTCCCGGAGGACGACCCGGCGGAGGATTCACCCAGCCAACGAGACATCAGGAACGCTGCCCGTACTTGGCCGGATGCGGGGAACGCACCTGATTGGGACGAGATTGACCTGAGCTTGGCGGTTGGGAGGCAGAAGAGTGGCGGCACCCCTGGGAGCGATCTCATAGACGCCGCTATAATCAAGAAAGCCTTCCCGGCCATCAAGTCGGATCTCTTACTACTGTATAACTCCTGCCTTAGGAGGGGCCACTTCCCTAGGACTTGGAAGCGAGCACTCGTGTGCACGTTTGTTAAGCCTGGTGATAGGGACCTTTCCCTGGCAGGTAGCCACAGACCAATCAGCCTGCTCCCCGTATTCGGTAAAGTATTGGAGACTCTTATCTTCAATGGAATTCGGGCCCAGGTACATGCTTTTGTATCCCACAGGCAGTTCGGTGGCTTGAGGGGCAGATCCGCCGAAGGCGCGTTGATGATGCTGAGGGCGGATGTGGAGAGTGACCGTGGGAAATATGCCCTGTGTGTCTTCTTTGACATCGCGTCGGCCTTCGACTGCGCCTGGTGGCCTGCCATCCTCACGCGACTGCGGGCTGTGGGACTGCCTGGGAATGTGTTTGGGTTGATATCCAGCTTCCTCAGCGATCGATCTGCGACCATGAGTCAGCTATACGCTAGCACTACAGTGGACGTCACTAGAGGCTGTCCTCAGGGCTCGGTCCTCGGACCGATACTTTGGGCCATACTCTTTGACGGACTGCTCCGTGATCTCGAGGGCCGTGGATATAAGGCAATCGCCTACGTCGACGACCTCGTTGTTACGGTGCACGCTGATAGTCGAGCTGCTCTAACCCTTCGCGCCCAAGCCGCCATTGACGATATAGACAACTGGTGCTGCGCCAACAAACTGGCTCTCTCTCCTAGCAAGACCTCGGCTTTGCTGATGAGAGGGAGAACCGACGCCCGACACCCCCTGGTAATCAAAATCCACGGACGCCGCATTGAGAGCCCGGCAACGGTCACTTATCTCGGAGTGCGGATCGGGCCGGGCCTCAACGTGACGCCCCACGTTGTTGCCATTAAAGAAAGGACTACCGCCACTTTCAACGCTTTGAGCTGCCTAGCCCGCGCGACGTGGGGCCTCGGCTATTCTGCGTGTAGAATCATCTACACTGGAGTATTCGAGGCTGTAGCAAGGTACACCGCTGCTGGGTGGTGGCATCGTCCCACGAAGCGGCGACGCGTTAACCTTGTGCAAGCCCATATAGCAGCCCTTTTAAGGGTTACAAAGGCCTATCGTACTGTCTCTACGGCTGCGCTACAGGTGCTGGCAGGAGCTCCGCCCATAGACTTAGTCTTGGACGGGGCTGTCGCCTCGTACTATTGTAGACGCAATTTGCCCTTAGGAGCAGATATAGATGAGCCTTTACGTCTAGCCCTGGAGGAAGAGATGCGCGGACAGTCCAGACCGGAGCGTTGCAGGGACATAGTCCAGGAATGGATAGTGGAGAAATGGCAACAGCGGTGGTCACGATCATCGGATGGCCGAACGACCTACGCATATTTACCGGAAATCCGGGTACGTCTGGACTCTACTTGGATACTGCCTGACCACTGGATGTCCCAGATACTATCAGGTCACGGAGATTTCAACTCCAAGCTGTTCTTCTTTAAGAGGAACAACAACCCGAACTGCTCGTGCGGCGGGGTCGAGACTGCGGAGCACGTGGTCCTCGAATGTCCGCTGTACGACGGGCCTAGGGTGGAGTTGATACGCGGGACAGGATCGTATCTGGGACTCGACCTGCGGCAGCTGATGACGGAAACCGGCTACCCAATGTTCAGCCGATTTGTCGCCTCCTGGCGGAGAAAGAAGCAAGCATTTTGACCCTGCGCCGGGGAGGCCTTCAGTCGTCCCCGGCGCCCTAACGAACCACAATTATCGACGGCCCTACATTTATCCCGAGCTCTCTCGGCCCGCCAAGAAATTAAGGTGGGCTGGGAGTGACCGCTGATCGTCGCAGATGGTCGGCAGCGGTCGCTCCTAGCCTACCACAGCATCATATGTTCTGATTTTTTAATTATGTATTTTAATTTTGTAAATAAATTTGTTAGGCCTCCGTTTTTCCCCGACGATTCAGCGATGGTGTCGTGGCCTCCACCGGAGGTCGGCAAACCAAAAAAAAAAAAAGGCATTGGGCCTAGGCCCCGGTGTAGCTAGGCCTGTTAGAGGGTGTGCTTGTATGTGGCACCGACCACACCCTCCAAGCAGCGGACTGTATCAGTCCAGTGATCCCAGCGGAGCCGATCAAGCTCCCCAGCCCAGCCACCGTTCGCACACCGAGATACCCCAGGGGTCATAGACTTAAGTTGATTTGACCCATAAATAGTATGTGACTGACTACCTGCACGCTTCCCTAGGGTGGATGATATCAACGGGTGTTTCAGCGTTAACACACATGTGCAGCAAAGTTTGTCCATTCCCCGTAACCAGCTAAAAAAAAAAAAAAAACATAGATCACACGCGATAACGCGAAATAATACATAGAAAATATATATATATTTTATTTCTTAACCTAATTTACCAAAGTGAAATGGTATTTTATGTATCTGTTCTATCATGCAAAAACAGCTTAACTATTTTCATGAAATTTTATAAGTGGTAAGTAGTCTTATAAACATAAGAGGATGTGCTATATATTTGAACGGGGTTGGGCAGGCTTGTGTTGCGTCAATGTAAAATTCGAGCTAGCTCCTTAATGGGATACTTTACGTGAGTATATAGCCAAAAATGTGCAACATTTTTTCTCAAATGCATATTTTCCGCCGAATTAAGAAGAACAAAGGTAGCGTGCTTGCTTTCAGAGTTCAGGATCACGAGTTCGAAACCCCTCTGAGGCCCCAGGGTTTTTATCTGGGAGGTGAAAAAACGTTGAGCCCGCCAACCTTCGGATTGGAAATTAAGCGATTGTCCCGAGCCTGTACGATGTGAGGGTATTCGTTAAAGACACCAACCCTAGGTGCATAAAAATTTAAGGTAGGCAAAATTTAGAACTCCCATAATAGAGTGGGCCTCGTGTCCACCAGAGCGCTCTGGTAGTAGGCGATATGACCTCATAGTTAAGCTGTGAGTCAAAATAACTAAAAACGTTATGCTGTAATAACTGAACAATAGTCCATTTCAGAAAATTCCTTTACTACCTTTAATTTCTGAAGTCGGAAGATCAGCTTCTTTGTACGGGATATTTCCTCGGGCGTTCTTTCATTTAGCATTTTTGATGTTATCACCAGAAGAAATAATGTTGTAGTCAAATTAGTTTCAATATCGTCCTGTAAAAAAATTATAATAATAACAGTAAAATACAGATAATATCTTGACATTTTTTTGGAAATGTTCATATCCCATAAACTGCCAGGCCGAAAGATGGAGTAGATTCGAAACAAATTAAAATAAAATAAAAGCTATTTCAGCTTTTGCCTGGAGGTAATATATTCGGTGATTTATGGCAAAATCCATCCACTCCCATTACACTTCACCTTTACAGTAGACGTTCCTGTTTTACTACGGATACTGAGTTACAGTTCACTGCCAATTTTCTGTAATACAGTTCCTGCCTATGCCACTGCTGTAGAAAAACGCGATTCTATGGTTTTACTAGTTTTGTTTTTCTACATAATATAAATATTGGCCAGACTATAAAAAACAAAATAGTAGAAAAAAATAACGACATTAAAAATGTTTAGCTCGCTCGCCAGCCATGAGATATCAAGACGATTTATGAATTTCATTTTATTGTGTTTTAGGAACGCAATAAAATAATTGTTGGGCATAGTATTAGACAATTTACAAAGTAAGTCGATGAGTAATAAATAAATAAAAATAGAAATTACAAGTAAAAAAAAAGTAATGTGTGCGTGAAGCGTTACTCACGAGAATGGATGTGTAACATCTGCTTTAGTTTTAAAAATTTGCTGTTGATTAAAATTTGTTTTATAATTTTACAATAAGAAAAGTAGTATGAGGAATTAATCTTTCAACTTTATTGTTCTTTTATTCATTAAATTATAGATTTGTGATAGCTAAAATAAGATATACCTATACAACTGTGATTGTAGTGTCTCTAAATACCGCGAGAATGTAGCGTCGATGATAGTTTTCGAATTTGTTGTTGAAATGCTTCGATTCGTATTAATTTGTAGATAAGTTTGTCATTTAAAAATAAAATAAGCTGTTCGGTATCTCCTGAACTGGGTAAAAACATTATATTATTTGTTGTGACAATATTACCACAAATATATTATTTATTGACCGATATTTTCAGCAGTTATTATTATTATTAACTAATAATAACAATAGAATATAAAAAAATTAATTTTGAGGGCGGAATTTCTGGAATCAAGCCAAAAATGACTTAACCTATCTTGGATTCTTACTACTTTTAATGCACATTTATTTTAACTTTCTAGCCAATTTTGATTACTAGCAAAATATACTATAATTGTTATGATATTCATAAAAACAACGACGAAAAATGTATTAATGAAATATATAAAGAATAAAAAATGTATTAAAGTTACCAACTTTTATACAATTTTGGATTTTGAACTCAATTTTATCCCTTCGAGAAAAATATTGCATAACACTTTTTCTCATTCAATTATGATACTTGTCAAAGATAAATGTTTAATAGAAAAAAAAGTAATTTACTGAAATAATGAATATACAATTTAAAAAAAAAAATATTTGAGGTTATATTGAAGCGAGGTGACTACAAGTGTAGCAAAAACCCAGGTGACTGCTCGAGGGCTAAGCTATCGAAGCATATTGTGTGTGTGCGCTGCGCCGTCCGACACACACACTTGCGCAGTATTCACATCAACGAGACACGCTCTGACGGTCTGAGATACCGTCTACCGAGAGTAAGATGTTTACACATCAATCAGATACAATTGAATAATTAAATACTGTTATTTATATATAATTTTAATAAAATGGACAGCCCCAGAGAGAGAACGGAGGAAGCAAGTGCCAGTCATAATAAATTGAATTTAAGAGCGACTCAACTTGCTCAGTGTTGAGTCTGGTGTCGGCGAGGGACGGAAAGTAGAATGGATGGAGCATTCAGGAAGAGCTGTCTGTCTGGTCGTCCAAGTGGTGTATGGTCTGTTTACAGTAGTACTGGTACATTGAGGAGTGTCGGGTATCTATGATCTATGTAGTACAAAAACAATTAGAGTTGGGGAAGTATACTGCCAGTGATTCATGGACAACTTTTTCAATAAAATAAAATAGTAAAAATCCATTGTTATTCATCGGACGTTGCCGGTATCTGGGCACTTGACCCTATAAACATTACTTACGTTATAAGCCTATATTTCAATAGAACTTAAAAAAAAAAAGTTGCTTTAATATCACAATGTAACAGAAATAGAGGCAAAAAATTGTGATGAAGACAGTACTCTCAAATCAAACTAAAAAAAAATCACATTTTGAATAGTGAGACAGTGTTTACAAATTTTCACATGTAAAGAATCGGTATCTTCAGCGGCTTAAAGTTATCTCAATACTGACAGTCTTATTTAGGACACTGTTCCAGACAAGATAAGTCACACTTCGAGATTAATTTTTGGTTCAAAAAATAAAAAAATAATAATAATAAATTGATCATAACACTGGCTCATACATGCACAACTATTTTTGAAACAATCTCTTCAAACTGTGTTGGCCTGGTGCCCACTAAATCATTAAAAACTTCCACAACACAAAACGAAAATGTTCAAAATGATACAATGATCACAATTCGGGAATTATGGGATTTTTGAGAATGTAGTATGTAGAATAATACCTTGTTGCTTCTTATTTATAATAATTAGTTCAATCAATCATTTACAGAGAAATACATAATATATTGAAAAAATAGAGATAAATAAAATAATGTCAGAAACAGAGTTTATTCTGTAAAATTATTTAGATTTTTATAATTGACATTTACTCGATAAGAAGGTATTATTGGTAATAGCTGATGATCCAATGTTTTCTGGAAGAGTTGTCAACACTATCATGGCTTTTGTAAGAAATATGGACCGATAAAGGGAAGAATTGAGTGAAAGCACAAATAAAAACAATGATAAGAAAGAATGTAATGTTATTTGTTACCTGAGAGGAGCGACGGACCCAGGTCACGGAGGTGACTGGACTGTAGCAAGGAGTCAGTCCCCACTCCAGTCCCCCCCCTCTTTTTCTCTCTCCACACTCAACTCAAATTAGTCAATTTTTCAAAGACGGGAGGATCTATGGGGTGAGGGCTAGTTGATGACTTTAAAAAAAAATTCGATAAAATTAATGTATCGACTAGGGCTGGTACTCGTAGACTGCTCCGGGTAGAACCGAAACAGGTTCCAGGCGACTGCAGAACGGGGTACATATTTGGATATTCGGGTACCCGGTTCTCGGTTCCAGACCCGGAACCGGATCCACAGTTTCAAACCCGGACTCTATCCATGGTTCCAGATTTTCACAAGCTTCCCAGTAATCTAAAAAGAGGCGCTCACATGTAAATTTCTTCTCTCCTTCTAAATCTTTGATCTCTTTTTTATTTCTCTGATCCTTATCATCTGTTTTTGTTCTTTTGAAGGTCCTTCGATCTCTGAATTCGAGGCAACTCCCTCCTCAACTCACACATAATTTTTTTCTCTCTAAACCTTCGATCTCATTATTTAGTGAACCATTCCTTCTGTTTTTGCTTCTTTGAGGGTTCTTCGACCAATGAATTTGAGACTACTCCCCGACTTATGTTTTCGCTCTCCCTCAAAATAAAAAAGTTGATCTCTTCACTGGGTGGACTGTTATCTTCTATTATTGTTTTTTTTTTTTGAGGTTTCTTTAAATCTGTGACTTCACCCCGTCACATACATAAGTTTCAGTTCTACCTCTAAACCTGGTTCTAGAACCCGGACCAACGGTTCCAGACATGAATCCGCCCAACAGTTCCAGATGCGAACTCGGCCCCACGGTTCCAGACACGAACTCCGTATTGGGATGCATGATTTCTGAAACTTAAGTGTGAACAGCCTACCACCTCCACCAACCTAGCTACTCGAAAGAAGCAGAATGAAAAGGCTTACAAAGATCTGCTGAGGGAACACCAGATAAGCGCAGCTACTGGCAAGAGATGGCTAGGAGGGTGGCGGTGGCCAACTTCAGGATGCTCACAGGACACGACTGCCTCCAGAAACATCTGAAGAGGATAGGAGTAGCCGACTCCTCGATATGCCCGGTCTGCAACGATGGGGAAATGACGAGGGACCACCTTCCGATCTGCTCTGCGCTGCTTGACGTTGTCTAAGAACAAGGTAACATGTCCCACGATAAATATAAGGCGTCACTCTGTTGGGCTGCAAGACATATAAGGCGACACTCTATTGGGCATGGCTGAAATGCCAAAAGTGGGCGTGGGGTAAAAAAAAAATAAATAAAAAAAACAGCTCCAGACCAGGACTTGGGTCTACGGTTCAAGACCCGGAATCGGGTATCGGTTCTTGAAAAAAAAAAGGTAGTCGGTACTGAAAATTTTTGGTTCTGGACTGCGTTAGTATCGACACACGTTTATACGTGTATCTCATAGACACACGTTTATACGTGTATCTCATAAGGACGAAACCTATTGATTTTCAGCCAAATGGAAGGGGGATTAAGGATGGGGGGCTTTACACAAAAACTCTAATCACTGCCGTTGTAATAAATTTATTGACAAAAAATTTCATATGTAAATTCAAAACTCAATAAAGACGATACCTATTGAATTTCCGCGAAAATTGCATCTAATAATTAATTTTCTGGAAAGAAAATTAATTATTAGGTGCAATTTTTCATAACTGTAGTGGTTCATCTAAATATCCTCACATCCTTGGCAATTATTAGCAAACGGAGTGCAATTGTTTTTAAATATCTGGTATGGAACACATCAAATGACCAAAAAAGAAATTAAAGTACTTGAAAGAAAAATATTACTTTATTTATAACAAAAATATAACTAATACAAACGTATTTTAGAAGAGTAACTAACAGCCTGTGTATAGGTAACTTATAGGTAACGAGTGTGAATTACACAATTTTCAATACCCTACTTTGAATTTTACTTAGAACTACTTAGAAGAGCATCTAAATAGAACCACTACAGTTATGAAAAATTGCACCTAATAATTAATTTTCTTTCAATCGCGCATTCTTGTGAATTTCTTCGAGTTACGTTGTGCATTGCAATCAAGCAATTTTTTTTCTAGTAAAATTAAGTTTACAGCTTTGCCTGGACGTAAAAAGCTATTCCGGGCACTGTCACTTTAGGTCTCACTATTGAACGCTTACCTGGCAGATCCCAGATGACCTCAATTCTGCTTGAGATCAAGCTGCTTGCCAACCATTACATCAGTCTAATATTGTGGTCGATAAGGTACTGTCTCACGATGCTAACCGTATGAGCTTGTGCTCCGTCCTACTTGGACAGAACGGTTATCAGGGACGGGTCAGAAATACGTAATCAACATGCTGCGAGATCATGTCGTCCCTTTGGCTGAGGCAATGAAAATTTCACGTTTATGCAGAATGGTGCATAGGCTCAATTCAGCCCCTTTATGAGAGTACCTTATTGATCGCAATATTGGACTAATGGAGTGGCCGACGTGTATCCCCGATCTTAACCGGATTGAGGTCATTTGGCACCTGCTAGGAAAAAGGGCGAGACCTAGAGAAGCGACAGAGGTCAGAGATCTCGAACAGGCCCTGCTGGAAGAACCCTTTCAACATGTTTTTAATGCAAATGGGGAGCAACTTGCATTAAAAACAACAGGAGGTCTCACAAATTGGTAAGGATGAGATATTTGTTTTATTATATGCAAACGATTTGCTATCAGATGATTCACGGGAAGCTCAGAAGAAACTGAACATTCTCTAAAAGTTTTGCATTGATAATTCTGTTAGCCTTATGGCTTTATTGGCCACAACCCCTTAAAAATTTAGTATGAAATTTAGAAAATGTAAGTTGGTAAATAACCTGATCTATTCTGGGTTACGATACCAATATGAGAAGACCATAACTACGAGTAATATTCTGAACTCAATACCAATACCATTGCCATCACTGATATGTCTAATATAACCAACATAAATCTTATTTTTTAAAAATGTGTAAAGGCTGGAACCCTACAGAATTGTTATAAGTTATGTTCTAATTGATTATTGTATTTGGTTTTCTACTACGTTGAAGAAACGTGAAATTTAATTCTTTTATTACAGGTAAACATCCTACATATATCAATGTATGTTTACTATGTTTAAATATTGTATCTTAATATTGTTTGTTTGTACTTTCATTACAGAATAAAATCACGTTGAAAAAAACATCTTACAAATTAAATTTCAAGATTTCAACTGGTAGAAGATGGCTCAGTTTTATTTTCAAGTTGTGAAGAAAACCCAGGACTTTGTGATCCAAGGTATATCTATTGATAAGAAGTTGTGGTATGTTTTACCAGACGCACTGAAGAGTTTAAAGTTTCACACGATCTTATCAAAAAAAAAGACAATTCAAAATGCAACAGCTGTTATAAAAAATATAAATGGTTATAGAACAATAGCTGTGAAGATTGACGATGATATTCGAAAAGAATATTTTGATGAGGCGTTTGTTTTCAGGAATTTCCATTGGAAGAATATCTTCCTATTCCGGAAACTCGAACTACCGGACCTCAACAAAATGAGTTAGAGGAGATAATTAGACATTTAGAGCATCAGTTAAAACTTAATTCCAATCAAGATGAAATAAAATTACAACACGTTGAGAATAAATTTATTTTAGACAAATTCGAGAAGAGACAATATGATTCTGCGGCATGGTTATCATCTTATCAAGAAAAAAAACAATTCAAAATGCAACAGCTGTTATAAAAAATATAAATGGTTATAGAACAATTTGCTATCAGATGATTCACGGGAAGCTCAAAAGAAACTGAACATTCTATAAAAGTTTTGTATTGATAATTCTTGGTAGGAAAATGTATTATTAAAAATGTAATACACAAAACAAATGGCTGAACCGTATCACATCCCTTATGTATGAAATACATATAAACATTTTTAAAAAATTGAATAAAAAACATTTTTTTTTTTTTTTCTTTTGGTTTGCCGACCTCCGGCGGAGGCCACGACACCATCGCCGAATCGTCTGTGACATAACGAACTAAACATTCGCAAGATGATGTGCGAATGTTTAGTTCGTTATGTCACAGCGAGTATGAGCAAATCTTCCTCATCGGTCCCCCATCGCTGAACCTAGAACACAATAGAACATACATACAGGATCAATAAGCACGCATAATAGCTCTTACTATCTTTTGCAAGAAATTTACAGTTTATAGTTTAGATAATCAACTAATAAAAATAATATATTGTTAATCTTACAAAATATTGCATACAATAGCCAAACGTATTATACGTGAAATAAGAATAAAAAGAAGCTTGTAAGAGACCTAAAAAATTGTAGTTTTAATATAAAAACCTCGTAACTTAGCTAGTATTAGTTAAATATTTTCTTTCTTTTTAAAATGAAACTTCTATCATTCAGTATGTTTAATTTTTGAGGTGATGTTCAAACTAACGTGTAATGGGTCGATTTTGCATGAAATTGAACAATAAGCACTATCAAATCTATAAATTGAAGAAATAATTTCAATGTCCAAAAATTGCAGTAGTTTTTTGGATATTGAGGTAAATATGAGCATTTGGTGAAAAAAAAACTTCGTTGGAAGGTAATTTGAAACTCAACAAAAAATATAAAAAAAACAAGTGTCCAAAAAAATTGAAATTCTGGTGGAAGCCCAGAGAGCAGCCCTTTTAAGGGTTACAACGGCCTATCATACTGTCTCTACGGCAGCTGCTGGCAGGAGTTTCGCCCAGGAGACTTAGTCTTGGAAGGGACTGTCGCCTCGTACTTCTGTAGTCGCAACTTGCCTTTAGGAGCAGATATAGATGAGCCCATACGTTTAGCCCTGTAGGAAGAGATGCGTGAACAGTCCAGACTAGAGCGTTGCAAGGACATTGTCCAGGAATGAATGGATTGTGGAGAAATGGCGGTGGCACTATCATCAGATGGCCCAACGACCTAAGCATATTTCCCGGAAATCCGGGTACGTCTGGAGTCTACGTGGGTACTCCCTGACCACTGGATGTCAGGTCACGGAGATTCCAACTCCAAGCTATTCATCTTGAAGAGAAAAAACAACCCGAACTGGTCGAGCGGCGGAGTCGAGACTGCGGAGCATGTGGTCCTCGAATGTCCGCAGTACGACGGGCCTCGGGTGGAGTAGACACGCGGGACAGGATCATACTACCTAGGACTCGACCTACGGCAGCTCATGGCGGAAACCAGCTGTCCAGTGTTCAGCCGATTTGTCGCCTCCTGTCGGAGAAAGCACTCTGGCCATGCGCCGGAGACGACTGCATGCACGCCGGTGGTCACCCCCGGCGCCCCACCGTATTACAGCCAGCGAGCGCCCCGCTCCTCCCCCCTACCAACATTCCCTCACGGCCCCCAATCCGCAATAAGGAACGTGAAGACCCAAAGGTCAAACTCAAACCCCCGAGGACGAAAGCGGATGTCGTCAGCCGGCTGAGGAGGGAGCTGACAGCCGAGGGAGGGGTCCGCCACACCGCCAGCTACAGGGCTGTCGTCACCTTCCAGCAGGAGAATGACGGCAGGAAGTTTGAGGCGGCCCTGGAGCTGGTGGACCCGAGTGACCTCGGGATCAAGGTGACTTCGGCCAAACCCGCCAGAATACCTAGGAACCTATTCGGGCTCACCTCCAGCTTCTTCAGCGAGTCCTCTCCGACGGTGAGGCAGCAATTCACCAGAGGGTGTCCCCAAGGCTCGGTCCTCGGACCAACACTCTGTAACATACTTTTTGACGAACTGCTTCGTGACCTCGAGACTCGTGGACACAGGGCAATAGCCTATGTTGAGGACCTAGTGGTCTCGGTGCACGCTGACAGTCGTGCTACTCTGACCGCCCGAGCCCAAGCCGCGATCGACTCTATTGCCAGGTGCTACCAGGTCACGGCGACACTAGCGCCAAACTCTCTGTCCATAGCATCATGTAATTTTAAATTATGTAAATAAACCGGAGGTTACCCATTCCCCAACGCAATAGGGTGATGTGACCGACCCCCCTCGGGGGGTCAGGAGCACACCCAATAAAAAAAACAGCGAGCGCCCCACATTTAACCCCGAGCGATTTATCCAAGGAGCACCGCCGAGGAAATTAAGGTGGGCTGGGAGTGACCACCGATCGTCGCAAATGTTCGACGGCGGTCGCTGCTAGCCGACCAAAGCAACATTTTTTCTTTATTTAGATATACATTAACAGGTTAGGCCCTTATCCCCGACGACTAGGCGAAGGGGTGTCGTGGCCTCCACCAGAGGTCAGTAACCCCCCCCAAAAAAACGTTCCTGTCGACAATTAATGAAATAGATAGTTAGGTATCTATATGAAACATACTATATCGGAATATTACAAATCAACAACTTTTGAGAAAATTACGTTCTGTTATCCACCCTTATATTTCTTGAATCGATTATTCCTCAAGAGCAACAAAATTGTTCATTTTTATCGCGATATATCAATAAGGGCTTGTATGGCGCAGACTGCTACTAACTGCTAGCCATCTTCATGACTGCACTCTAAGAGAGAATGCTTATTCAGTTCCTTTATTGACGGATTATTCCTCCAGGACCTTAAATGTCTAAATCGGTCCCAGCCAATTTCGAGTGATAAAAAACACAAAGATGAAAATATATCGAAGAAGAGACGAACTCGCTCGCTAGACCGAGGTATGTACTAAATTTTATTCAAAAATAGTAATAATAATAATAATAATAAAAGGAGTTATTTACCTCTAACTAACTTCTCACGTAACCAGGTCCATGCAAATCAACGAAATCGAGGAGGTCAGAGGGAAGGGAAGTTTCATCACAAGGTAAGTTTAACAAATTGGCAGTTCTGGCTGCAATACACTTCAATCTGAGGGGGGTGTAGGTCCGAAGAAGGACCTCTGCTATCACTGGCCAAACAATACAAAAATAATATAAGTAGAACTAAACAGGTTTAAAATGAATTTTATTTCGAAAATTCTATTGACAATGTCAGGATAAGAAATGTTATTATGAAAACTGTATTGATGAAATTATACACAAATTTTAGGTTGATAAAAATGTAAGTATTGTATGATTTATTTTAACTTAAAAAAAAAAAATCCGTAGACGCAAATGTTATCTTCCTTTTTACAAGAATGACTTTTGTGCAATGTTTGAAAAAATAGGAATAACCGTTAAGCGCAAACGGACACATATATAAATACATATGAATTCGAACGAATCGTGTTCTGGAGAGATATTGATGAAAATATAGTGCTAGCTTCCGTAGGTCTCAACAAACGGGAGAGCTATATAGAAATGCGTTAACAATAATAAGGTATAACAAGATGAGAAAAGAGTTGTTATGTTACGTTACCGGTGGCAGAAGCTTCTAGCGGAGTCTCCCCCCTGATATTGACAATATCTAGGTGAGCACCTGCCATCAGCAGGTCGGTGATAATTTTATGCACGATCCCGTAACCGCTGAAAAACACACCATCAAAATATAGCAGCGGTTGAAATAGTTAGTCAACTGTTAGCCAAATAACCATTAAATTCAATCCCCGAAATATACTAAACAACATGAAACCACTATAAATGTTCAAATGCGGGAACGCCTTTCTCACCTTGGATCGTCATAAGTTACGATAATATGTAGAGGCGAATTTCTGTCGTCGTCTAAAGCATCCAAATCCGCACCACACTCAATGAGCAGCTTGGCTGTTCTGGGGCTAGGGAACCTGCAGAGGCCAGAGGCCAAACAGAAGACAGATCACAAGTTTTTAATCCTTGGTGTCGATCGAGGTTAGTATCGCTGATTATAATTATTACGCATATAAAATTTACAAATGGTTTTTACAGATTGTAAAACGACCGAACAAAAATTAAGTTTTCGGTCTGGAAAAAAAAATAATAATAATAAATAACAAAGATCAAGTGTAATAAATAACTCCTGCATAAATTGTAAAAGGTGAAATGTATGTAAAGATTAGCTGCAATTCATTTTCAATTACGGTCACTTGAAATATCTAAAACAGACCCAATTTTGAGCTTTTCCCGCCTATTTTCAGCTCTTATCTGTGTTTTAAAAAAATTGAAAATCTGTAGGTACTTTTGTATTCTCACTAGTACAAGGTACAGTCAGAAAATTAAAGAAGTCTAATGGACTTGGACTTTTTTTTAATTTTTTTATTTTTTTTTTTTTCAAGGCATATCAACCACGAGGGTCATTGATGCCTCACTGTTCAAATCAAGTAAGAGATCCAGCAGAGAAACCGGGAGCGAACGGAGGGGGACCCTGCACAGGACCCCGGGTCACCCAGTGAGCGTCCCAGCCAGGCCAGGGGACAAGTAACGGCACATTCGGGCGTCTCTCTTTAGGCATTGGGCCTAGGCCCCGGTGTAGCTAGGCCTGTTAGAGGGTGTGCTTGTATGTGGCACCGACCACACCCTCCAAGCAGCGGACTGTATCAGTCCAGTGATCCCAGCGGAGCCGATCAAGCTCCCCAGCCCAGCCACCGTTCGCATACCGAGATACCCCAGGGGTCATAGACTTAAGTTGATTTGACCCATAAATAGTATGTGACTGACTACCTGCACGCTTCCCTAGGGTGGATGATATCAACGGGTGTTTCAGCGTTGACACACATGTGCAGCAAAGTTTGTCCATTCCCCGTAACCAGCTAAAAAATAAAATAAAAACATAGATCACACGCGATAACGCGAAATAATACATAGAAAATATATATTTTTTTTTTTCTTAACCTAATTTACCAAAGTGAAATGGCATTTTTATGTATCTGTTCTATCATGCAAAAACAGCTTAACTATTTTCATGAAATTTTATAAGTAGTAGTCTTATAAACATAAGAGGATGTGCTATATATTTGAACGGGGTTGGGCAGGCTTGTGTTGCGTCAATATAAAATTCGAGCTAGCTCCTTAATGGGATACTTTACGTGAGTATATAGCCAAAAATGTGCAACATTTTTTCTCAAATGCATATTTTCCGCCGAATTAACAAGAACAAAGGTAGCGTGCTTGCTTTCAGAGTTCAGGATCACGAGTTCGAAACCCCTCTGAGGCCCCAGGGTTTTTATCTGGGAGGTGAAAAAACGTTGAGCCCGCCAACCTTCGGATTGGAAGTTAAGCGATTGTCCCGAGCCTGTACGATGTGAGGGTATTCGTTAAAGACACCAACCCTAGGTGCATAAAAATTTAAGGTAGGCAAAATTTAGAACTCCCATAATAGAGTGGGCCTCGTGTCCACCAGAGCGCTCTGGTAGTAGGCGATATGACCTCATAGTTAAGCTGTGAGTCAAAATAACTAAAAACGTTATGCTGTAATAACTGAACAATAGTCCATTTCAGAAAATTCCTTTACTACCTTTAATTTCTGAAGTCGGAATATCAGCTTCTTTGTACGGGTTACTTCCTCGGGCGTTCTCTCATTTAGCATTTTTGAGATTATGACCAGAAGATATAATGTGGTAGTCAAATTGGTTTCAATATCGTCCTGTAAAAAAATTATAATAATAACTGTAAAATACAGATAATATCTTGACATTTTTTTGGAAATGTTCATATCCCATAAACTGCCAGGCCGAAAGATGGAGTAGATTCGAAACAAATTAAAATAAAATAAAAGCTATTTCAGCTTTTGCCTGGAGGTAATATATTCGGTGATTTATGGCAAAATCCATCCACTCCCATTACACTTCACCTTTACAGTAGACGTTCCTGTTTTACTACGGATACTGAGTTACAGTTCACTGCCAATTTTCTGTAATACAGTTCCTGCCTATGCCACTGCTGTAGAAAAACGCGATTCTATGGTTTTACTAGTTTTGTTTTTCTACATAATATAAATATTGGCCAGACTATAAAAAACAAAATAGTAGAAAAAAATAACGACATTAAAAATGTTTAGCTCGCTCGCCAGCCATGAGATATCAAGACGATTTATGAATTTCATTTTATTGTGTTTTAGGAACGCAATAAAATAATTGTTGGGCATAGTATTAGACAATTTACAAAGTAAGTCGATGTAAATGTTATTTGAAGCAGGTTTTCACCTACTATACAGGGAGGATCGCAAGCAGATTTTTAGTATAGAGTATTGTCATCTGCTTGCGATACCCCCTTTATTCTTGGCAACAACCTAAAAATATATTTTTCTCAATGTTCATTTTTACACAATTATGTCTTGCATTACTAATTTTTTGCTAGATCCACAAATCTCCTTTGAACTGCGTGAATAATTTCAGTTATATAACTTCAGTAGTGTCCAATATGTGACTAGCGAGCAGACGGAAATACATCATACTCTCTTAATAGGATCACACTTATGGTCATCGTTCAAAAGAACACTAAACATAACTTATAATCCTTAGGGCTCTTGAAAGCTTACTGAAAGCAAATTCAATTTAAAGCGGACAATGTTTTCCATTGGAAAACAACTTTTATTTAAATTTATCTTTCCTTCCCTGTTTGTGTCTAATCTGTAACTTTTCAGTAAGATCCGGGCTCTAAAATTACTATAAAAAGCCATATAAAAATAAACTATACCGTAATTTGTAAAATGTCATCGTTCACGTAGCAGGTGTCTAGTTTAGTTTTGTTACACTGAAGTTCCTTGACAGCTGCCCTCAGAATGTAGGAAACAGTGTGAAAAGACACTTCTAGGCCGTCGAACAACATATCGGAGAAAACCTGAAACATACAACCAAATATACTGAGAGGCAAACAAAGTATAATATTTTTACTTCTCTCAAAGACAATCCTACATTGAGTATTATACAATAATATTTTAACGGTTTTAAAGGATTAGAGATAAATTAGCACAGATAAAATCTCCCACTTGTGTTTTGTAAATAAATCTTTGAAGTCAATATTTTCTTTGTTTGTTTTTTGTAAAGCTCCTTTCGAACACTCCGGTCGTTTCATTTTTTTAAGCTATACCTTTTTTAAGTCACTAATTGTGTGAGTGATAGTTTTAAGTGACACAGATTCGGCTAGAATCATAGCATTGTTGGCAGATGGAAGAAGTCAAGCGTATGTGGCCAGGGTGCTTAACATTCTCAGAACAACTATCCGAAGGGTCTTCCATCGCTATCAAGAAACTGGTGGATACTCAAGAAGGCAGGTCGCCACCGTGCCATATCTCAGAGAGACGATCGTTTTATTCTTCTTGAATGTATTCCGGAATCGTCCCTCGACAGTCGTTAAGGTCAAGCAACGACTACAACAGGTCATAAATGTTAATTTCAGTTTATGCACTGTAAGACCTTGTGAAGCTGGATTACGCGCGAGAAGGCCTGCCACTGGTCCAGAACTTCAGACATAATAGCTCGGTTAAGTTTCGCAAGAAATCACATAAATTGATCTGAGCAAGATTGCAGTAAAATTTTGTTTTCGGATGAGTCAAGGTTTTGTCTGAGGTCTTCTGACGCCCGAAAGGGTTTGGAGAAGAACAGGGGAGCGATATATCCTCTCAACATTTTCACTCCGGAGAAGCTATGGAAATGGTGATGTAACGGTTTGGGCAGGAATCTCTAAGAAAGGTCGCACCGAGGGTTCCCTAAAAGCTGCGCGATACATTGAAGATGTATTATCAGAAGAAGTCGTTCTTTTTGTGCCATTAATTCAGTAATTGCTATAGTTAGTTCTAAGGATTTGTTAGCTAATAAATTTTATTGGGATAATTTTCGAAAATATAAAAATGTAATAAGCATTTTCAACAAGAGGGCGGGTTAATCTACACCTAGTTACCTGACCAAACCGCAACAGATGTTTCCTGATTGAGTATCTGCCGCGTGTGAGCTCCAGGGCATGGCTCCACAGCTCCAGACATCTGTCGTACCTCCCGTTCTCCGCGAAGACGGCTCCTCGAAAGATTATCTGAGGAACAACTTCTGGATTGTATGACCCCAAAATTCTCTCTCTGAAATTTAAAATAAATTAATAAGTAAAATTACAGACTTTCTACAAAACACACATAATAGCTCATTCGGAGGGCGGGATTTTTTTTTTTTTTTTTTTTTTCTTTTGGCTTTATGTACGGTGCATATTAGCCATGTTAATGTGTGTTATATATAATTGTGTGTTATATATAATTATTTAAGACATCCATGGCCCCGGGAGGGAGTTCTATCTACGAAATAAAACTCACTCCCGGACGGGATTCGAACCCGCAAACCATGGTGAGACCGTGCGACCAAAGCCCTACGCTCTAGCCCGCACGGTCACCATGGCCCCCTAGGGCGGGATTTAATAGCGAATTCATTGATTGAAGCACAGATGGTTTAGATGGTTATAATATTATATGATCATAATTTTGTGACATTAATAATAATCATGATACTGCCTAGTACGAAATTAATTCCTTAATCTCCCGCGCTCTCCGTATGCTTAAACACAGTTCATAAAAGCAGTACATATGTTGGCTCACCTTATAGTTAAAGATTCCATATGTAAGGCATTTTCGTTATTCCTTATGCTTTCCAGTTCATGAACATTTTGACTTTCGACCCAATTCTCATAGGCAGGAACGGGATTCCGATAGGGTTTTGGAAGAAAAACACCAATATCCGTAGATCTACAAGGAAATTTAACTTAATACACATATTTTCAACCATATTGCATGACTTTCGTACTTATTAAACCAATTTACTTACCGACGTTCCATTCCCTTCAGTAAATACTTAAATGCTTTATAAAGACAATAGTGTCTATTGTCATTGGCAAAGGAAGCCCCAAGTAGTTCGAAAGCATTCACTTCGTCTTCGAGGGACAACTGACCTGCTTCAACAAAATGTTCCACAATTTCAGCATTGGCTCTCTCAGCAGCTGCTAATGCTGGGGTGGTACCTGGACAGACAGAACATCTTTATATTCATAAAAGACACAACTCCTTGTCTAAAAAATGATTAAAAATGACTAAAATGTATCAAATTCAATGTACTATCATATTATGTAAGAAAAACAAAAGCTCAAAACCCCAGTAACTCAATAAAACTAATACAACGTCACGACATTCCAACTTCTTTACATGGAAAAACATATTGATTTTCAGTCAAATCAGTCAAAGGCCCAAGAGAAGATGAGGCATTGAAAGGGATTAACTTCAAAAACCCTAATAACTCTCGATGAAACAAACTTGTCGATGCGACATTTTATATTGGCAGGTACAGCTGGTGTAGAAAGAGATCGGAAATAATCGGCAGCACATGAGGCCTAATTTAACCATGTCAACAATGAATTGATTTCAAAATTATCATTATTAATTATTGTACATATAATATATATATTATACATATATACCATATATCAACGAAACAAATGTATCGTTCGCGTGTACTGCCGACTTCTCGGTCCAAACTGAAAATGAGTTAAGAACCTAGCATTATTTAATCATATTCAAAGGACCTTTATTATTGCAGCACATCGAGGCTCCGCGAAGGAGGAGCTCCTTGACGACTTCCAGGTTGCCACGCTCTGAAGCAAACAGGAGTGCGGTGGATCCGTTGTTGGCCTGCACGTTGGCATCCATTCCAATATCTAGCAGATACCTCACTAACTCCAAGTGACCTGCCGAAACATACAACATTCTCATCACAATAACATAAAGTTTATTTTTATGCAAGTTTGTTAACTAAAATGTTACTGCCAAGTGCTTGCACAGGAGCCCAAATTAAGGGTCACAATATTGGGTGGAAGCGACAACGTATTTTGAGAAGTCGAGGTTCAAAGAGTTCTTTCGAGGTGTAAAGTAGACTCATTTGTCCAAACTGTCGGAAACTATTTATTTCCTTCTTCAGGGCCTAATTTGACTAGAGTGGATGTGAATGATGAGGGTGTGAGGTGTTGGTGTCTGATGGTTTACTGTGAAATTTTTCTTCTTTACGCGCCTCGACAAATCCTCTACATTCCCCAACATACACATTAAAGAGTTCCGTTAATTTTTTATGGCCTTTGTCGAAATGAAAAGATTTTAGAAAGAGCATACCTAGAAGAAAATACAATAGTACATTATAAGTTAAAATTAGAAGAAATAGTCTCTGAATAATATTGGTTGGATATATACATATTCTTAAAGAGGTTCTTCTCTTCTTCCATGTCTAAAAGGTGTATTTCTTAGAACCAAAAAATAAATTTAAATTAAAGGGTCAGAATTGTAACGTTACCAAGTACTTTTTTGAAAAATAATTCCAAAAAATATCTTTTCCGGATGACACAATACAAACCCCTTCCCTTAAGTGAATTACTACTAACCTTTAGTTGAGGCGATCATGAGGCAAGTGTTGTTATGCTGGTTAGAGATGGTAAGGTCAGCTCCATGGTCAACCAGGAATCTAATAATGTCCAGCCGGCCATTGACACAAGCAACTCTGACCGGGGTCGAGTTATTCCCCGTGACGTGATTCACGTTTGCTCCACGATGCACCAACGTTTTAACCACGTCTAAATGACCACCAGCTAAAATTATTAATTTTTTTTTAGTTCTCAGCCTAATAGGTGATTACTATACATAGAAAAACGAGGTAAATTCGCAGCCACGAAAAATCCTAACACAGGATCGAACAAATTTTTGAAGAATTTCGAAATACAATTTTATTGGGTCATATGTCGCTCTTTAAACGGCATATTTGACTGTCATCCCAATGACAGATTTTTGTGAAACTCAGTATGAAAGTACGAGGGTGAACATCTAAAACAAGGAAAACATTTTTCCAGTTGTCAGAAGAATATACAAACAACGAGCTACTTGTCAATATTTATTTGAAAAAAAAAGTACTATTTTGCCAAACTGTGGATCACTACTTGCACGCGAGATGTAGGAACATGACTAAAGTGAAACTGGACTATCGAATTAGTAAATATTATATAAATAAATAACATAAACATGAGAAGGTGGGAGAAATAAAAATACCGCGGTCTGAAGGTGTACTTAATTATATAAAAATTAACCTCTGGATTCTTTCAATGTTCCTTCTATAAACTTTGATCCGGACCAATTAGAACTAAGTCACTTTCAGCATCTCTGTTTTAATGCTCTCAAACCTGAACAATCCCCTTTAAATTTATTAACTATACTATTACTCTCTATTAATAAGCGCTACAAATATACTTTGAGAAAATGGAATATACCTGCTGCACACCATAGAGCCGTTGCACGTTCGATCATAATATCTTCGTACATAACGCAGCATTCTTTCTCCAAATTTGCACCAAATGAGGATGTAAGGATCTTAACAACATACTTATGACCATTTTTGGAGGATATTATCAGTGGAGCCATGCACTGTCCTTCAGAGTCCAGCAGGTCCTGCAAAAATATAAATACACACATTTAAAAATGTATACTCAACGTAATTCTAAAGCATACCAGGCAATATGGGTATTGCTGGGCTTTATTCACACAAAATGTTGTCTTTTGTATTAAAGATACATAAGAAGTACGATAATACAATACTTTTCCATTCTTAAGTGAATAAAATTAATTTGGTATTTGCATATAGTTTCCAAAATTCTTCAATGAAGCTCAATTTTTGATTTTGTCATTCTTAATTACTTCTGTTCATGGTCCCATGGGCCCGCTTATGATTCCTTCCAATTCTCCATACTCCAGCCAGGAGACTGGTATAGGTCTACTAAGTCTCTAGACTTCAATTTTTACCTCAGCAGTGGGGGTGTAAAGCTCAACAACAATACGTACTTCAACTATCAGATCGGTTCGATAACGCAATTAGGAACTAAACTACAAACTTCAATTGCACATAAAAATATGAATTCACAAAACACGTATATACATAATATATAATGACCAGAAGGGTTTCCATTGTTAGGTACTAACAAAAAATACCACATCAAAAACGACCA
This sequence comes from Aradus depressus, assembly GCA_963662175.1. Classification (NCBI taxonomy): domain Eukaryota; kingdom Metazoa; phylum Arthropoda; class Insecta; order Hemiptera; family Aradidae; genus Aradus; species Aradus depressus. Next base: position 28,028,641 of record OY759218.1, read on the forward strand.
ACTAAAATCAAATGCAGTAGGTCTAGATCTTAGAAGGGGTCACACATTTGAAATATGGGGACCGCCTTGTCATAAAATATCTAACAGCTTGACAATTAGGAATGTCTGACGTCATGGGGAACACCAGTAGGGAGGGTAATGGGTTCCTCAAGAGGCTGACATTCTGAAAATTAACTTAGTCTTATCTCTTATGCTTTTGGCTGAGCATGGTAGAAATACCGAAAGTACTCCCATGTATATATAGTTAGTGAAATTAGACAATATATTAAATAAACAAGTTTTATTTTATTTTTCAAGTCCATTTGAATTATTTCACAATATCTCTGCAATAATGTCAGTTTTCAGAGTGATATTACCATTTTTTAAAATTTGGTACCCACGAAATCCCCTGATTACAGTAATTGTGATTACATGATTACTTAATTATGATTACATGATTACGATTGTATGATTACATGATTGCAATCGTAATCACGATTTCAGATTACGATTATAATCATGTTTCATTTTAGCTAGATTCACAGTGCAATCGTATCAAGTATAAAATAACAATGATGATTAAGTTTTATTTTCTCTGGTAATCATGTAATCATTGATTACGATTATGCCCATCTCTGATTTCAGTGCACTGCCAAATAATCAGTGCATTTTTCACTTCAAAACAACAAAGCACGCTACAAGAATAGTAATTTTCAGTTCAAAGCAGTGCGTTAAATGTAAACATACGATAGTATAGTAGGTTGGTTCTTAGGATTCATGCCACATACAAAAATTTATCGTTCTGACGTCATCATGCAACGCTGCGAACCTCTCATTTTGAGCGGTTTAGCATGCCTAAAACCGCTATAATGACCAAACAGTTCATCTAATTGGAGAATTACTGGTGACATTTGGTGCGCAAAAAACAGAGAAATTAAAAACATAACCGAAAAAACAAATAAATGAATCGATGTGTACAAAACGTTGTTAAAGCCCGGGCATGAGTCATAAACCCTAAACCCTATTATAGAAATATGTGCTCTTTTGGTTCTGAGAGTTGCCATATGTTATTTAATTGTCATATCAATAAAATTAGGGCAGTAGGTCAGTTACGTTTGGCTTCTAAACACCATATCAGTTTGTATATAAATAAAGAAAAAATTATTTTTTGAAATGGATTAATGTAGATGTTCTTCTAGAGAACTCAAAGAAGATATTGTTCATTTTCTATTGAACTGTCCTTTGTATAATAATGTTAGAGAAAGATATTTATCTAAATATATTAAAAACTCTGATGAAGATGAAAGTAATATTATTAGAATATTAGAGATTGTTTCTATGGAGCAAATTAATGATGTCTATTACTATATTCTAAATGCTATTAATTTGAAAAAGCAAACATAAAAAAAAAAAAAATCTAACTTACAATAAAAATAAAAAATGAAATTAAAATTAAGAATAGAGGACAAAAAAAAAATAGAGAATGGGAAATGAATTAAAGTTGAGATTTTCATATTAAGTTTTTGTTAAATACTTGTTATTTACAGTTTAAGTACAAAGTAGTTTGACTTAATCTTCATTACTTTTGTTTTTTATTTAAAGTTATTATCATATGTATATGTATGTATATAAAAGTACATATTTTTCTGTTTTGCATATATAAGTAAATGTGCGCATTTATTTTAATAATTAAAAGTTTATTAAGTTGTGAAATTCTTACATTATTATTATATAGAATGTATATTCAAATTGTACCCCAACTCTCTAAAAAAAGCCTTAATATGCTTCAATGTAGTAATAAATATATATACAAAGGTGTCTTAATCAAAGTGATGAACGCTTTAGTTTACACTCATGGATTGAGAAGTACAAAAACTTATTTCTTTCAAAAAACATTGTATTTTAGTACTTTGTCAACTGAATATTCATTATTTAAATATTTCTTACAAAAAGAATATTGAAATAATTGCTACTGGCATTTTATTCAATGTCATGCAAGCTGTCTCTGCAGATTACAAGCCAAAATAAGTAAAACTTACAAATTACGCGTTAATGTGACACTAATGATATTAACAATATAGTGCTCGACAAGACAAATCTAATATTGAAAGTGTAATAATCACCTGTAACTTCCAAAAAGGTTTTTCCCATAAAGACATGTTTTGAGATAGGATACAATTTAAAGAAATAACAAGATGGAGGGCTGAGATAGGATACAATTTAAAGAAATAACAAGATGGAGGGCTAATGTCACATTGTGGCGCCACAAAATGCCTCATGTTTGTATAAAATTAAATGTTATATATATATATATATATATATATATATATAATATATATTTATACAATTTAAAAAAAAAAACATTTTTAAAGTGATACCCATTGCAAATCATTGCTTTTTGCATATTTAAAAAAAATATTTGGATACTTAAAACCCAAGGCTAACGTGGCAACACTGATGTCAGCTGAAATGAAATGAAATGAAAAATAATCTTTATTCTGGGACTTTCGTCCCCTAAGAATAATAACATAAGAAGTAGATAAAAGAGTACAAGTATCGACCCATTGAGACAGAATAAAAATAAAGGAAAAGAGGTCTCTAGTAATAAATATAAAATGTTAGAGAGAGGCAATGATTAAAACAATAAAAAACTGGTGAAAATTAATGATAAAAATAAGAAAAAAACAAAGTATGAATAATAATGTAAAACATAATAACAATAGTGAGTTATACATGAATTTAATCGCAAAAAAACTGGGCAGATGAAACTGGAGTGTGACAATCTGTCCAGTGGAGTGAGAGACTTATAGGAAGACTAGAATTATCTCATAGGAGCCCGCCTTAGGAATCAGAGGTTTGTTGAGTTAGGAGATAATGGAAAAGTAGGGACTTAAATGAAAGAAGAGAAGGAGCATGGCGGATCTGGAGAGGGAGAGAGTTCCAGAGGGAGTTAGCTTGGATAAGGAAAGAGTTGTGGTAGGTTGTTGTCCTGTGGGAAGGGAGGTAAAGATCCGAGGGGCGGGATCTAGTGACTTTCTGGTGGATATGGGATTTAAATTGGAGCATTTGGAAGATGTAGGAGGGCTTTTGGGAAGATATGGTTTGATAGAGGAAGGAGCCTAGGAAGTATTGTCGACGAGAGGATGGGAAGAGCCATTTTAGGTCGGTATAGGAACTAGTAATAGAGGAGTGTCTGGGGAGCCCGAAGATGAATCTTAGAAAGGAGTTCATGACTCGCTTTAGTTTCATGTCGAGCTCACCAGACAGTCCTCCATATGCGAGGCAAGCATAATCAAAGTAGGGGAAAACAAGAGAGGATACCAACAGCTGACGGGTTTTCGTGGGAAGAAGGTGACGAAGGCGTTTGAGGAAGTAGAGGGTTTTGAAGGAGCGGTTGGAGATGTGAGAAACATGGTCTTTCCAGGAGAGGGTTTGATCAAAGATCAATCCAAGATTTTTTACACTGGTGCAGTATTCAATATCGGAGTCATGTAGTCTTAATGGAGGTAAGTCAGTAAGGGAGTTTAGTAGTTTATGGTTACCTATCACAATGGCTTTAGTCTTCTCAGCGTTCAGTGTCAGTCCATTCTTGGAAGCCCAGTCTGTGATACCAAGGATGTCCTCCATCATCTTGTCGTAAGCAACAAGAGCGGTGGAGGGGTGGAAGGAGAGATAAATTTGGAAGTCATCGGCATAAAGGTGATAATTGGAGTGTTTGATGGAATTGGGGAGGTCATTTATGAAGATAGAGAAAAGGGTAGGAGAAAGGGATGAGCCTTGAGGGACCCCAGAATTAACTGGCAGAAAGGAAGAGGGAGGGAGATTTGGGACGAGAACTGACTGAGAACGACCGGAGAGGAAGGACTGAAACCAGCGAACAGCACTGCTGGAAAGGTGGGTATTGTGGAGCTTGGAGAGGAGGATGCTGTGGTCAACGGTGTCAAAGGCTTTAGTGAAGTCGAAAAGTACGAGCAGAGTAACCTGTCTGTTGTCTATGGCTAGTTGGAGGTCATTGGTAACTTTTAGGAGAGCGGATTGAGTGCTTAAGCAAGGACGGAAGCCGGACTGTAGGGGATTTAAGATTTGGTTGGTTTCAAGATAGGAGGATAGTTGTTTCAGCTGATTTTGTTCGTTTAACATATTTTTAAATATTGTTTTCAATTGTTTTGGAAACTCTTGCTATCATCAGAAAATAATGATTGATATCGTTTTCGAGGTTGTTTATAAGGAATTTGTAAAAAAAAAAAAATTTTAAATAATTTTTGAAGATGGCAGAAGCTCCAAAAAGCAAAATAAACGTTAAATAATACAAATACATATTTTTTTTATAGAATATTTTTTATAGAAAATAATTTATTAACAACTTATGCTAAATAATAATTATTATAAATTTTTATATTTATTATAAACCCAGGGCTAAAAAAATACCTATGTATGTCTGTGTAGATGACAGCCCACCCTTTTTTTTTTTTTTTTTTTGGAAAGGAATTCAGTGCCTTACCAAATAAATGTCATCAGAAATAAGTTAAATATCGAAATATCAGACTTTGTTGACACAAAAATGGTGGAACTCAAGATGTAGACCCGGGAAAGGAAAAACACCTGCATTTAATTTTCTTAAAGATGGCATAACTTTGTTCAATAAATAAAAACAAAGAACTTATTTAGCTTTTATATTGTATAATTCCACAAAAAAATATAAATTGTACCGGTTCCGGCTTACGCCATCGTCAGCACAAAGTTTAAAAAGTCACTTGAGTTCACACCCAAACCGGTGTATTTATTTCATGTATATATTAATGTATAAAAGTTAAACAAGTTCTTTGTTTTTATTTGTTGTATTATCTTACCACTATATCAACACAGATCGCGAAATGTATTAGGACATAACATTGTTCCTTGTCTGAACGAAAGGACTAATTTTTCGATAGGACTCACCGTTTTCCCATAAAATAAGCGAACGTAAATTAAGTATGCCATCGACAGCACAATGTTCAGAAGTAAACTTTATATATATATTTTTGTGTAATTAGACAATATGAAAGTTAAACAAGTTCTTTCTTTTTAAATACATAAACATCAGGAAAACAGACTCGAACTGAGGGTAATATTGAGACGAAAGAGGCCAGAATCTCATGTTCTCTTTTTTTCGGCCAAAGTATTGACACAATACAATAACCATAACTTCATTACGCGGAGAAAATGAAAGAAAATATTAGAGTTAACCCCAACAAATCTGTAACAATGATAAATCGTAATAAGCTTTTAATAGATTATCATGAACAAGGTCGCGAGACAGCTACGCAAAACTTGACAACAAGACTGTTTTTGCGTTGTTGAGACAAAGGAATACGTTAGTTTGTATTCATCACGCAATACGTAAAAATAAACGAAACGTACTAATAATAATAAAAATTATGAAGAAGATTAATTTTTTGGGGAATGACATCCGATAATTCTTAGTAACAAGTAGAACCATAATAAAACTGTTTTTAAACTTAAATCTGGAAAAGAGAAGAGTCTTACAGCTAAATTTACAATGTGACAACTTACCTGTTCGACCAACTGAGGTATCTCATCGGCAGAGCTGTCCATTAGTGCAGATGAAAGCAATTTGGCAAAACCATCACGAGCTGCGTAATAAACAAATAACTGTGAAGCAGAAGGCCCATCCTGGGAATGTTTCCTCGATCTGAACTTCATCTCTTGTCTGTGTATCTGTTCTGTGAACCCTATTCTACTCGCTAGATACAAGTGATGCAGCACTAGAGATAATAATAGATTGGGAAGGTTGTCGGCCTAATTTTCGATCTTGACCATCGATTCCCACAATAAAACAATTATTTAAACTGTTAAGACATGTTTGAATAATAGTACAATGGAAATAATAAATTACACCAGTGAACAGGAACACTGGGAATAGTCGTTATTCACTCTAAAAGCCACTCAGCTAATCCCTATCTTTCAATTCTTAAAATTCATCCATCATATTCTGCTCAAACAAGGCAGAACCTGAAAATAAACAACTTGAATTAGAATAATGAATTCTTCATACTTCGCAATGAATAAAGAAAACTAGTTTCACCAACTAGGTAACTGCAGTGGGTAAAGAAAAATTTATAGATTATTTCACGATAACTAAAATACATGTGTTGGGCACCAAAAAGTAATGATTAAGTACATTTTTAATTTTTGAATACATTTTTGTAATTCGACGATTAATCCCATAGAGCCGAAAAGGAGTAATACGGGTACACAGTGTCTGTAAAAGAAATATCAAACTTGAGGAAAAGGTAAATTTAATTGAATAATGTTACGGCTTAAAGTTGACAAAGGTTTTTCATGCTATTTTTCGGCAATCAACAGCAGGAATATTCCTTTTTCGGACAAATGCATGTTCATTGTCGAATAAATAAATAAACCATTTAAGAAAATAAACAAATACATTGGAAATCGTCTCCAAACACTGGTTGGGAGCGATAGTGTTTTGCGAAGGTTTAGGAACTACATTGTGAACTAAATTTCAAATTGACATTTAATAATGTGTAAAATTTACCTGAGTTTTACCATAGAGAGATTGTGTGAGGGTGGTAGGTTTTATACATGCACTTATTACTTAGTCAAAGTCGGTGTTAACTAGGTTACGTTTGGTATTAACTTCCAAGTTCACCTATTGATGTCCAGGAACACCCTCCGACATCTGGCGGACCCCTAACTAAGTAATGAGTTACTAATGACTAGGGCTCGGATGTTTATGCAATTAAAAATTCAAAAGATGCATTTATTTTTGATAAATATGCAGGTAAAACAAAAAAAAAATGCACAATCAAATAAATTATTTATTATAATAAAACACAAAACTAACTAAAAAAGGTTATAAAGACCTAAAAATTTTTTTATATGTACTAAATGATCTTTCAACGTCCACTGAAGTCACCGGAGCACGTTTAAACGTCGCTAATTCAGAAGGGCTGAACGGCATATCTTCTTCCTCGATTTTATCTTCTTCTCTTAAGCCTAGAAAGCTAAACTGTTCAAAAGTTACGTTAAAGCTAAACTATCGTGAAATATACGACGGTTTAATTGAATTAAATAAAAAATACTTCGAGATACAATATTGAACTTTAATGAATACAATTAGTCAAAACACATCATTACAAACATGTTTCTATCAAATTTGGATATTTACAAGTCCTCAATGCAGTCGACACAGCACTTTCCGCGATGCTCAGCGCAGATTGGCTTGTTGCAGCGACAGCAGTAAACCGTTGTCATCCTTCTCTTGACGGACGGGCAAATCACACAAATTGTTGGTGGTAGGTTTTGAGGGAGGGCATGGGCACAGGAACATTCAATATATCGGCAATAGATTGCCGGAGTTTGCGTGTCAAAGTTGGGTGCTGGAATCGCTGTTGAAGCCATGGCTCGATAAGGCTGTCGTGTATTTGCATAGCAAATTTCCTCCTTGAAACCGGTTTCTGGCCCCTTTTTACAACATTAGTGACGTAAATGACATATGCATTCACAAGTATAATGTTCAACATACCATAAAATACGCACAAGGGCCACCGGCTAGTCTTACGGTTACATGACATTTGATGATACATTTGGTCCAAAGTGTCAACTGCCCCTTTTGTGGCATTGTAGGTCTCGATTATTTGAGGTTTCTTGGAGACTTGGTCGATGACAGGCTTTTCTTGGCAAGTGGATAGTAGCAAAACCACTTTTGAATTTTTCACCTTCTATGAAACCATAGTTTTTGGGTCATCGAAACAAAACATGCTTCTCCCTATGGCCCGCCCTTAGGATTTTTCATTTCGGGTGGGATTTCTCGCTTGTCTTTTCTAAGTGTACCTAAAATCGTAAGTTTGTATGGGTCTTCCAAAAGTGAGGTTGCCAATGGAACACAGGTGAAGCAATTGTCAACGGTTATGTTGCGATTGGATCCATGACAAGTTGTTGAAAGCTTTTTCACAAAAAACTCGGCTTGAGGTAAACCTTCTGTGTCCATCGTTCTACCTGTGTAAGTCAACTTCCGACTCATTATTGGAACTTACTAAAACTACTCGTAAGAACAAAATATTATCACTTTTCAATCAATAATATACCACTATAAGCGAAATGGGTATGTACAAAATCCAAACGTAAAAGCTAAACTATCGTAAAACTTACGATCGATTGACAGCGGAGCAAAGTTGACAACCTTCAACGGAGCGTGACAAAGACTAACTGATGAGGCGGCAGAAGTAAGGTACCTACGGAACTGGTTGGGCGAATCCATTGTCGCAGGCAAAGGGGTCGAAACTAGACAAAAGAAAATCTCTCTCTTAATTTTTACGATAGTTTAGCTTTCTAAGTTTAAGAATGTTACTAATCGTTCGTAAATTTTCAAGTCCCGGATTTTTTTAAAAAACATCCTCTACTTTTTGAGTAAGGTCCTTGGATATTTTTTAGTTTTCTTACAGCATCCCCTACCAATGCTAAGCTTTCTGACAGCAATAAATTTTGTGTTTCCAGGGTTTTTATGATTTCGACTAAAAACCCAACGTTTGTCGAAATGAAGCATAAATTATTTTTCAAAGAAGTTTTATGGAGTAAATTTTTGGCTTTTTGTATTGACACCGCTGCTTCATCCAGTTTAGAAACCACATTCTTAATTTTGTCGAAATTTATTAAGTAGTAATGGGCTGCTTCTAGCCATGTTCCCCATCTTGTGATAATAGGTTCAGGAGGTAAATTTAATTCTGGGTAGGTCTCTTTCAATAGTTTTACTCGACTCGGCGCTTTCAGGAAGATTTTTTTCACACATTGGAAATGAGTGCATCAACATCTTCAAATTAATTTCTGACAGTTTCTACAACTCTGTGAAGAGCATGTGCTAGGCTGGTTACGTGAATCAAATTAGGGTAGAATGTTTTCAACGATTTGGCAACCTTGACCATATATGGAGCAGCGTCAGTAAGAAAAAGAAATACCTTGTTGTGTAAAATTCCGTTTGGCCAAATCAAGGACATCGAATCATTAAAGAATCGGGCAATAGTCTCGTGGTTGCATTTATCTAGGAGTTGTAAATTTAGAAGATAGGGTTGAGATGGTTCTTCAGAGAGCTTTCCCATAATAATGTTAGCTACATACCTCCCTAGAGCGTCAATAGTTTCGTCCACCGAGACCCAAATTCGACCGTCTTTGATATGGCCGCGGATTTTCATCATTGTCTCCTCGTAAACATCGGGAAGATAATTTTTCCGCTCTCGTCGGGCATTTGGAGGCCAATGTTTGTTTCCAAAAAGTGTTTTAACTCGTGGTTGTTAATTTTATAAAATGGAATATCCGCACTTACAAATGCGCGACATAAGTCCTGAAAAACTGGTGTTTTTTTAGTGGATGACGTTGAAGGAGTAAGGAACGATTGTGTTGCCTTTTGTTTCACTTTTAAGTTTTCTTTATGTTTGGTCCTCCCAATATGCTGTGTCACTTGAGACTTCCGAGCCGTTGAAACCACTACATTGCAACTTGTGCAATATAAAATCCCGGAATCGGTTCAAAAAGTTTCATTAGGGGAATCTTAAACCCATAATTTAGTATTATTCTGCATAAATTTGTTCCTTTAATCATATCTGGTTTTTCTACAAATTATTGGATCATATTTGAATATTTCCTATGGAAAAACTTTATTTCAGTTGTTCCGAATAAACGGAGAAAATGAAATGAAGATGAAATGAAACAGGTGTATTTTCAAGAAAACATTACACAAATATGAATATTCAAATAAAATATATTTTTTTTACTATATAGTTCATCAATTATCAGACCTGGAGTCTGATGGTTTTTTAAAACTATTGTATGATATTTGAACAGTTCCTATGGAAAACCTTCGTTTCAAATGAAGTAAATAAAATGCACAATTTCTTTGTCAAACTTCACTATATATTCTCAAATACTCAACTAGTTTCGCCATGTTAAGCCATTATCCCACTTATAAACTGACAGAATTGGTTGGCAGGGTAGAAGTCAGTTATGGAGGGGGGTTAAGGTGGTATATTATTAGCTTGTAAATATCTGTTTATTGGAATGTATAGAGTAACAAAAAAAAAGGGATTCCCCGTCACTACCTAAAACCCCCCCTCCATAACTGTACCTTCTACCCTGTCAACCAATTCTGTCGTTTTATAAGTGACTCTTGATAATGCCTTAACACGGCGAAACTAGTTGAGTATTTGAGAATACATAGCGAAGTATGGCAAAGAAATTGTGTATTTTAATTATCTATTCCTAGAGTGGAGCTTCACAAAGTAAATCTGGAAGCCATAAAAAATTAATTAAATAAAAGGAGGAAATGAAATAAGAAATAAACATCTAAAAGCAGGCGTATCGTTAAGAAAACCTAAAGCAATTACGAATATTCAAGTAAAATAATTTTTTTTTAGGTTCTGTTAGTTTGACGTTACAGCACATTTGTCAACAAACTTATGGACCCAACTATCTTTTCGTCCTTTGAGGAGATCCTATGGCCATTTTGGATTACTTTAGGAAATGGCTTCTTATTTACAATTTGAAGTGCTTCTTCTGTTTGGTCGTTTGCCCGACTTAATTTTGCCTTTTTGAAGTCATTTTGTTAGTTTGTTTCACTTGCAATTTTAGATATTAGTTCGTTTCATATACACTTCGAGCATTTCCTTTTTTACCCCCAAATGATTAGTGAGACTATGTTAGAAATTTATTTATTTTTATAATGTCTGATAAACGCTTAACAAATAGTTTTAAAAGCTATATTGGATTTGACGATGAGGTTAGTATGCTTCATATTAGTTTTACTTTGTATAGTAAAAAGTTGTATGTATTCATTGATTTATTTGTGAAGCCGCAGTTATATTGTTGATATTTACATTGTCATATTGGATGAACCATTTATATTCCATTTGGTTCTGGACAACTAAGTTGATAAAGCTCTCATAGGTGCGCCATTTGCAGATGTTTTGCTTACATAATTATTTCGTTCTTGGGGGGGGAAAAAAACCTTATTTGTGAAGCATTTTTAGTTTATGCCGGATCTTTTACTAGTTATCAGATTGGTTATTTCTCAGGATGTAGTTGTCATGTTGAGCTGAATGTATTGTGTACAAAGGATACATTTTTAACGAATGTAAGTAGACGAAAAAAAAAAATGAATATATATATGTACAAGTACAGTGATACTTCGTTATAATGCTTTCCGGGCTATAGCGCTCTTTTTTTTTTAACCACCCCCTTCCCCTTTGTATGATAATTCTGTATTTTTCCTTTATATACCTAACCCTTCGATTCCCTGTTATATTATTTTTTTTTTTTCGTCAGATAAAAACAAAGTGTAACATCATTGAAGAAATTTATGCGTAATGTTTTTGTAAACGAACGTTCGTAGTGCTCAGACCTGTCCACGAACTCTCAAACTTCCCCCCTTGTTTTTTTTTTTTCTAACTTATTTTTCTTCAGTCTCAATTTGCCTTTTGTTACACATAGATGTATTTTTGATTTTAAAAAGTAATGTCAAATTCAAGTAGATTGTTCGGGATTTTGAAAATCCTCGAATCAAAATGATTTTGTCGCTTCTAAAAACATTAGTCAGTCGACATTGCGGCTTTTAAATAGCTTTCTTTTTTAATCGTAATTATCGTTGAGTTAACATAAACCATTGATGATTATTTTAAGAAATCATAAACATGTAGATTGTAATTACGTAAGCATATTTAAAGTATACTTAAATTAACTAATCTGTCTTCATTATTATTTTTTCATATACTTACCTGACTGTTTTAATTCATATTTGCTTATTACTCTAATAACGATGTAAAATACACTTTTGAGAGGACTGATAGATGTGAAGTTGTTTCATGGTTGGGAAGACGACGATGGTTGGTCTATTTCTGTAATGGCTTCAATTCAACTTGGTGTCAACTCACGGTTTGCTCGTTCCTCGCTGAAGATGACTTTTCACATTTAGATTAGGGTTTAACAAAAACTGTACTCCAGCATTGGTACAACTTTACAATTATTTTCTAAGTATTTACATTATTCTTTTGATGTTAATACACTGACAATAGGGATTATGGTGATTCATGTAGATTCACACTTAGTAGGGATGGAATGTAAGTTATATATCTCATAATGACAAAGTGTCTTTGTCGGCCAGGGGTCGCTTTGGCTGAGTCTGGAGCAGAAGCCAGACAAGTGGGTGTCGAGGACAGTTGGTTCCTCTTGGGACTGAGCTGAGCCTGGAGATGGTTGTTTTGAAACAAACCATGGTGCCATTCGCCTGGGGTCAATATGGAGTAGTTTCTCCTGTCTTTTGCCCCTATCTGACTGATGCCAAAAAAGCTCTTGACTATTGAATGGTGGACCGTTGTACGTTTTTAACTCAGGGGATCCCCCAAAAAGACTGACCCAATGTTTGAGTTTCTTGACCACTGTCACCGTTAACAGATTATCAGTGGATAGTTTTATTTTGAAATTATGAAATAAGTTAGAACGGCATCAGATGGTGAAAATCCTTCAGATCACCTCAAGACCAGGAAGTTTGTATTAAAGAATCGAAATAATTATACTTGCATATTTTCTAATACTTACCTGTTTCCATAAGTCTCTAGATACGAGCAACGATGATTCGTTTTCGGAGCAGCTCTCTGTCCATCTCTTGCCAGGTAATCAGTCATATGTTATCTTGCTTTATTTTTTTTTAGTATCCCACTGTTATTAGTAATCTGTCTTTTAAGCAATTGACCATAAAGAAAAAACATTACGAATATTTATAAAGTAAAGTTTGTAAGTGACTCTTGATAATGCCATAACACGGCGAAACTAGTTGAGTATTTGAGAATATATAGTGAAGTTTGACAAAGAAATTGTGTATTTTAATTATCTATTCCTAGAATGGAGCTTCACAAAGTAAATCTGGAAACCATAAATTATTATAAAGTAATGTTCAGTGTACCTTATTGCCATATATAATTTATTTAATTTAAATTTAGGGGAAGCATTGATAGCTGAAGCGCAGAACGTTCTAATGTTCACTCAGATGTGTGAGAGGAAGCAGGGAAAGTCTGGCGTCCTTTGTGTTACCAATTTTAAACTATCTTTCGTCACGACTGAAGAGAAATCCAAAGAAGTAAGATTGTTAATCATTTTAATTATTAATTTTTTCTATAAGGTTTTATTATTATTTTTTTTAATGTGTATATTATTGGAGCACCATCCTCCAAAATTGGTCTCATTCTGCTTTTTTATTTTTTTGTAGAAGCATGGCATTTTGCAAAGTGACTACTGTAAACTGTGACGGTTCTAATATATGAATAAAACAAACTTATTTTTGAAATATTGAAATTTATTACAAGTTTCCACAATATGTCCGCGTTCCTCAACTTAGAAGGTTCTAATATAATTCAGAAAGGGCTCCTCTTGATTTATTCTTGGAAATAAAAGTCCACTTGTAATAAATTGTCTATGTTTACTCTTTAATGGTGCTTCTGATGATAAAATCAATCTAATACAATATTTTAGAGGCCGCCGGCATCTCAGAGGTAGCGTGCTAACCTACTGAGATCAAGATCGTGGGTTTGAAACCCTGCCGAGGTCCTTGGTTTTTTTTATCTGAGAAGTAAAATCCTTGAGCACGCCGTTCTTCGGTTGAAGTCAGGTACTCTTTAAAGACCCTACCTTAGATAACTAAACAATAGGCACAATTTAGGACTCCCACTGTAGAACTAACAGGGAAGGAATTAGAGCATTGGATGCAGCACTTCCAATATATCTAGTATTACAAAATTAGGGAGCGTCATTGTCTCTATAAGAAAGGTCCTATTCAGTTTTTTTTTTATAAAACCACCAGTTTCGAAGCAAATGCAGCATTGAGATGTCACCGACAGCTTCCACCCTGTGGCACTTTCTTATATTTTGGCTATTCTCTCTTAAATGACTATAGATTCGTATCTATATATTTGTTGCTTTCACAAAAATATAAGGGTTCTGTGAATCACCTGCAAAGTACTTCCCCAGAACGAATTGATCAATAAACGTTTCGCTTTTTAGTTGAGCCCCTCCCCTGAACTCCCCCTCCACTTCGGCTGATTTCGCTGAAAATTAATAGATGTCGTCCTTATAGGGCTTTGATTTTACATATGAAATTTTGTGTTAATACATTAATTCTAACGGGAGTTATCATGTTCACAGACAGATAGTTTTGTTCTCACTTTTTTTAAATCTGGAGTTTGGAAAACATGAAATTCCGCAGAAAACTCTTCATCCGATTTTTGATCTGGGGAAGTCAAAATGACATTGCACCTTTTTGTAGATTATTTGACCCATTTCAGTTTTTTACTGATGTAGTTGTTCTTTCAGAAGAGTGAGGCACCCACCGCGTATTTTCTATACTTTGTATAATTGAAAAACACTCAACAACAGAATTATTTCGTTTCAACTCTATGCAAGTCTATGTGCTCAACAAAATTAATTGAAAGTATAATAAACTTGTTATTCATCTATTTATTTGTGCCACTGCGTCAGAAGCACTATTTTTGAATAAACAGAAAAACTGCGCAGCCATTTTCCGAGGATAGTGGCCGTTGCAATTAGAAACTTGATTCATCATAATGGTCTCAGTAGTTACTGTGGGATAGCTTCATTCGCAAAATGTAGATTTGTGTGGCTGTCTCCCATCATATAGAAAGTTTTTTTTTTTTTTTAAATTGAAGCCAAATTCTAGGAAGTCGCTTTTCAAGATGTGTTAATGCTCGGGGAATATGACGTGTGCCTATCTAATATAGACTCTATCTACCTGTTCGGGGACAAGAAGAGAAAACTGATCCCTGGAAGGAACATCGTGGAGAAAGTTAAAGGGCTTCACGTTTTATGCAAGGTATTCATTTGAATTTTGTAACTTATCTTCTAATTTTTACAGAATTATTACTAAACAGTTAAGATTATTCATATTATATTGAATGTCGACATTTTCAGGACATGAAATTTTTATCATTCAGTTTTAAATTTTCTCCTGTGGGTCATGGTAAAACATTGGCCAATACTCTTCTACATCACGCTTTCCCCAAAAGACATCAGCTGTTATTTGGCTATGACTATAGGTAGGTCATATCATCAGAGGTTTGTCTTATGAGGCTGTCAGAACAACAGACAACAGTAGCCTAATCCCCTTCAAACGGAGTAAAATCCCTTAAAGTTTGAGGTGAAATGTTGTCGGGGCTATTTATTATGCATCTTAAATGCAGTAATATATCAGGTGTGTATCTGAAAATTTAGATACTTTCTTAGTGTTATTTGTATCTAGTTACTTGAAAATAGAAAGTATATGTAATTGTAGCTAGTTGCAAATTTGTACGTAGTATCTGTATCTATCAAGTTACTGAAAAAAAAGTATCTGTTAAACACCGTATTTGTCATAAATACATTCGGGTTAGGCTACTGTTCCTTTCAGTTTTAAGCTAACATGAGAAATAATATGGGATAGGCTTTTTCCAAAGTTACCTTATGTTAAGTTAAAACACCTTTAATTGAAGGGGTGACATCAAAGACATAATTTCATTAAACCGAATCATTTATTATTTATATTATAATGTTAATACATATAATATATAAAATAATACATATATATATATATATATATATATAAATTATATCATTATTTTTTTATATTTCTTTCTGTCATGAATATTTACGGATAGAAAATTATATATATACATATATATAAATTATTTCGTTATTTTTTTATATTTCTCTCTGTTATATTTGAACTTATAGATAAGATAGGTAGAAGAGGAGAAGGGTTTTGAGATAGATCGACTTAGTTGATTACAAGTAATTTGAATTGGGGAAGTACATTGCCGTTAATTCACTGATATTTTTTCTTTTAATTGGTCATCGAACAATGACACATGCTACAGTGTTTTTCCTGTTGTAGTGAGCTGCAGTATCCGTGCAAGTGTGACACCCTGATGTTCCGGGAAGCTGGCGACTGGGGGAAAGAGCTTTCCAGGACTGAGGCGAGAGGATGGAGGCTTTCCGCCGTCAATCACGACTTTCAGATGTCTTCCAGGTATCATTTTAATGACTCAACATCCTTTTTTCGGGATTTGTACAGAAATTAGCTTATGGGTCATTCTTTTTAAAATTTGCCCATCATTATGTCGAGGCTCTCCGAATCAGCTGAACATTTTTTTACAGTTTCTTACATCATCGAAAAGTAAGAAAACGATTTTGTCGATTTTTTTTGTCGTCATAATCGCAAGAAAAATAATTTTTAAATTATCTTGAAAAAGTCGTTTAAAAACTGGCCAAACGTAAATTGACGAATCCGGAGAAGAAAATCGTGTGAAAAAAATCGGTGTTCTATTTTTTTTTATCTGTATAGTCCAATTAACAGAAAAACGTGTCAAATTAAAGTGTGCATACAAGTGTGATCGAGTTTTAATTCGAATAGTGCAAAATTGACCTATGTCGATAAAAATTAATTACTCAAATACTCCATCACCGATTTTGGGGAGCCTCGACATAATGATGGGTAAATTTTAAAAAGAATGACCTTTATGCAATCTCCCGGTTGGTAGGACGGAATTTCGGTTAATTAGTTAAAACTGTGTTTCGCATTTCTCGTTTTTGCATCTGATCAGTAAGACTTGCCATATGAAAAGAAGGGGGGGGGGGGGGCGGGGGAAGTAAATACTATGTAAATTTGCCATCTTTAGTTTGCTTCTGCGTGCAAGGTCTTTTTCATGTATAAAATTAATTTTGATTTCAAAGTCTAATTTCGTGTAAACTGATGTTTTTAGTCTGCCACGGTGGATGGTGGTGCCATCTCGTGCTCTGGATCATCAGTTGAAGATGGTGGCCCCTCACTTCAATTCCGGACGTCCTCCTCTCTGGTCGTGGAGCTCCTCTCAGGGCGCTGCACTCGTCCGAATGGCTGACATCTCCTCCAACAGGTAGGTCACATTTTAACCACTAGAGATTCTCAGTTCCCTAGTATTTTTCTTTAATTTCCGGGAATCTCCCCCTGAACGGAAAAGTTGTATCTATTTTCCCAATAAATGGATATAAAAGTTCTTAGGTTTGTGTTTTTTGGAATTTTTATTTACCAAAATATCAATTGTGCATTACAAACAATGAAAAATTATTATTATTATTATTAATCCTTAGGCGACTGTAGAAAAGTTAACTTGACAGAACCATGAGTAGGGGGGAGAGGTAGGGTGAGCTCGGAGCCACCCCTCCAAAGACAAATCAATGGATATTCCTATGGAGCTCATCCCCTCCAATATTGGCTTATACTGAAAACACCCCCCACTCCTCAGTCCATCTCTGTCTTCCGTTTTCTCTCTCTAATGATGACATGTTAATGAGATCTGAACCGTGACCCAGTACAAAATATGAAAAGTGGTAAATATTGGAATATTTGACTGGGAAAAAATTTGACTGTATAGATCTTGAAAATTTGAAGATGGTGATATAAAATTTATTTTGATAACATTTCGGGAAACGTGAGAAAAATGCCTTTTTTCTCTCCAATGAAGGAATTGCGTAACAGGGGAATTATTCTTTAAATGTCGCGGTCATTAGAGATGCAAGAGAAGAAAAAAAAAAAATCATTCTAATACAAATTGTGAAAAATATTAAATTTTGGGAAATTGGTCTCGGGAAAAATTTCTTTCTATGCAGCTCGTCGACCTAAAGACAGTGATATAAAATTTATTTTAAAATTCTGCAAGAAAACTTGGGAAAATTGATTTTTGTTTCTTCGATTGATAGAGGAATGAAATAAAAAGAGAACATAACTAATAGCTTTTATTTTCATACTATAATTGTATAATTTTCTTTGATGGCTGGATCTGTTAGCATTTTGCCAATTTCTGAATCACATTTACTGCACCAATTTAAAACATCAGAATGAATTTCAATTAAATTTGATTTGCAAAATATACATTCAAAATGTTTATAATAATTGATAATTGCATCATCTTTGTGACAAGTAAGATGAATACTTGTCGGAGACAGACGCTGGAGAGAAATGTCCTTGGCACAGCCATGACAAATTGGTCGCCCTTCCTCGCATGATTAGTATCTTATAATTACACACCGATATTGTCGACAGTCTACAAAATGTTGCATAGCCGGCATTTTTTCTGAAAAAATTGCAATTCAATATAAATAATTTCCATTCTACCTTTTATGAACCAAACCTTTTTTAACGATTAAAAGCTAGTAGAGCCGAAACCTTTCTTGTCTCTTGTTGTTTGTTATTCAAACAAAGTGATGGATCACTCAGACATCGCTTTTGTTACAAAGTTTTCTCTGAGTAAAAACAAGTGTGTTAGGATAGGACTTTTCGCAACCTCTCCTACATTAGCTTTCACATTATACTAGAATAATATGAAATTACTCACATTTTTTGATAACCTCCGGTTACGTAATAATAATAAATTTATATCCGTTAGACCAATACATGGTAATAGGATACGCCAAAAGAATTTATACATTAAGATAGCTTATAAATTAGATTTATAACTACTTGAGTCCAACACACCTATGATTAGTAGTAGGTAATAACAAAACTACTAAAAAAAAGTAAAATGAAATTAATAAAAACTGAATAAATAAATACTTAAAAATATAGGAGTATAAAAAAAATTAATATATAGAAACATTTATAATAAGTAGACACATTTTTAAATTTAATAAAAATTAAGATAACTATTTTTCAAAAAAATCTTCTGGAAGTGTCTTTATCACAATGAGATTTCGAGACGTTCCTAGGTCCCTTCATCAGGTCCCAATGTCCCAACTATAACAATACCTATATAAAAAAAAATATATATATATATATTATTCAAGTATAAATGAATAAATAAAAAATTATAAATAAATAAATAAAACATAAATAAATGAATAAATAAAAAATTATAAATGAATAATTAAAACAATAATGTACATTCTATTGAACTTTAAGGTGTGGAGGAACTCTGCCCAAAAAATAAAAATGATAGCTTTGTATCAAATAATGTTTTTGGATATGAAACACGATTCTTTATTGTGATTATATTATTCTTTTTGAAGAGTGAGAATAAAATTCCGTTTCCGTGTAAAGGGTTTCCTCTAACATAAACATTTTTAGTTGATGTTTACATTTTTTTATTGTATCTATTGACTTCAAGAAGTGAGGAAGGGCATTAAAAAAAAAAAAATGAATTCCTTTATGAATTATACTTTTTCAAAAAGAGAAGAGCAATGTTTAGTTATTATATTTTTCTTTCCTCCTGGTATCAACATCGAATTCTTCACCGATTATATAACTTCCCCTGTACTTTGTAAAGTTGGGAAAGTGAAAAAAAAAGACAACATTTAAAATTGAAATTAGATTAGATAGATAGGTAAGAGTCAAGGTACAAAAGACAGAACAATATGTGGGATAGAGTGCTGAGCACAACTGATGCGGATAAACGTAACCTACTGAAAGGTCAACTTGGGAACCATAGATCATAAGGAGCGTGGCATTGCATTCTTGAGGTCTGTGCATTGCATGTACCCAACCTGCACTTCTCTAACATCAACATCCAACAGACCCGAATAATCCCCAATTAGTAGATACCACTGTCGGGTAATGATATCCCGAATAGATAAAATTACTTTCTAGCACTATTCTCAGCAGTGGCGAGGCATGGAGTGTGGTAATTAATATGCAAAATAAAAATAATTGAAATAATAAATATTAAATATAATTAAAGAAACAATAAAATTACCACATTTCCTATAGAAATTAAGGCTGGTAGTCTACCAAATTTTGATTTTTACAGTAATTTCAGAAAAGGGCCCTAAAAAAAAATATATATATCGTAAGTTCAAGGCATGCAATTTTGAATAAAGTGCATCTATTTAAAAAAATTAAACTAATAATTATTTCAATTGGATTTCTTCTAAATTTACTAAAGAGATGCCATCTTGTTTTCCTAAATTTCAAAAATGTTAAATCTGTTTCAAAGTTATAAATTATCTTACTTGGCCCACAGGGAAAGTAAATAGCATAGAATAAGAGAACTAATATTGGGTTTATTTTTTCTTAACCTAAATTATGAATTGAATAACTAAGATTGGAAATAAAAAAAAAAATGAAATTATTTACAAAAAGAAATCTTACAAACTACTTAAAACTATATCAGTCTTTTTTCTGTTTTATAGTGGCCACTATTTATAATTCTTTTATATTTTTGGGCATATCTATGTATGTACATCATGTAAATAAAAAGTACCTTTTCTCTTCTACGTATTTCCAATATTAAAATTTTCACTCCTACATCTCCTCTACATCTTCTCTCACTCAGACTGGTTCACTACCTTAACTCTAAAAACAACTCTCTCTCTAGAATGTCAACGTCCACAATACAACATCGACTGTTCTTGACTATTTAAAACAGCTGATCGTCGTCTTTTGTTCTCAATTATTTGGTTGTTCACATTTCGTTTTAAAAACAAAATGCGACCAGTCAATCTTTGTATATTTATTCACTATTTAAGTTACTTCCCTCCTAACAACTGTTTTTATACAAATAATAATTGATTTTGTAATATATTGATAATCTTAATGTGTGTAAATGTTTTACATCACAGGAGACAAAATAGGCAAGCGCAATAAGGAATATATATATTTTTTTTTGCCCGGTTAGTAACTTTAAGCAACTTATTAAGTGCAGTTAGTTATTATGACTCATGCCCAGGCTTTAACTACGAGGTCATATTGCCAGGTTCTAGAGAAAATTGAAAGACATATTTTATATGAAATACAATTTTTCGTAGGACGCTCGGTTTGCGAGATACATGTATGCCGAAAAAAGTTGTTTTGAAAACCATATTGTTAGATCTTTGCTTAATTTACTCGAAAATGGTTAGTCCTTTCGAAAAAAGTGGTTCTTACAAAAATTGTTCTTTATTAAATACCTTTATGTAATATGAAACGAATTTCTAAAGTTTTTTTTGTCAAAACATTAATAGTTACTAGTTATATATATCAAAATTTCATGAGAATGGATGGATTCTACTGATTTTGAAATTATGTGACCATACTGTTATATTATTGCATATTTCTGCCTCTTACAGTTTTCATGTTTATTATATACCTTATACATTCGGTTTTGTTAAGTAAATTTCAGCCAGATTAGTCCAGCGGTTCACAATCTATCCGTTGCATGCCGTATATCATCTCATATTTTCTGACGTTTGCTTAGTAATAACTCTTTCAGTTTTTGAAATGATCGATTCAATTGAATATTTGTGTAAGAAGCATAATACAAATTTAAATGATTAGGTTTTATAATAACACAATAAAATGCAAAAATGCATCCACAAGCTTCTTATTCTATTATATTTTCAATTATTCTAACAAATTTTAATAAAACGAAAGTTACAATTTTTTTCTCCTAGCTTTTATAGCTGCGAAGTCGTGAATGACTTCATCAAAATCTATAGTTCTCGTAGCTTATTTTCTATGGCAATATTGCAACTTATTATAATATTTATATTATCTATACGTATTATACAACAGTGGGAAACGTTTTTTTTGTTTTTTTTTGCATTATGTTCGATGCATATTAGCCATGTTACTGTGTTATCTAGTTATTTACGACATCCATGGCCCCGGGAGGGAGTTCTATCTAAGAAATAAAACTCACTCCCGGACGGGATTCGAACCCCGCAAACCCAGGGTGAGACCATGCGACTAAAGTCTGCACATTAAGTTTTTTTGTTCCAAATTGAATTATAATTGTAGGACTAAATTGCACGGAGTTATAACGTCCCGAACGTTGCTCTTCGGATGGGACGTTAAGCTATGGTCCCGAGCCTGTACGATGTCAGGTACTCGTTAAAGACCCCTGCCCTAGGTGAATAAAAATTGAGAATAGGCAAAATTTAGGACTCTCAAAGTAGAGTCGGTCACTTGACCACCAGTGTGACGAAAATGCGCTCTGGTAGTAGGCGATCTGACCTCGATGTTAAAGCCTGGGCATGAGTCACAATCACTAACTAGGTACTAGAAGCACATTGACATCACTTCCTATCATTTATTTACTTTCCCATAATAACAATAATCTTAATTATTCAACACTGACAAAGAAACCATGAAGTGATAGTTCTTCATAACTCTTAAGATTTATGTTAGTTTTGCTAGAAACATACATTGAAGAACTTTCAATAAAACGTTCATAAAGACATCGAAAACAATAACGAATATGAAGGCACTAAAAGGTTCCCTGCGCTCCCATCCACTATTTTAGTAAACAAAACAATATAATTGTGCTATAATTTTTTATTAACTGCTACCATGATTTTATTATCAATAAATACTAAATAGTTTAAGTATCATTGTATTATTAACAATTGTTGACTCTACTTCTGTTTTATTTGTACAAATGAATCAATCATTTCAAGTAGAATTAGTATCAATATAGAAGACTTATAACGCCTATTGCTATTAAATCAACATTCAAATTGATAATACTTCTTTTTTCTTTGGCCTTATGTACGATGCATATTAGCCATGACTCTTATAATGGTGTTTACCTAATTGTTTACGACATCCATGGCCCCCCCGGAAGGGAATTCTATCTATGAAATAAAACTCACTCCCGGACGGGATTCGAACCCGCAAACCAAGGTGAGACCATACGACCAAAGCCCTACGCTCTAGCCCGCACGGCCACCATGGCTCCCAATTGATTATACTAAATTAGTTATTGTGAGTCACATCCGGGCTTTAACGATGAGGCCATATCGCCTACCACCAGAGCGCCATCAATAGGTTTCGTCCTTAGTCCTTAGAATGTTCTCGATACACATATAAAATTTTGTGTTGATACATTCAATCTATCGGAAGTATCGTGTTCCCAGACACACACACACCCACACACACAGACTTATTTAGTGGCTTCTGAATACTCATGTTTTGGGACGTTCAGGTCCCAATGTGCGAGATATAGAAAAGAAAAAGAAAATAATATAACTATAAAAGTATATTAAAAACATATATAGTAATCAATCATAAATAAATAAATAAAAAATTCTAAATAAATAAATAAAAATATATAAATAAATGAATAAAATATTATAAATGAAGGAATTACGTATATTCGACTGAACTTTAAGGTGTGGAGGAACTCTGCCCAAAAAATACAAATGAAAGCTTTGTATCAAATAATGTTATAAATGAATAAGGGTAGGAATCCTAGGTATAGGATACAAGCTCTGTAAAAAAAAGAAACTTCTTTGTAGTTGTCTGATAAAGGAAGGTATTATTAGAGTTATTATTAATAAAAACCTAATAACTTCAAGAAGTGGGGAAGAGCATTAAAAAATTTTATTCCTTTATGAGTTATACTTTTTACTATAAGTGTATCAAGACGAGTATCGATAAGTGTATCGACATGAAATTTTATATTCAAAACCTCATAGGAAAAACAGAGGAATCGATAGAAGGGAAGGTATGGTCCAGGGAAGGGGTCTACTCAAATACCATAACAATTGCTGATGTAATGAATGTATCGACACGAAATTTAGTGTAAGGATTCAGAAGCCACTAAATAAGTCTGTGTGTCTGTGTGTGTGTGTATGTCTGGAAACACGATACTTCCGATAGATTGAATGTATCGAGAGCTTGTTTCCCACCGATATCGATATTTTAAAATGAATTCAAATTTTACTTATAAATTAAGTACCTATTTGATTATTCTTAAAATTTAACTAACCGCTACATACGTCGCTAAAAAGTCAATAGAAAAAAATAAAAAAATTCAAACTTCAACTAAAAATGTTTATGTTAGAGTAAACCCTTTACTCGGAAACGGCATTTTATTCTCACTGTTCAAAAATAATGAAGTAATCACAATAAAAAATAGTGTTTCATATCCGTAAACATTATTTGATACAAAGCTTTCATTTGTATTTTTTGGGCAGAGTTCCTCCACACCTTAAAGTTCAGTCGAATATACGTAATTCCTTCATTTATAATATTTTATTCATTTATTTATATATTTTTATTTATTTATTTAGAATTTTTTATTTATTTATTTATGATTGATTACTATATATGTTTTTAATATACTTTTATAGTTATATTATTTTCTTTTTCTTTTCTATATCTCGCACATTGGGACCTGAACGTCCCAAAACATGAGTATTCAGAAGCCACTAAATAAGTCTGTGTGTGTGGGTGTGTGTGTGTCTGGGAACACGATACTTCCGATAGATTGAATGTATCAACACAAAATTTTATATGTGTATCGAGAACATTCTAAGGACTAAGGACGAAACCTATTGATGGCGCTCTGGTGGTAGGCGATATGGCCTCATCGTTAAAGCCCGGATGTGACTCACAATAACTAATTTAGTATAATCAATTGGGAGCCATGGTGGCCGTGCGGGCTAGAGCGTAGGGCTTTGGTCGTATGGTCTCACCTTGGTTTGCGGGTTCGAATCCCGTCCGGGAGTGAGTTTTATTTCATAGATAGAATTCCCTTCCGGGGGGGGCCATGGATGTCTTAAACAATTAGGTAAACACCATTATAAGAGTCATGGCTAATATGCATCGTACATAAGGCCAAAGAAAAAAGAAGTATTATCAATTTGAATGTTGATTTAATAGCAATAGGCGTTATAAGTCTTCTATATTGATACTAATTCTACTTGAAATGATTGATTCATTTGTACAAATAAAACAGAAGTAGAGTCAACAATTGTTAATAATACAATGATACTTAAACTATTTAGTATTTATTGATAATAAAATCATGGTAGCAGTGAATAAAAAATTATAGCACAATTATATTGTTTTGTTTACTAAAATAGTGGATGGGAGCGCAGGGAACCTTTTAGTGCCTTCATATTCGTTATTGTTTTCGATGTCTTTATGAACGTTTTATTGAAAGTTCTCCAACTTATGTTTCTAGCAAAACTAACATAAATCTTAAGAGTTATGAAGAACTATCACTTCTTGGTTTCTTTGTCAGTGTTGAATAATTAAGATTATTGTTATTATGGGAAAGTAAATAAATGATAGGAAGTGATGTCAATGTGCTTCTAGTACCTAGTTAGTGATTGTGACTCATGCCCAGGCTTTAACATCGAGGTCAGATCGCCTACTACCAGAGCGCATTTTCGTCACACTGGTGGTCAAGTGACCGACTCTACTTTGAGAGTCCTAAATTTTGCCTATTCTCAATTTTTATTCACCTAGGGCAGGGGTCTTTAACGAGTACCTGACATCGTACAGGCTCGGGACCATAGCTTAACGTCCCATCCGAAGAGCAACGTTCGGGACGTTATAACTCCGTGCAATTTAGTCCTACAATTATAATTCAATTTGGAACAAAAAAACTTAATGTGCAGACTTTAGTCGCATGGTCTCACCCTGGGTTTGCGGGGTTCGAATCCCGTCCGGGAGTGAGTTTTATTTCTTAGATAGAACTCCCTCCCGGGGCCATGGATGTCGTAAATAACTAGATAATACAGTAACATGGCTAATATGCATCGAACATAATGCAAAAAAAACAAAAAAAACGTTTCCCACTGTTGTATAATACGTATAGATAATATAAATATTATAATAAGTTGCAATATTGCCATAGAAAATAAGCTACGAGAACTATAGATTTTGATGAAGTCATTCACGACTTCGCAGCTATAAAAGCTAGGAGAAAAAAATTGTAACTTTCGTTTTATTAAAATTTGTTAGAATAATTGAAAATATAATAGAATAAGAAGCTTGTGGATGCATTTTTGCATTTTATTGTGTTATTATAAAACCTAATCATTTAAATTTGTATTATGCTTCTTACACAAATATTCAATTGAATCGATCATTTCAAAAACTGAAAGAGTTATTACTAAGCAAACGTCAGAAAATATGAGATGATATACGGCATGCAACGGATAGATTGTGAACCGCTGGACTAATCTGGCTGAAATTTACTTAACAAAACCGAATGTATAAGGTATATAATAAACATGAAAACTGTAAGAGGCAGAAATATGCAATAATATAACAGTATGGTCACATAATTTCAAAATCAGTAGAATCCATCCATTCTCATGAAATTTTGATATATATAACTAGTAACTATTAATGTTTTGACAAAAAAAACTTTAGAAATTCGTTTCATATTACATAAAGGTATTTAATAAAGAACAATTTTTGTAAGAACCACTTTTTTCGAAAGGACTAACCATTTTCGAGTAAATTAAGCAAAGATCTAACAATATGGTTTTCAAAACAACTTTTTTCGGCATACATGTATCTCGCAAACCGAGCGTCCTACGAAAAATTGTATTTCATATAAAATATGTCTTTCAATTTTCTCTAGAACCTGGCAATATGACCTCGTAGTTAAAGCCTGGGCATGAGTCATAATAACTAACTGCACTTAATAAGTTGCTTAAAGTTACTAACCGGGCAAAAAAAAATATATATATTCCTTATTGCGCTTGCCTATTTTGTCTCCTGTGATGTAAAACATTTACACACATTAAGATTATCAATATATTACAAAATCAATTATTATTTGTATAAAAACAGTTGTTAGGAGGGAAGTAACTTAAATAGTGAATAAATATACAAAGATTGACTGGTCGCATTTTGTTTTTAAAACGAAATGTGAACAACCAAATAATTGAGAACAAAAGACGACGATCAGCTGTTTTAAATAGTCAAGAACAGTCGATGTTGTATTGTGGACGTTGACATTCTAGAGAGAGAGTTGTTTTTAGAGTTAAGGTAGTGAACCAGTCTGAGTGAGAGAAGATGTAGAGGAGATGTAGGAGTGAAAATTTTAATATTGGAAATACGTAGAAGAGAAAAGGTACTTTTTATTTACATGATGTACATACATAGATATGCCCAAAAATATAAAAGAATTATAAATAGTGGCCACTATAAAACAGAAAAAAGACTGATATAGTTTTAAGTAGTTTGTAAGATTTCTTTTTGTAAATAATTTCATTTTTTTTTTTATTTCCAATCTTAGTTATTCAATTCATAATTTAGGTTAAGAAAAAATAAACCCAATATTAGTTCTCTTATTCTATGCTATTTACTTTCCCTGTGGGCCAAGTAAGATAATTTATAACTTTGAAACAGATTTAACATTTTTGAAATTTAGGAAAACAAGATGGCATCTCTTTAGTAAATTTAGAAGAAATCCAATTGAAATAATTATTAGTTTAATTTTTTTAAATAGATGCACTTTATTCAAAATTGCATGCCTTGAACTTACGATATATATATTTTTTTTTAGGGCCCTTTTCTGAAATTACTGTAAAAATCAAAATTTGGTAGACTACCAGCCTTAATTTCTATAGGAAATGTGGTAATTTTATTGTTTCTTTAATTATATTTAATATTTATTATTTCAATTATTTTTATTTTGCATATTAATTACCACACTCCATGCCTCGCCACTGCTGAGAATAGTGCTAGAAAGTAATTTTATCTATTCGGGATATCATTACCCGACAGTGGTATCTACTAATTGGGGATTATTCGGGTCTGTTGGATGTTGATGTTAGAGAAGTGCAGGTTGGGTACATGCAATGCACAGACCTCAAGAATGCAATGCCACGCTCCTTATGATCTATGGTTCCCAAGTTGACCTTTCAGTAGGTTACGTTTATCCGCATCAGTTGTGCTCAGCACTCTATCCCACATATTGTTCTGTCTTTTGTACCTTGACTCTTACCTATCTATCTAATCTAATTTCAATTTTAAATGTTGTCTTTTTTTTTTCACTTTCCCAACTTTACAAAGTACAGGGGAAGTTATATAATCGGTGAAGAATTCGATGTTGATACCAGGAGGAAAGAAAAATATAATAACTAAACATTGCTCTTCTCTTTTTGAAAAAGTATAATTCATAAAGGAATTCATTTTTTTTTTTTTAATGCCCTTCCTCACTTCTTGAAGTCAATAGATACAATAAAAAAATGTAAACATCAACTAAAAATGTTTATGTTAGAGGAAACCCTTTACACGGAAACGGAATTTTATTCTCACTCTTCAAAAAGAATAATATAATCACAATAAAGAATCGTGTTTCATATCCAAAAACATTATTTGATACAAAGCTATCATTTTTATTTTTTGGGCAGAGTTCCTCCACACCTTAAAGTTCAATAGTATGTACATTATTGTTTTAATTATTCATTTATAATTTTTTATTTATTCATTTATTTATGTTTTATTTATTTATTTATAATTTTTTATTTATTCATTTATACTTGAATAATATATATATATATATTTTTTTTTATATAGGTATTGTTATAGTTGGGACATTGGGACCTGATGAAGGGACCTAGGAACGTCTCGAAATCTCATTGTGATAAAGACACTTCCAGAAGATTTTTTTGAAAAATAGTTATCTTAATTTTTATTAAATTTAAAAATGTGTCTACTTATTATAAATGTTTCTATATATTAATTTTTTTTATACTCCTATATTTTTAAGTATTTATTTATTCAGTTTTTATTAATTTCATTTTACTTTTTTTTAGTAGTTTTGTTATTACCTACTACTAATCATAGGTGTGTTGGACTCAAGTAGTTATAAATCTAATTTATAAGCTATCTTAATGTATAAATTCTTTTGGCGTATCCTATTACCATGTATTGGTCTAACGGATATAAATTTATTATTATTAAGTAACCGGAGGTTATCAAAAAATGTGAGTAATTTCATATTATTCTAGTATAATGTGAAAGCTAATGTAGGAGAGGTTGCGAAAAGTCCTATCCTAACACACTTGTTTTTACTCAGAGAAAACTTTGTAACAAAAGCGATGTCTGAGTGATCCATCACTTTGTTTGAATAACAAACAACAAGAGACAAGAAAGGTTTCGGCTCTACTAGCTTTTAATCGTTAAAAAAGGTTTGGTTCATAAAAGGTAGAATGGAAATTATTTATATTGAATTGCAATTTTTTCAGAAAAAATGCCGGCTATGCAACATTTTGTAGACTGTCGACAATATCGGTGTGTAATTATAAGATACTAATCATGCGAGGAAGGGCGACCAATTTGTCATGGCTGTGCCAAGGACATTTCTCTCCAGCGTCTGTCTCCGACAAGTATTCATCTTACTTGTCACAAAGATGATGCAATTATCAATTATTATAAACATTTTGAATGTATATTTTGCAAATCAAATTTAATTGAAATTCATTCTGATGTTTTAAATTGGTGCAGTAAATGTGATTCAGAAATTGGCAAAATGCTAACAGATCCAGCCATCAAAGAAAATTATACAATTATAGTATGAAAATAAAAGCTATTAGTTATGTTCTCTTTTTATTTCATTCCTCTATCAATCGAAGAAACAAAAATCAATTTTCCCAAGT
Organism: Aradus depressus; assembly: GCA_963662175.1. NCBI lineage: Eukaryota > Metazoa > Arthropoda > Insecta > Hemiptera > Aradidae > Aradus > Aradus depressus. The sequence continues at coordinate 28,058,029 of OY759218.1, forward strand.
TTTCTTGCAGAATTTTAAAATAAATTTTATATCACTGTCTTTAGGTCGACGAGCTGCATAGAAAGAAATTTTTCCCGAGACCAATTTCCCAAAATTTAATATTTTTCACAATTTGTATTAGAATGATTTTTTTTTTTCTTCTCTTGCATCTCTAATGACCGCGACATTTAAAGAATAATTCCCCTGTTACGCAATTCCTTCATTGGAGAGAAAAAAGGCATTTTTCTCACGTTTCCCGAAATGTTATCAAAATAAATTTTATATCACCATCTTCAAATTTTCAAGATCTATACAGTCAAATTTTTTCCCAGTCAAATATTCCAATATTTACCACTTTTCATATTTTGTACTGGGTCACGGTTCAGATCTCATTAACATGTCATCATTAGAGAGAGAAAACGGAAGACAGAGATGGACTGAGGAGTGGGGGGTGTTTTCAGTATAAGCCAATATTGGAGGGGATGAGCTCCATAGGAATATCCATTGATTTGTCTTTGGAGGGGTGGCTCCGAGCTCACCCTACCTCTCCCCCCTACTACCATGAAGATGAGTTAAGTCGTCAACCTAGTTTAGCTCCATTTCTAGCAAAATATTGTAGAAAGATGAATCATTTGCAACCTAAAAAATGAGTAAATGACAGAAACAAATTCAGTACCTGGGGTACAAAAGTCTGCAAATATTAGTTAAAAAAGATTAGAATAGCAGAGGATAGATGAGGGGCAGTAATATCTCCAAAACTTACCTCTGGATTGTTACATACATACTCAAATACATGCAACTAACAAATGAAAATTCAACGAAACTTTGTAGGTGTCTTTCCCGGTTTTAAAAGTACTTGAGATTACTATTACCATATTTTTGTTTTTTCACATTAAAATTCTCCATTTAAAACTCCTCGAAGTAATGGTAAAAGTAAACCCTAAGCATATTGAATACAAGATAGTACATTACACACCATCGCCAGTGGCAGAACTGTAACGAGACGGAACGAAATAATCATGGATGTCACCATACATTTGCATAAACAGACTCAAAGTCACCGACTAAAAGACGTTAAAATGACGTCGTAGAACGGACATAAATGAGGTAACTGTTACTTGTGTTCTTTGGTCTGTAGATTGTACAGTGCTGAGTCGTATTACAACAGCATGCTGGAGTCTGTTCGGAACAGCCACCCGCGGCTGATCAAGCCCGAGGTACTCGACCTCACCACTGGCCTCCCCTCTCTCAAGGAGCTAAACAACAGCTTCATAAAACTCACTGAACTCTCTACTCCTGGTATTATTTTATGGTTCATATTTATTTTTAATATATCGTATTGAGAAACCTTTATAATAAATTATTGAAACAAGCGAGCGAGTTTATCTCTTACTCGATATATCAGTAATTGTTTTGGTTTTATATCTCTTGAGAATTGCTGAATCTATTTAGACATTTAAGGTACCAATATGCAGAGGTGTGAAATATGGTTTATGACAAATAAAGATGGAATAATTCCAAATGCTTTTGAGGAATAATCAATCAATAAATTAACTGAAGAAAAAATCATTTTTTATCAATTTATTTCATTCATTCATTCATTCACAATGGCGCGACAACCCACTAATGAGTCAAGGCCTCCTCCAACAGTGTCCGCCAGTTATCCCGGTATTGTGCAGCTGCTCTCCACTGTCGGACTCCAAGCAGGCTCCTCGCATCATTTGCCACACCATCCTGTCACCTCAGCTTCGGCCTCCCGACGCGTCTTGTTCCGTAAAGCCGGTTCGACATCGTCTTACTCGGGATCTCATGTTCGCCCATCCTGGTCACATGTCCGGCCCACCTGAGTCTTCCCAGCCTGATTACCTTCACAACGTCTGGTTCCTGGTTGAGGGAATAGACTTCTTGGTTCATGCGTCGTCTCCAGTCTTCTTTATCGCTTTATCAATTTATAGTTGTCTTTATTACAAAGGCCAGCTGAGTTCACTCGTGAAAGTTCATGGAGACGGCCAACGATAGCAGCAGTCGGCACCATACCGAGACCTTCGTAATTAATCGCGATAAAAATGAACAATTTTGATGTCCCTAATTCCACTCGATGATTACAACAAAAAAAAAAAAGTGAAATATAATGGCGGATAACAGTAAACAGAACCTTCACAAATGACTTAATTTTTTTTGTAATTATTGATACATTGTTTCATATCCATATGGCCGTATAATCTGTTTTTTTCGGGATATTTTAAGCATTATATATAATCAATAAACCATGCTGGCGTTGTATTAGTAATTTTTACAACAAATATAAACTTTTTGTGTTATTTGTTAGCTTTGCTGTCGTTTTCATGTGTGTCTATAATATAGTGTTTTCGTTTTCTACCTCTTGCTCCAATTGGAAATGAGTTTTCTAATATAAATATGTATTTTGTTATGATTTCAGAGGACATCAAACAATTTTGGGTACAAGACCAACATTTTTTGTCCCTTTTGGAAAGTACGAAATGGCTTCATTATGTTTCATCTTCTTTGAAAGTCTGTCTCGCTGCGGCCACTAACCTGAGAGATCATGTGACTGTTGTTCTACAAGGTAAATCAACCTAATCTATTGCGATAATCACAACTTTTACTTCATCTTCATTTTTTTTTTTTTAATTTGCAAAACGTTATGTACAATTGTGCAAAATGCCCAACCAGCAGTTGAGCTGTAGGAAACATAACATGTTTGTGAATGGTAACACTCCCAAAACGATATTGAGATTCACTCATCACTGTCACTGCTGCTATAGGACCGGAACCCTTCTGCGGGATATCTAAGAGCACCGCAAGGGCGGCAATAAAAGGTTGGCTGACCAGGAAACACATCCAGTTCTGGAGTGGGGTCCCAAAGCAAAGAGAGTCAAAACTCTTTGTTGCGGAACCATCAGAGAAAAGGAGCCGAGAGCTCCTGAATATGAGCAGAATGGATCTAAGAGCTATGACAGGGCTGAATCATAGGACACTGTCATATGAACAAACACCTACATAATATGGGCATCGCTAGAAGCCCTCTGTGCAGGAAATGTGGCGTGAAAAATGAGACTCCGGTTCATATTCTAAGCCAGTGCGGGACACTAGAAAGCAGAAGATTTCAATGCTTCAGGTCTGCCATAATGGAACCGAAGCAGGTAATGGAGGGAACCTGCAACAGAATCCTGGACTTTATTAAAGATACATGGTTGCTGTAGGGATCAACGCACACAGAGCACACAATAGGCCTACTTTGGCCGCGGTGACACAATCAGCTCTCGGGGGGGAAAAAAAGTCACTGCTGCTACCTGTTCACTTGGCTAAACATGTTAAGGAAGTGTGGCCCTCTGAAGGGCTTGGATTATTGGAAACTAAAGGAGCAATGGAGTTTCTTATATCTGAATCTTACTATTTCGGTGATGAACGGAATTTCGAAGTCAGTGTAGGGTTTTATTGGAAACATTCTAAAGGTGCATTGAGCAAAAGTCAGCCAAACAACTTCAGAATAATACAGTATTCGGGTTTCTGCTGCCTATAAACTGTCAAATTCTCGTAATTGAAATAATGTAATAAACTATTTTTAAAGGAAATTTAGCGTTCTATAGGATGGTGTAATTACATTTTTGTTAACGTTTATAGTTAAGGAGTTATAAGAGATTTTAGACCAAAAAATGTGAAAATTAAGGGGAAAAAATCGAAGATGTTGAATATCTCTGAAACGGCTACGAATCGGCATTATGTTTATATGTACTTTTTTGTTTAAAATTAAATTTCCTATACGGCCTCAACTTCTGTTACCTCCATCCTGGGACACCCTGTATATAATACAAAATGTGAAGCCTTGCCTTGGAAAACATTTAAGTTGGGAGCGCATGCCGGTTTTGTGACATAATTGTTGATAAAATAGTATTTAGCCCAACTGTGATTTAAACAATGTTTCAGAGTGGGAAGGTCGTGACATCTGCTGTGTGATATCATGCCTGGCCCAGCTGCTACTAGACCCCCATCACAGGAGTCTGCTCGGCTTCCAGTCGCTGATTCAGCGAGAGTGGGTTGTGATGGGCCATCCCTTCTGTACCCGTCTAGCCCACCTCTATCAGCCTGACTCGGACAACCAGGTCAAACTCACCCTTATAGAATCAAACTCACTTAGACTAGGGGAGCATAAAATGTATATTATCAAAATGTAAATATTATAACTAAAACATAAAATGGGGGATAGCTCTTTAAAGATGCCTTCAGACGATCAATATATATGTTAGGAGACAGATCGTTGTATATAGTGTGTAATTTACCAACATTATGGCTTATAACTCACCATATGTATTTTTTTTTATTTATTTATTTTTTCAAGGCATATCAACCACGAGGGTCATTGATGCCTCACTGTTCAAATCAGTATCTCCCGGACCGGAATGCACACCCCTCCACAGGCCCTCTCACCACCCAAGTAGTCGCTACGGTAGATAGTGAACCGAGGGACAGAGAAGATGTCGCTTGGCTTCAGATGTGTCTCCTGGAGACATACTATCGGACAGTCTGAGTCTTTGGGGGCTTATCCTGAGGACGGGGATGAACATTGTCAGCCTCCATTTAATAAAATGATATATTAAAAGAATATAGGAGAAACAGAGAAAACAAGATAATAAAAAAAATACTATAAATTTTTCAATTATTGAAAGCTTCAGAGAGCTTCCTGTGTTATGGACGTGTCTTATTTTACACGGGAAGAGTGGTTGTTTTTTAACTGTTGAACTATTCTTATAAAATTATGTATGTGGCATCCTTATAATTAATAACATGGATTTGATTTGTTTGTTGTGTAGTCGCCGATGTTCCTCCTGTTCCTTGACTGTTGTTGGCAGTTGATTCAACAATTCCCAACCAAGTTCCAGTTCACGGAAACCTACCTCACCACACTCTGGGACTCAGCCCACATCTCAATATTTGATACATTTATGTTCGATTGTGAAAGGGACCGCTTATTGGCTTCTGCTGTGAGTTGTACCCTCAGATCGTATTATTATGAATTATTATAATAAACAAGGTTTGAGTCATTACGAGTAGAATATTCTTTTTCTACATCCACCGAGGAAACGTCCTAGAAGATGTAAAATATATTTACTTTTTTTTTTTTTTCACTATTTGTTGGGTCGCGCGAGGGGAAGCCAGAGCGGGTGAATTCGGGAACACGCCGAGAATCGATACCTGCGGTGTGTTCCTTGAACGACCTGTGGTGAGTGACTTGTGTGATTCATTGAACTACAAGTCAGTCGTCTCTTAACAACGAGAGGGACCAGTTGGTCGCCACGCGGGGTGGACTGAGAGTCTGGGTCGAGCCAGCACGCGGTGTGCGGAATGGATTCGTCCTTATTACCACGCGGGTATAAGGTGAGTCGTTAGTTACCATGCGGAAGTGAGTTGGTTATTACCACGCGGGTATAAAGTGAGTCGTCTCTTAACAACGAGAGGGACCAGTTGGTCGCCACGCGGGGTGGACTGAGAGTCTGGGTCGAGCCAGCACGCGGTGTGCGGAATGGATTCGTCCTTATTACCACGCGGGTATAAGGTGAGTCGTTAGTTACCATGCGGAAGTGAGTTGGTTATTACCACGCGGGTATAAAGTGAGTCGTCTGTTACCAAGCACAGTAAGTGAGTGACTTGTGTAGTTCCCAAGCGGTATGGGACTTATTATTGAACAACTGACTTTGTGTTCGTTACCACGCGGTTTTGTAATAAGGGTGTTGACCAAATAAATATATCTGTTGCTCTACTCTAAGTTCTCATTAACCTGTACCCAAACCCAACACTATTTGATTAGAATAAAATTGAAACAATTATTAATTATTGAACTGTATTTAAGAAAATAAAAGTATAAAGTAGGTAATATGACCATAACAAGACTTTCTTAAACGAATCACTTTTTTTACAGTTCACTCTCCCTCCCCTCTCAAACAGCGTAATTACTGAGAGTCTTTCTTACATCCAGTAATGCCAATATAAATTGAATTGGAGGAAAGGGAAGAGGCCGAAAGGCGGATTCTAAACATTTTTATTGTTGCAAAATGGTAACCAAATAAAATTTAATATCTCGCTTTCAGACATCTCTCTCATTTTCCATATTGCCATTTTCCACATTTTTCCAAATAAACTAAACTCTCCTGTATTTAAACGACTTAAAAATAAGCTTTATTGTTAATTTAACTGATTTTGTGATTCAGGAACCGAACAAGCCACTGGTGCTTCGTAGTGTTTGGGAGGAGCTGCTATCCTCCAAAGATGCCACTCTATTCATTAACCCGATCTTCAGAAGTTCTTCTGAGAGGGTGGACTACCTCCCAGTCAGATATGGGATACCTCACCTTCAGCTCTGGCTCCAGGCCTACTGCAGACACATTCCTGTCTTGGAAATTACAGGAGGGGGCAATCCACAGGTAAATCATGTTTGAAGAGTTCTAAAAGAGGAAAATACACTGAACCAAAAAGTCTTAAGACGCAGGGATCGGCAACACGTCGCCTCCTGGCCGCGTGCGGCCCTCAAATCCATTTTGTGTTGCCCCCTAAAGAACTAAGCAATTTTTTTTAAACAAAAATATCCATCTAGGAAAAAATATATATGGTTACAGAGTCTGCTAAGGGCAGAGGTTGGATGTAACTAATGCATATGGTAAATGATATATATGATAATATCTGGTATATGATATATATGATAATATCTTGTAATTTATGCATATCTTAGTGCTTACTTTATTTTGATATGCGGTCCCCGAAAATGTATTGCACTCTGCCGCCTTGGGCATAACGCAAACGAAAAAGTTTGGCAACCCCTGATCTAAGGAACAAGAATATTTTCGACTGTATCTATAATTGTACTTTTTTGTATTTAAAGAAAATTAAGCAAGTTTGGTTATTTGTTGGTTGTGTGAGTACGAAAGGACAGAAAATTATCCATAATTTCTGAATATTTAGATTTCTATTGACAAATAAGAACTGTTCACATAAAAAATAAAATGAAAAGAAAAAAAACGACCCACAATATAACAGTTGTCAGGTTTGTTTATGGCATTCGTCCGAATATACCAAAGAGCAGCAATTGGACTACAATCTCTTCTAAAATTCCACCTTTTTTCTGAAGTTTCCTTGATTTATATGAAAACTGTTAGTTTTATCAAAAACCGCCCATTACATGAAATTCCTAACCGTCAGTTTTTGTAAGATTTGGGCGCTCCCATGCTAACAAATAGAGTCTATATTATTTTTTTTTTTAAATTATTCTCACTTTTTATGTGAGCAATTCTACAATACTCCACTGCAAACATATCAATATTCATCGATCTAACACCAATAGCGACTGAGAAAACAACTGCCTCATGAAGTGTGCCACCTGTTGTGTAATTGCCCTTATACATAACATGTTAAGCTCTGGTTTATATTATATCATTTGTACTTGGATCGGGCGAGCAAGTTCCTCTCTTAATCGAATGTAAACTTCGTGTTTTTATAACTCAAAGTACCAAATAAAGATGTCAAAAAAAAAAAAAAAGAATGCTCTTGGGGAGTAATCAGTCAATAAAATAATTAGATAAAAAAATATTATCTGTGTAGTCGTGGTTTTTAAAAATATGAATCATTTTGTTTTATTTGAAAGCTTTTTTGTTGTAGTTTTAATATGTATTTCAAAAAGATTCGAAACGTATTTTTTTGAAATACGTTTCGAACCTAGAATACATAAGATGTTATGCCTGGGATTATATTTCATAATTTGTACGTATTACACCTATTTATTACATATTTTACTTTCATACGTGTTATATGTGCTTACTTGCAGACTGACTTTGCGTTACGGCTGCTGAGCTCAAGGTGTGAGGGCCTGGTTGGAGACCACGAGACGAGGCCTCCCGAGCTCCGCTTCACACCGCCCCCCTCAACAGGGCCCCGCACTACACCGCCTCCCTCGTCGCCGCTCGTCGAGGGCCCTCCCCACAACCTGGGCTCCTTCTACCCCTTCTCTCCGACCTCCTCTGCACCAGCCCCTTTGCCCCTCGCCCTTCTCAGCTCCCTCTCTCTCAACACCAGTTTCCACTCCACCGAAATGATGCTCGATTCTCAGTCTATTCTTAATGCCCCTGATTAATAGATTTTAGTTTGTAAATAATATGAAAATGACTGATATAAGTGAGAAGTGATTCACAGGTTGTAAATTAAAGAAATAATCTGACCTCTCAATGATTTCGTTATTTTATGCTTGCCTTTCTACAAAATCTTATCGTTTAGTAAATAACAAATGTGCGGATATTTTACGACCTTGGAATTATTTTGTATTATGGGTATGTATATGTTCCAGGGATTGAATTTGAGAATTAATTTTTTTGTAAAATCAAGAAATAACAGTTATTTTTTGATTGAAAAAGTAAAAATCACTGATGATTCTTAAATAAAAGTCAAAAGTTAATCGGTAAGATTTATACATCTAGTTAAGAATTAACTGTTAACATTTGACTTATATTTTTTAAGTTAAACGTCAAGAATTGCTTATTGAGTGAAAAAAATTTGAATCAAAAAGAAAAATTACTTTTTGAGCGATATTTTTTAGATCAGAAATAACACTTATTACTTGAGCGATATTTTTTTCTCTCAAAATAAAACTCAAAACGCTGTATCTCTCTTAATACTGAAGTTATCGTCTTGCAGTTGGTCTTATTCGAAGAGAATCGAAGAATCAATCACTTAACTTTCTCAGAAAGGAAACTTTTGTCAAAAACTGTCTTCAAAAGTAGGAAATAGTTGTAACCAGTCGTGTAAAAGGCCTGACAAAACTATTAGGTGTAAATTCAAAAAGAAAAGTATACAAAGACAAAATTAAATGTTTGCGTCCCATTTTGGCACAATTATATATCATTAATTAATTAAATCAGAATCTTAAACACCACATTCAGATGCACTGTTTGAACAGTTAGAATGGTAACTGAATTATACAGGGGGGATTAATGGCTGATGTAATACAAAAACGAAACTCCTCTAAAAAACTAAATATTGAACGTTGATCTTGTTTATAAAAACATCAATACGTAAACAGGTGTTTAGAGCATAGAGAAAGATATCCTACTTTTTAAAAGAATTTTCGAAAAAATTTACTTTGGAAGAAACCGCAATGATTGATTGTTATACATATTTTCAAGCTGAATCAAATAAGACTAACCACAAGTAGATAGCTTTAATCGTAAGCGAGATAGAGCGTTTTGAGTTTTATTTTGAGTGAAAAAAATATCGTTCAAGTAATAAGTGTTATTTCTGATCTAAAAAATTTCGCTCAGAAATAATTATGGCGGGATGATTTTTGATTTATTGACAGAAAAATAAGAATTAATTTTTGAGGGAAATCACAAAATTAATTTTAAAAGCTATAAATAAAAATTAAGTTATGATTTAATTTATCAGTCATAAAAAATAATTTTCAATTTCAAACTCTGATATGTTCTCTTCCGTATCAATTATAAATGTATAAATGAAATTTCATGTGGATTAAAAAAAAAAAAAAGTTTTGTTATTAATGTTTAATAAATAAATAGCCTGAGGAATTTCCTGATTACTTCGTCCTAGTCTTGCTAGAAAATACATGTTTCTCATTCATTTCTCTATCCTTATTTATGGCTTGCCGATAAGCACATCGTTTTTTCAACGCAAATATATATTGATACAAAAGTGTATTAAGTATTATTTTTAACCATTTTATTTGCTATCTCTCATGTGCAATCCAAACATTTTTATAATAGCTAAAAATTATTTTATTTTATTAACGTTAAACGTAAAGGGGAGGCTTCGTACTCCAAATACTCTCCGCAGGCTATCAACTTTAAAGCTTACCTCCGAAATATAACGTTTCGGGACAAAACCCATTTTTTTCTGTAGCCTGCATGGGTGGCTGTCTTGTCCCTTTATATGCAACATATAATTGAACATATTGTTTTTTTTTTCATAAATGTTTTAGATATATTTGATTGAGTATGTATTTCTACTATTTTATGCACGCCAAGTGGGCCATTGCTTGTGTCGCAGGGTGATACATATATGAAGAACAGTCAAAGCTATCGTCACCTAGGTTATTTCCTGATTATTCCTGATTCATAATGCGCTAGTTTTCTAAGATACGTTTTTGAGTTGAATCAGTGATGAAATTACTTTTTCATTGAATTAGATACTTTTTGAGTAGTTGGTAATTAAGGTCGTTATTCGTAAACCGCGTCAATAACATACGTTATTCGAATAGTCTATCAATAAGGTCGTAATTTAGAAGTTGTTTAGAAGAAAAATCATTAAGGTAGTTATTCAAAAATGTTATTTTTGTTGTTATTGTTATAGAACTAAGACGCTACTTTTTAAGAAGCGATCGAAACTTTCAAATGCGTTTCCTCAAAAATCCGTAATTCTGAGATATCCCACTTCTGAACTGTACAGTAGTAACTGTATCGATGTGTGCGTGCCAAAAATCCAGTTCCATTATTTTTATATCAAAGAGACTCTTTAAAAAAGAGCCGTTTTATATCGACATCTTCCCAGTAAATCGTCGTAAACGACATTTTAGCATTGAGAAACGTATACTGTCTCATTCATCTTTTCAATCTACAAAAAAAATTTGTTTCTACTTTTTTTTTTTTTTGCGTTTTATACGATCCATATTAGCCTTGTCATTGTGTTATCTAGTTAGTTACGACATCCATGGCCCCGGGAGCGAGTTCTATCTACGAAATATAACTGAGTCCTGGACGGGATTCGAACCCGCAAACCGTGTGAACAAAGCTACACTCCATCCCGCACGGCCACCATGGCCCCTTGTTTTCTACTTCTTAAAGTAGTACAATGTGGCGCTTGAATAAGGACTGTTTTTTTTTTAAATCACTCTGATTCGGAATTTAAGTCTCTGTTAAGAGACTTGTCAGTATAACATTAACTCTTTTAACCGAGCCTGTTAATTCTTAGCACAGTTTAAAACAAATGTAGAACACTTTCGTTTTTTTTTTTTTTTTTTTAATTCAATATTTATTACTCAGGAGCGAGGCATTTGTTTTCTTTTTTTATTACTTATATTAAAAATGAAAATCATTAAATAAGACTGCCAGGCATCTGTTGAGGCGCTGAATCAAGACTTATAAATGGAGGCTACTTTTTACTAAAAGGCCATAGAGCGGTCTTCCCCTACACCCAGGTTTTGTTAGCGGCTGGTTCTTCCACGTATAACGTAAACTTTGTCATATTTTTGTATAGAGACTCATAAAATATTAATGTGTTGACATTTAAATAATAGTATTCTTTATTCATTTGTTCACTAATATTGTTTTGTAAAAAAAAAAAGATTTTATTGTTAATTATTATTTTTGTTAAACAATTAAATCATTAATTTTTTTTAGTAACGCAGTTAAAAAGAGAAGAAAAAATGTAATCAGATTATATTTTTTTGTTGAAAATTGTTAAATCTATAAAATAGATTTATTGTTGTTACGTTAAAATTATTTATAAATAAAATGTATATTTTGTATTTTCTTATTATTTTCCTTTTATTTTCCTCTAATCTTTTGTTTATCAATTTTACGTTCCTATTTTTCTTCCCTAGCTAAAAGAAGTATAGGGGAAGTTATGTAATCTGTCAGAAATTCTAAGTTGAGTTTTCACCAAAATTTCATGTTTTCCGACACACTGATTCCAAAAATGAAAAAATATAGGTGAATCACCGGCAGTATACTTCCCCAGAACGAATTAACTACCCGCTCGCCCTCCAAAACCAGTGCTTGGTCTAAAAACAATAGTTGACTTACATAGGGAGTTTTGCAATCTATTACTAAATTCTGTGTCCATACATTCATTACATCGGCAGTTATTATGGTTTTTGGGTCGAGCTTCCTCTTCCCTTCGTAGAAAATTAACATAAATCGTCCTCGTTTCAAATTCAAATATGAAATTTCATGGCGATACATTCATTACATCGACAGTTATTGAGGTTTTTGAGCTGCGCCCCCGAGATCCTTCTGCAGATTCTGCTGAAAATTATTAGTGGCCTTAGAAGGATTTGTATTTATACATAAAATTCATGTCAATACATTCATTATAACGCAGTTATTAGAAATTTTGTGTTGTCTTCGGCCGATTTGGCTGAAAATTAGTAGGTGTCATCCTTAGAGGGTTCTGGATACTCATCTAGAATATCGTATCGATACATTCATTCTATCGGGAGTTATAGTGTTCACAGACAGGTATACATTTTTTTTTCACTATTGGGAGCAGGATCTCGGAAAATATTAAAATCCGTTGAAAACTCCGCATCGAATTTTTGACCGATTACGTAACCCCCTATACTTCGTATAGTTGGGAAGTAAAATATATGTCGGCCTAAGGGAAATGGGGGATTGGAGGGAGGCTTAACACACAAAACTGTCAAGAAATTTCATATGTAAATAATTTTCCCTCAAGGGACGACACCTATCGATTTTTAGCCAACTCAGCGAAAGGGCAGGGGGAATTAGGTTAATTAGAGGCTTAACACAAAATCTCCAATAACTGCCGGTGTAATGAGTGCATTTACTCGACATTTCATATGTATATCAAAGCGTTTGTCTAGAACCCCATAAGGACGACACTTATTAATTAAAGCAGAATCGTACAAAGGGAATTGGTGGGTCTCCAGGGAGAGGGTCAACTCAAAAACCCCAACAACAGCAGATGTAACGGATGTTTTGACATAAATTTCATATTTAAAATCAAAACCCCATGAGGACAATACGGAAGGGGAGGGGACTCAACTCAAAAACCCTATTAACTACCTATGTAAAGAATTTATCGTCACAAAATTTAGTATGAAGATTTAGAAGCCCCGATGTTAGTCAATTTGATTACTAGCCCAAACGGTTGACTGGGTTTGGAAGGGAAGCGAAAAGTTAATTGACTAATTCGTTCTGAGGAAGCACATTACCGGTGATTCACCGATGAGGTTTTTTTGTTTTTATTGATTGAGCTCTTTTTAGCACAGTTTCCAAAATTTGAAGAAAAAACAAACAATAGGCTTATGAGATCATCTTGCTGCGGAAGATAGAAGTCAAAATACCATGCTTTATTTCCTTTCCATAAAAAGCCATGTTTTTATTTGTATTTTTTAGTAGTCAGTTTTATGCTGAAATATAGTGTCCAAATAGATTTTAAAGCTTCTTTATATTTTTTTAGAAAGAATATCCCAGCGAATCTTTCAACAATACTGTTGTTTAAGAAGAATACGTTTTTTAGTTTTAGAAGTTAAAGGTTACAGTTTAAGAATTCTATGAAAAATATATGAGGTCCCCCTGATCTCTCAATTCCAAAAATGAAAAAAAAAAGTCTGTCTGTGTGTGTCTTTGAACTCGATAATTTCCGATAGAATAAATGTATCGACACGAAATTTTATATGTGTATCCAGAACCCTCTAAGGACGACACCTACTTTTTTTCAGGCAAATCGAGAGAAGGGAAAGGCGATTATGGGGGAGGCTTAACACAAAAACTCTATTGCCGGTGTAATTAATGCATCGATACAAAATTTAGTATGTGGATTCAGAAGCAACTACATATGTCAAATATGCGTTTTAGTCCAAAAGGGTCGACTGAATTTGGAGGCAGAGCGAAAATTCGGACGTGCTGAGGAAGTACATAGCTGGCGATTCACCCATACAACTTTTTTTTCGTTTGTAAATTTATTTAAATAAGTATACTTAACAAATGGTATAATGTGTCAATAAATATTATTATTATAAGTTTAAAAATAAGTTTAATAAGAGCATTTAGTTGGAAGAATTAATATATTTTCAATGATTTGAATGTAATAAAATATTGTTCGAGAGAGACACTAGTTGGTAAAATTGCTGATCTAGGTAACGCTGATACGATGGGAATAGAGTAGGCAGGATGCTGACTGGACGGTGTCATTGTCAGCTAGGATAGTTCCAGGACATCTCCGCCTCACTCCATCAGAACTCCTTCTCTAGTAAGTAACTCTTGCATTCCCTAGCCCATCTACATACTCTACACTTGCTTCTCGACCATCCAGTTTTTTCAAACAATGGCTTGTCCTCAGGTGCAGCTTATAGGGTAATATAAATAACATTTTTATTTAGTTTTAGAGCGGCCCCAAAGGGGTCAAATAAAAAAAAATAGCAATATACATGATTAGCAAGATTATTTTTACTAAAATAAATACTGAATAAAACAAAAATCATATCTTTTTATAATTTTAACGTTTTAGAAAGTTTTTTTTGCTACATTTATTCTAGAAAAAAATAATTTAAACATGTGTACTTCAATTATTATTTTTTAACTTACTATAATTTTAGCGTTAATCTTGATTGAAATTACTATTTGACTACTGAGCTCGAGATGAAACTTAGGTTTTTTTTTATCAAGGTAAAAAAAAAAAGCACGTCTTCGGCTCGGACGTTAAGAAATAGTATCGGGCTTGTACGGTGTCAGGTACTCATTAAAGACCCATACCCTAGTTAACTAAACCTGGATTTGCAAAATTTAGGATTTCCATAATAGAGTCAGACTCATACTCTTTCGTCGCTCTGGTAGTAGGCGATAGAACCTCGAAGTTTAAAGCCCGAACATGAGTCACCATAACTAACTTCATTGAAATTATTATCTAGAATAATTCTAATAATTTTGGAATTTCATTGAAGTTAGTTATTGTGACTCATGCTCGGGCTTTAAACTTCGATGTTCTATCGCTTACTATATATATATATATATATGTATTACAATTTCATTTTCATAACAATGGTCTTTATTTTCATTTTTATTAATAAATTCATTAATTGTTCTTAATGTGAATAAAAACACACATAGTAAAATCGAATGTTTTTCTAATTTTCTTTTATGTGCTTTGTTGAGTATATCCAGAAATATGCACATAATCGAAAACTGGTAAACACGAGATTTTACCATGAGTTTTTTTTCAGTTTAGCATGAATTCAACAAATACAATGATTATAAAACCATTATTATGAAATATATATGATATATTATATATTATTCACAGTAAATCAATAATTCTAGGATTTGAATCAATATTGACGTTCAAATTATGGAAAATTGCATCCGTTTTACTATTCTTTACTTGAAATAGTTGAGGTATAATTCATTACATTTTTTATAGGTACTTAAGAATAAAATATAAAGGTACTCTGAATAACATATATCTACATATTTTTTATCTTTCATGATTATAGTCTTTATATTTATTTTTTATTTTTAAATTCATCAATCGTGTTCAATTCAATAAAAATGTAGTAAAATCTCCAGATTTCCCAGTACAATTTTCTGTAATATCTTTGCATATTCTCGATATATTTTAATTTTTTTTATTATAGGTTCATTAATAGTGCAAAATTAAATAGAAATTTAGTATAACCTCGTAATTTTCCAATACAAATTTATGTAATATCTGTTTTATGTCTTATCTCTGGATGTACTCGAAATATTTGAATCATTTTTTATTATACGTAAGTTCATTAATAGAGCAAAATTCAATAGAAATGTAGTAAAATCTCCAGATTTCCCAGTACAATTTTCTGTAATATCTTTGCATATTCTCGATATATTTTAATTTTTTTTATTATAGGTTCATTAATAGTGCAAAATTCAATAGAAATGTAGTATAACCTCGTAATTTTCCAATACAAATTTATGTAATATCTGTTTTATGTCTTATCTCTGGATGTACTCGAAATATTTGAATCATTTTTTATTATACGTAAGTTCCAACCAATCTTCAAGTCATTTTGATTGGTATCCTATGCGGCTGGGCTCTTGGACTAAATGTATTAAGTACTTTTTATCACATATTATGCTATTTTCTGGACTTTTATTTTATATTTTACACATTTAAATATATCTGTGACATATTTCTATTTTTTATGTTTAAAAAAATGATATTCAGTATTTTAATTTTTAAATGATTAGCTATTTTTTTCTCTCAAATCTGGGTTATTGTCAGTGGCGTAACTACCGCCGGTCCAGCGGGTGCAGTGGCGTGGGGCCCCCGGGCACAAGGGGCCCCCAATTGAGTTTTTTTTTTTTTCTTTTTGTTTCGAAAAAACAGCAATTACTTATTATGTAATAATTTTATTTTCATGGGAAACACGGATTACATATTTTACAATAAGAACCTTCAGGTTTTTGGTAGCGACTTTTCGGGGCCTCATTTTTTTGCTTGTAAGCGGGGGCCCCCGACACCCACCATGCACCGGAGCTCCGGGAGGGATCGTTACGCCCCTGATTATTGGATATTGTGTTTTTTTTTTTGTTCTATTATAGGTCTATTGTTTCGTAAAAAAAAAATAAAAAAATAAAAAAAATAATAATAATAAAATAAAATAATTGTTTATGGGATCTGAAATGGAGGATGCACTTGGAATTTTGGAGAGAGAAAAGTGAGGGACGATGTGATGTGCATGTGGGCTTTCTGTATGACTGACTAGTGGCCCACATTTACATCACTCACGTCACTCACTAACCTGCTCGCCTGCCGATGGGATCTTTATGTGGGCACTCTCTGTGACTCAATAGTGGCCCATCCACACTTACATCACTCACCAACCTGCCAGCCTGCATCAGGCTGCCGATGATGTCGGGACGATGTGATGTTCATGTGGGCATTCTGTGTGACTCAATAGTGGCCCACATTTACATTACTAACGTCACTCACTACCCTGCCCGCCTGCATCAGACTGCCGATGATGAAGGGACGACTGGAAGACTGTATATTCATGAAACTTGGAGAGTATTGTAAGGATATTGTAAGGATGAATGTAGATTATGTTGAGCCTAAAATGTCAAATTGATATTTGCTCTATTACAAATTGAGTAGTTAAGTAGAAATTAGATAGCACCTATCCGAAAGAAAAAAAAAACATTTCTTGTTAATTTATGGTTTCCAGATTTACTTTGTGAAGCTCCATTCTAGGAATAGATAATTAAAATACACAATTTCTTTGTCATAACTTGTGTATATTTTTTTCAAAAAAATAAAATTTACTGAATAATTTGACATTTTTTAGCATTTATGTCAGCATTTTAAAAATTTTTTGGACCAGAATTTTGTTTTTTGTTTTTTCTAAAGAACCTTAATGTTTGATATCTAAAACAAGAAAATTTGTTAAATTTAGTGTTATGTTATTCTTTTATGACCAAAGGATGAAAAAGGCAGAAATGAGGGGGACCAGTTCAAATTATGGCACACAGGCCACCCAAAACATTGCTACGCCACTGTAATCGTTTCGGATCAAAGAGCTGACCTCTCAGCTTCTGTCCCATTAGATTATTAATCACAACTCTAATTGATAACGAAATCAAAGGGCAGTGATAAGATGAAATATTTTAATTTCCTGTATTCATCAACAGTAGCTTACAGCATGAGGTTCGTGTACATTTAGTTGAATCAAATACTTTAATTTAATATATATTATTGCCTAGGGCATTTAAAATATTGTTTCAGATCATTATTAATAATAATTCTTCTGTCATGGATAAATGGATGGACTTATTGTTGTGGATGTGAAACTTTTCCTACAGAAGGTGCAACAAAAGATGATGCGGTCCTTACGATAGTGGGAAGCCCGCATAGTTTTGTTCCATCCAATTATTACACAGGTACCTATCTCTCTTTAACTGTAACAAGGAACTAGTTTTGTTAGCTGGCGTCACTCGGGAAATCACTTGTCAATATCTTAATAATTCGAAGCTTCTACAACACGTTGTTGTTTTGTTTTTTTGGGGCAGGTTTACAATCGGTAAAAATAAAACCGTAAGTAAATTTGATGTTTATGAGAGGGACCTGCATTCGGGAATAATTTCTTAAATAAATTGAGAATGGAAAATGGCATGGGATTCCACAGATGGTTGGGGAGAAAATCGCCAAGCAGCACACGAATTTCCGAGAAACAATCCCAGTTTCTCTCAGGTTGGCAGTCACGCTGCGTTTCCACTGAGGACGGAGACTGAATAAGCACGTATACAGGAACAATGACGTATTTACTCTTCTATGAAATATTGCGCAAAAGTCGCAAGTTTTTCATTCGAGGTGGGAGACCCATAGACAAGAGATTTTGTTTAAGAAGAGTTGCAGAACAGCAAAATGGTTCCAAACTATCAATAATCGCAGAACTTCGTTCATAGATGCGATTGTGTCTACCAGTGTGGACATGCCTTTACAGTATCGCCTATTTATCATATCAATTTTTTTGGCAAATTCCGCTAAAATAGCTGAACAATTATCATATCTTATATTTTAATGAATGACCGATATATATACTGTGTTATGTTTTTTATTGATTTTTTTTATTTTCTTGTATTCGACGCCATTTTTAATGGTTCATGGTAATATTATGTAATTTTTAAAGATTTTTTAATTGAATCTTCTACTTTTTACTGCATATATATGATATATATGTGGTGGGCTGGTGTTTTACACATAGGGACCTAAGCATCCAGTGCTCTTATCCCTTCCCTGGAAGCGCTGGGCTTCCCCCTTATTTTATTACCTGTATGTTTATACTACCTAAACCAAGTCCTTCATGAAGTACTCAGTCTCTCAGTTTCCTTAATGAACTTGAGAATGCTCCCGTGGTTTTTACTGCATATAACATCGGTCTCTAAATGCAAGAGACAGTAATAACACAGAGCTCCCTTCAAAGATGGCTGCATTTGGTGCCATCATATTATATCTATACATGAACATTCCAGGCCAAAATCAACTCTCAACCCATTTCGAAATTATAATTTTTATACAATTCTTGGACTAATGATAGAGGTACTGATTTTTTTAAATCTGAAAGTATAATTATTTATTTACAAAAGAAAAAGTACATGGCTATGAATAGAAGATTTTGATTTATTAATTTAGCAAAAAAGTTAGTTGAAATTAATAATCATTATTAAACCGGTTATACTAGTAATGTGGAAACCTCTTCGATAGTTCGAATACCTTCCTGGGTTGATTCGTACCTCTATCCGATACCAAGTACATTTGACATTTTGTGCGAGTAAAGAACTCATTTCCAATTTTTTTTCATATACTTACGATTAAGGTAATAATTATTACCAAACCGGGTAGTTTTCAGGTTAAGATAAAAGGGTATTTTCATTAGGCAAGTGTTGCCTACTTTGCAATACCCTACGATTATTATTGTATTGTTTTTTTAATTTTAATAAATATTTGAATGCTCACTTTCTTTCTTTCTTTTCTGTATAAAATGTACTTTTGGGGAGAACTATATTATTTTATTATTAAGAAAAATTTGTATTGTAGTTTTTGTTAATTATTAATAAATAAGATTCATTCCTTTTTTTTTTTTTTGTTCTGTCCGTGGAAAAATCATCGATGGGAAAAACATTCTTAATTGAAACGATACAAGTGTATCGATACTCTGTGGTATCGAATCAACGCTACCTCTATTAGTATTGCAGCATTTGAAAATTGTATGAAAATTAATATTTTGAAATCGATCGTTTGAATATAGAATGACCCACATTTTTTTATAAAAATTAATTTGATGTACCTAGTTGAATTGAAAAGTCCAAAACCATACCAACAATTTTTCATCATTGCTGAGGGGAGTAATGAAGGTGGCAGTTTTCAAACATTCAATGACAAAAAAGCCAAACTGTCTGATGAATGCGTCAACACTGTTGTTAACAATGACATCATCTCCAAGACGTGGGTCTCTGCACTTTGGATGTCTCCCCCCGCCGGCTGCGTCAACATAAGGTAATATATAGAGGAATTCGAGGTTCTGTCGTGTAAATAAAAACTCAGTATTCGGCCAACGTTTCGGAAACTATTTATTTCCTTCTTCAAGGCCTTATAATGACTTATGACGTGCACCATACACATCCACTCAAGTCATTATAAGGCCCTGAAGAAGAAAATAAACGTTTCCGAAATGTTGGCCAATTATTATTTATTATATTTTTGTGTGTGTTTGTGTTTTGTTTCGCTTTACCATAACTAGTTAACTATTAATTAATTAGTATTTATAAAATTTAATGGACAATTTGGGGTTCTGTCCCTGTCCGCTCTCCAAAACCGACGTCTTATCTGGAGATGTCGCCGAACTTGGCTTCCTAAAATATCATTCAAGTTTTCTAACACAACCGGGAATTTGCAGGACTCTTTGCCTTGAGGTTATATAAAAATTTCTTAACAATAATGTCAACAGGGTTCATGTAAGAATTGCAATGACATTTTCTTTAAACTGTAGATTACTTCAGTTTCAAAATTGCAGTCGAATATTTCTCAAATACCCCTTTCATTCAGAATGTAACTCTGTGCTCAGACATCAAAATGATGTATCGCAAAATCCTTATTGAACTCTCAGATCTTATTCATCAACATATTCTTTGTGGTCCCATTTTCTTTTCCCCTGTTGAATAATTCGGATAAAGTACTAATATGATACAATATTAATTTATCCGAATTTTTTAACAGTGGAAAAGATATATGTATATATAAGTAAATAAAACAAAGAACTTGTTTAACTTTTACATTCTACAATTCCACAAAAATATATACATAAAGTGCACCGGTTTGGGCTTATGACACCGTCTACACAAAGTTCAAAAAAATCATTTCATTGACATTTAAGATTGCAAGGTTGTCATATTTATACAGTGCTAAGATTACCTGAGGTTTGTATAAATATGGCAATCTAGCGAACGTAAATGTCATTTTTGAACTTTGTGCTGACGACGGTTTTTTGTTTTATTTATTTTGATCTTTCCACTATATCGACACACATGTTTATATAATATATACAATTATATATAATATATAAAACTAAATAAAAATTGTTTTATTTATTTTATTAGCTTTCCGCAGAAATGTATTTGGACATTAATGTATATCAAGGGTGTACCGACCAACTTATATTCGATAATACTGACAATTTCATAAATATCTACAAGTAAAGCATGCAGTCATGAATTAAAAACCCTCCATGTATGCAGTTCTTATTGAATGATACGTTGGAATTTCAGAGGAGGAGTGCTGGTGGAGGGAGGCTGGACGACAGCAAACCGAAGCCTCTGCTCTCTGGACCTGGACCGGAAAGACAACTCTCCTGCCAAGTGCTGCGCTTGCCACCATGCCAAGTACAAGGTATTATAAACACCGCTACTTAAAGCAAAACTACATTTTCTCTCGTCTAATCATTTGATATAATATGTCATACATGTTGAGTAGGGTGGTCCTTAATTTCAAAAAGTCCAAATTTTTTACCTCCCAAGGGAAAAATCGTTTCTCCTCAACAAATGAAAAATTTTGTCACCAAAAACGTCCAAAACCAATACATCTAACCCGTGCCCCAAGCGGATTCAAATTTAAATGGAATTTAACATGGGTTTCGGACAATCGATCGTATTTTAATGCAATACACTACCATTTCTGAAACAAGAAAATGAAGTGGATGTTTTCGAGGGTGCTAAACACGAATATGGTGTTAGAAACTGATTTTGGTATATAACAGCTGTCAAAAACGCTGCCAATACTTTTGATTTTTTATTTACAGTTTTATTTTTTCATTTTATTAGTTTTATGTATAACATTGTAGATTTATTGTATTCTTATACCAAGTTAGAGTTTTCGAGGATGCTGAACACGAATTTAAGGTCAAAATTCGACTTTGGCACTAAACAGCTGTCAAACATGCTGTCAATATAGTTACTTTTTCAAAATTCAATTGTTTGAAACAATTTATCACTCACTAGAGGATTTTTGAGGTCGCTGATTTCGATTTTGAGGTCGAAAATTGATTTTTATACACGACAGCTGTCAAAAATGCTGTCAAAATGATAGACTTTATTTATATTTAGATTTATACTTGTTTTACAGCTGAATTTATTACTCTATAAAGGTTTCTGAGGTCGCTGATTTCGATTTTGAGGTCAAAAATTAATTTTGTACATAAAAACTGTAAAATGTACATTAACATTAATTTATTATTAGAATATTGCAATTTTCATAATAAACATTGGTAAAAAATTGTATTGCATTAAAATACGATCGATTGTCCGAAACCCATGTTAAATTCCATTTAAATTTGAATCCGCTTGGGGCACGGGAACGATTTTTCCCTCGGGAGGTCAAATCTACAATGTTATATAATAAAACTAATAACATGAAAAAATAAAACTGTAAATAAAAAATAAAAAGTATTGGCAGCGATTTTGACAGCTGTTATGTACCAAAATCAGTTTCTAACACCATATTCGTGTTTAGCACCCTCGAAACCCCCCTAGAAAACATCCACTTCAATTTTTTTGTTCAGAAATGGTAGTGTATTGCATTAAAATACGATCGATTGTCCGAAACCCATGTTAAATTCCATTTAAATTTGAATCCGCTTGGGGCACGGGTTAGATGTATTGGTTTTGGACGTTTTTGGTGTCAACATTTTTCATTTGTTGAGGAGAAACGATTTTTCCCTCGTGAAGTAAAAAATTTGGACTTTTTGAAATTAAGGAGATACACTGAGTCACTACCCCCTACTATCGCCTTAACAGACTGATATTCTTATATTGTGTTTAACCTGATTTCAGTTGATTTTCAAGGGGTTGTGGTCCCCCGAGACGCATCCTAAAGACTTCCCCTCCATACGAGAAGCGACTCATTTATCCGACCTGATCGGGGCCACCCATGGCTCAGACTTCTCCTACTGGAGGGAGGGAGGCACGGCTAGCTATGGAGTTCAGCAGATGGCCGAGTATGGGATTGTTCGAGAGTTGGAGCGAGAGCTTCGCAATCAAGTAATACGAACACTCAGGTTCTAATAGTTCAACGAACGATACGAGATTCATTATTTTGACACTCTTTGATCCAAGTTTGTTTTCAGGGAACACGATATCTCCCACATGAGGCGTTCACAAAATGTTTATTAGACTCCCGGACCTGTAGTTTTTGGTAATGGTCCAACGATAGAATAGTAATTAAAGCAAACCGGTTTTATCAGTCAATTCTGTTGAAAATCAGTGTTGTCAGAAGTAGATGTTTCTTAAAGCTAATAAAAAATGTTTACCGTAAAAAAAATAATTTGCTATGTAAAAATAACTTTGGGAATAGAATTCACTGCAAAATGCACGTTATTTGGGAACTAACCTAGTAGATCCATGGATCGGGGAATATTACAAAAATGATTGGTATTTTTACTTTCTATAGTATGAGGAAGTATTGTAATCGTGCAAAAATCCGAGATCGAGGTTTCAACGGATTTTAACGTTTCAAGGTCCCCTGAATAGCTTTTGAACATTTTCGCGATGATGTCTGTCTGTGCTTGTGTGTATGTATGTGATTGAAAAGTTGTGAGCTCTCTACCGCAAAAATGATTGTAGCTATGAACTTGAAATTTGGAATGAAGAGGTCACATGTTCGAACTTAGGTCTGATTAGATTTTGGGCGAAATCGAACGAAAATTGAGACCACTTTCCTCCGGGACCTAACTACATTTATATGATACAGCTTGTTTATCACTTAATCAAAAATCTTTTCGACTAATAGTTGTAGAGAATAGTAAAATACATAATTTATATGAAATATGATTTTTTAATGATCTTCTGGTTTTCGAGATACATGCTGAAAACCATCTTGAAGTGTAGTTTTGAAACAGGTATTTTTAGACGTTTCCTTGATTTACCAGAAAACGGTTAGTCCTATCGCAAAATTGATTCTCACCAAAATTGTTCCTTATAAAAATTATAATAGCTAGTTTTAGTTAGCCCTCTTTGAGGTAGGATCAATACGACAAAAGTTATAGAGCCCCGAAGAATGTAAACTAAATGTCTATAAGGAATGTACCGTAAGTAATTTTTAAATCGTAACTCATAGCAACGAACTTTAAAATATGGTTTTTGTATTGGCAGTTTCTTTTGAAAAAGTATAAAAATAAATAAAAAAGTGACATGGGCCATTACAGGATTTTCTTATAACAAGGCTTACAGATCACACTGTCTCCCCCTTCTCAAAATTATTTCATAACGCTGTATAATGAGACAAAATTAAATGAGTTTGAGAAGGAGGAGAGAGAGTGATCTACAAGCGTGGTTGGTATAAGAAAGTCCTGTAATGGCCACATCACATATATCTGTTATCCTTTTTGATAAAAAACACTAATAATAAAATTATATTTTATAATGTATTGATATGAATTGCAATTTAAGCATTACTTAGAAATATTTCCTATATAATTGTATTATCCATTATTTAGGGAGGTGTAACTTGTAGAAACTAAGGGAGGAATGAAATATCAAGAAATGAAAAATCATTTCATTTTGTCTCTTTGTACATCTTTATCTTGAGAGTAGACGTTCTTATAACCAGTAATGCCAGTATGAAATAATTTGACAAGGGGACGAGCGACTTGTCTGTAAGCGTGGTTGGTATAAAAAAATTCTGTAATGGCTACATCACATACTTTTCATAATTGAAAGGGAGATAAGGAGACCAATTTAATTACAGTTCTATTAAACTTGTTAACACCAATTCAATCATCTGCTAGGCAACCGGTTAAATAACTGGATGAACGCTCACAACATTCTGTTAGAAGAACAAAATGGTTTTCGAAGATAGAGATCTTCCTCCGATAACATATCCTGTTTGCGACCCTTTATCTGAACAAGATACATACGAACAAAATGAGAATATCTGTATGCAATGTATACTTGAGCTCCTTATGCGATATCATTATTTAAACCTTATAATTTTCAGAGCAGGAGACTGCGGACTATCGTGCGTGGAGCAGGCCTATGGTATCCTGATGTGAACCAAGAGACGGCAGCTGTGTTCAGGGTGGACCCTCGACATCCGCTACTCTCCATCACCTCCATGTTGGGTAATTTATAATACGTGTCTTGTAAAGGATCTCTTCCTCTTCACAGCTTCTATCAAATTTATTTTAAAAATTCAAAAGTCCATGTTCTAGTTTGTAATGATGTAACTTCATATAAAGTACCAGCAGTTTCACCCGGCGTTGTCCCGCAGTAACTCAGAGTAGTAAATCTGTTATTTAGTTGCAACTTACCTATTAAATGATGTATAGGTTTGTATTTTACCCTTTGGTTATTTTATAACAAGTAAGGTATTTAACCTCTCACAAATTAGCCAAGCAATAAGTAAGAAAGATAAAGATCCCAGTACGTGGGTGAAGCAGCTAAAGAAAACGCAAGTAAATGTAACAAGAAGATGAAATATTTCTAATGATTAACTGAAACTGAATTTAGTATTTGTCAGTCAAGTCCTGAAGAGCAGTAAATTTATCGAAAGTTCGCGATAGAATATTTATTTTATTTGACTTCTATCCAATACCCAAAAGCTTAAGATTTTATTCATACCTTTATCTATAACTATGTTTGGCTGTGTCATTTGGAATAATAAAATATTAAAAAACGTTTTATGTCTAGTTGTTTTGTTTTTTTAACTGATTCAGAAATAGGTATATATATATATACGCTGCAAACTTACTTAGTTCATAACTAGACCTGACGATGGTGTAAGGCCGAAACCGGTAGTTATATATATATATATATATCTTTAGTGGAATAGACAATATTTCAAAAATAAGTTTGTTTTATTTAATGATTGATGGAACAAATCTTTAATCTTTCTGTCTTTCATCTAATAATGAAAGTTAGTTTGTGATAAACAAAATATCAAAAACAATCAGTAAGTATAATCGATAAACAGTCTAATTCAGACAATACGACAAATATATTATTAATTGATCGATATTTTCAGCAATTATTATAATATATTAATAACAATATTATATAATTTCATATAATAATATATTGAAATATTATATATTATATTTTTTTAGATTTACTATGCTATATTAGTTTTTTTTTACCACAAACTTTATTTATTGTTACAAAATTAAGCTATCGAAGCATCTTTACCTAAAAGTTTCTTACTGAAAGATCATTTTACAGTTTGTAATATTGATATTTTAGTTAAATTGACTACAATAAATAATAAATTCACTACGGTAAATATGATCAAAATGCTGTAGAAATGCTCAAAAACAGTTGATATCACAGATTAAGAAGTCTGTAGTGTGTGCTCTGCGCTCGCAACCGTCCGACACATAGACTTAAGCAGCATGCACTTCATCGAGACTGGCGGTCTGACATAGCCCCTACCGAGAGTTTAAGTTGAAAAGTTAAAAGTTTTTTGGGGTTTTCCCGTGTTCTTGTGGGAAAAAATTATTTGTCATGTTGTAGGGTTTGCTTCCCCTTTGAAAAAATCTATGAAGACACTGTAATTCAAGGTGTTATAGCTCTCTGATGGCCTCTGTTTCAGGACCCTCTCCGGACTGGTTCGTCGGGGTGGACAGTCTGAATCTTTGTCTCCCCAACTGTACCTGGCTTAACTCTACCGTCCTCGACCTGTACCCGTACGATGCAGGCACCGACAGCGGCATCTCTTACATGGTTAGTGGTCGTCGAGGACTATCCATGGGGAGATTTCCATCCTTTCGAACTTGATCTCATTTCATATATAAACCCAATAATTAATAATAATTTTTTTCAAATAAGTTTAGTAATAAGTTTTCAAAATATTATAACTAGTAATTCCGCGAATCATTGACCTCGCGATTTCATTTACTGAAATAATAGAAATAATTCTATCAAAACTTCCGCGTAAACACTCCAGATTATAGGAAAAAATTGAGTTTTTGCATGCCCAAGGGGAGGAGTGTAAGGGAGCAACTGTCAAAGAGTTAAACTTTCCAAAGTTTAAATATAACTAATTCTTACTAAAAACAAGTAAATCAGTTACAACTACTACACACACACATATATATATATATGTAATTATAAAATGTTGGTGATTTTGAAGTCTAATATCTATATATAAAATTAAATGTAACTCACTGACTCATTCTGTACTGAACAGAGCTATAGCTGGTCAAAGATTGCCTTTTTTTAATCGCAAGAAATACGCATATGTATAATGAGACAAAACGAACAAGTATATTGATACTAGAGGTAGTCTCCGGAGTTAGAATCACTAACCTGCAGGAAATAAAATATATTATTGTAATTTAAAACGTCATCGAACCTGTACTCAAGTAAGAAATTAAGGCAGGGTATTTGACTCACCTTTTCCAATAACCTAAAATTATTAAAAGTGAATTGTATATAGAGCTCAATCCAGTCAATTAAGATTATTATTATTACTTGGGTGTCTGTATAGCGACACTATCGTGGCGATGAGTGAATATCTCATGAACGGCTCCTGCAACTATTCTATTATTACCTGGGTGACTGTAAAGCGACACTATCGTGGCGACGAGTATTCACATTCATCTCATGAACGGCTCCTGCAACTAGCTTCTTTATTACATGACAACAATGTGAATAGAAAGAAGCAGTTTGCTGCGAGGCGACCCGGTCCAAGAACTACTTAATGGCTATTGTTTTATGAATGTTGTTTGTTTTTTTCCCTTGAGACTGAAATATTGAATTACATTTTCTCGAACTTGTTTTATTTTAATTTTCACAACTTGCACTTCAATACGGTATTTATGAAACCTACCTCGCGCATAATTTCGAAATATTTAACAAAAACAAAATATTCTTTAACTAAATACATATTTAATTTAATTATTACTGCTCTTTAATATTTGGTTATTTATTAATTTATTTGTTGATGTGTTATAGAGTCCAAACGCTCCAACGGATCCTCCTGAGAAAATTCATAGGATAACTCCAATGTACCCAGAGGATATCCGGTCCCCGTTTTACGATCCGACCAAAGAGGAGGTGGTACCTCTGGCAAGATTCACCATAGCTCTAGAAAAAACCATCCCAAAGAAATGTACAGACCTTACCGAGGAAGAAATACTGGAAGATGTGGCCACAACAGAGAATACTGAGGACGAAACTAGAAGTAAGTAATCAAAACAATGGCGTGATTCAAAAAATTACCGTTTGAGTTTTCTACTCTTTATTTCCAGTTTTTCCTGCCTAATCCAGTATTGTTTGATATCAGCTTAGTCCCTAGATCCTCCTCAATCATTATCTAAATAAAATGCCTTTCCTAGGCCTTCAAGATAATTCTCTTCTTCCAAGATAACATGACAGTGGACTGGTTATTTGTTAGAAAATAATCAACATTCAATATTTTATTTATCTTTAACTGATTGCTTAACTGATTTTTACGTAGTATAGAGGAAGTATGTATTTTTCTTTCCTTTTAGATATATATTCTATATTTTTTACATTTTTTTAAAAACCACCGTAAGAATTTGAAAAATCCAGTCGATGTATCAGAAGAAATACAATTTTGACCCTCCGGTCGGTCCTTTTAGTGAAACAGTCTAGAGAAACCCCATGGGGGAGCATAACAAAAATATCTAGTTCATAAAAAAAATGTATTTCACAATATTAACCCTCGGGCACCCGCGGGGCGGTACTCCATGCCGCTACTTTCTAAGGATTCTAATAAATCACTAACGCGTAACGTTCCCGCTAAATAGCACCTAGGTATGTGTCAAGCAACTACTTGACCATGTGTACCGGAACACGTTGATTTTTATCTCTCTCCTATCAGTTGGTTTTCGTCGCATCAAGTCGAAAGGTCAACCAAGCGGTACTCCATGCCGCCCGCGGGTTATTTCTTCTAGTCGGTAATATATTTCTATTGACTCATTTTATTCAATAGCATATGAGCGACGCTACTGAAATGGTGATATTTCGCGCAACGTTTAGTTATAATAGAGTGTAGCGTTCGTATTCGGATCAACGGCGACTTTGCAGAAGCGGACAGGAACACACCCTCGTAGTTCGATAAAAAACAGATGATATTTTTATTATTATTATACAGATGAAATTATTAATTTACACAAAAAATATACTGAATAAATGTTCACGTTATATATATTTTTCTTATCCTGCATTTTCGAAAGAAAAGAGTGACGAGGGTAAAGTGGTGACCCCGACGTGATTTGAACGGTGAGAATTTTAA
The DNA here is from genome assembly GCA_963662175.1 of Aradus depressus. Lineage (NCBI taxonomy): Eukaryota > Metazoa > Arthropoda > Insecta > Hemiptera > Aradidae > Aradus > Aradus depressus. The sequence continues at coordinate 28,087,042 of OY759218.1, forward strand.
ATATTTGTTTAGTTATTTTTTGTCTCCGCTCTGATTCCCACGATGGCGGAAGGGGAAAATAAAGGAGACACGAAATCAGTGGCGGCCTTTGCACCAGCAGCTAACAAAGTCCCACCATTCTGGAAGCCTGACCCTGAACTTTGGTTCTGTCAGGTTGAGGCCGTTTTTGCCCGCTCTCAAATTACCAACTCACTGACAAAATTTAACACAATTGTTAGTTCTTTGGAGTTTGAGATCCTTCAACATGCGGCAGACATTGTAAAAAAACCTGACAGTACCCCCTATGAAGATTTAAAAAAGAGATTGGTTGGTGCGTTTACGGAATCAGAAAATATGCGCATCCAACAGCTCCTTGAAGGGAAACAACTGGGGGATGAGAAACCCTCCCGATTACTGCAGCAAATGCATCATTTGGCTGGCGATGCGGTAGCATCTGAAGTAATGAGGACCCTTTGGTTGCGCGCACTTCCACCCAATACACAAGCAATATTGCTCTCCACGGGACATCAGGACCTCAACAAGTTGGCTGAGGTAGCGGACAGGATCCACGAAGTACAACGGCCCCATGAAGTTCACGCTATGGCACATACAAGTGAATCATCCCAATTGTTGGAAGAAATAAGGCAGCTATCACGGGAGGTAGCCGAGCTCAAAATGTCCCATCGACGCAACGAACCGCCAAAACAGGGACCTAGAGGCAGAAGCGGTTCTCGCGGCAGGAGGAAGACATCCACCGACCCAAATTGGCTCTGTTTTTATCATTATAAATTCCGGGAGAGGGCCAAGAAGTGTGAGTCACCCTGCGCATGGGAACACACGCAGACCACCAAGCCGGAAAACTGAAGCAGGTGTCGGGTGTGGCGTTAACCGACACTCTGACGCTCCAACGCCGTTTATTCGTGACTGATCAACGGAGTCAGCGTGTATTTTTGGTTGACACGGGGGCGGCCATTTCAGTCATCCCACCTTTGAAAAATATTAGGAGACGGCCACAGGAATTTTATTTATATGCAGCCAACGGTTCCAGAATATCAACATTCGGTGAAGCAACTCTTCAACTGGACTTCGGGTTGCGGCGAGTTTTTACCTGGAAGTTTGTTATTGCTGACATCCCCAAAGCAATTTTAGGTGCAGATTTTTTGTACAATTTTCACCTTGTGGCTGATCTTAATGGACGCCGGCTTCTTGATCAGCTTACTGGTCTGGCTACACCCGGGAAGGTCTCAGTCAATGCGCAGAGTACTATTTCCCCCATTTCTGGCTCGCAACCTTTCGAAGGAATATTAAAGGAATTCCCAAGGATCACCAGGCCTTCACCAATCCAGAGCCCTGCGAAGCATAAGGTTTTTCATCATATCGAGACGACTGGAAGACCCGTGTATGCCAAGGCCAGAAGACTCCCGCCAGAAAAGTATCAGGCTGTAAAGGAAGAGTTCCGGCGAATGGTAGCGGAAGGGATATGTAGACCTTCAAAGAGTCAGTGGTCCAGTCCTCTTCACGTGGTCATCAAGAAGGACGGCCAGCTTCGACCTTGCGGGGACTACCGCATGTTGAATGCCCAAACGACACCTGACCGATATGGAGTTCCCAATTTGAATGATTTTAATCTAGGTTTACATGGGAAAAATATCTTTACTAAATTGGACTTGGTCAGGGCATACTTTCAGATACCTGTTGCAGAAGAAGATATTTCCAAAACCGCTATCATCACACCATTCGGTCTCTATGAGTTTGTCAGAATGTGTTTCGGTCTCAGGAATGCAGCCCAAACTTTCCAGCGGTTCATGGATTCCATCTTTAGGGACTTGCCGTACTGTTTTGTTTATTTAGACGACATCTTAGTGGCATCCTCCAACATCCAGGAACATGAGATGCATCTTAGAGAAGTTTTCCGTCGGCTCGACGAAAATGGCATTGTCATAAACCCTAGCAAATGTAAGTTTGGGCAAGCCGAAATGGAATTCCTGGGGTATCGAGTAACGCAAGACGGAGTTATCCCCTTAGCGGACAAGGTAGCGGCGATTTCTAATTATCCGAAACCCGCGACCATCAGAGAATTGCGTAGTTTCCTCGGAATGCTGAACTTTTATAGGCAATGCATTCCTAAGGCGGCTGATCTTCAAAAGCCGTTGAACCAGTTCTTACACCTGGCCAAGAAGAACGATAGAACCCCCGTCCCATGGACATCGGAGGCCGACGAAGCCTTTTTGAGATGTAAGGAAGGAATACAGAAGGCCACACTTCTCGGACATCCCCAGGTAAATGCAAAGATTTCCTTAGCTTGCGATGCCTCCGGAACGTGCATGGGAGCTGTTTTGCAACAATGGGAAGAGGACCACTGGGTTCCCCTAGGGTTCTTTTCCAAGGCCCTATCGAACGCACAGCAGAGCTACTCTACTTACGATCGAGAACTGCTCGCTATCTACTCTGCTGTACGTCACTTTAGACAGTTGCTGGAAGGACGGGAATTCATCATTTTGACGGACCATAAACCCCTTATTTATGCCTTCAGGCAGAAACCGGATTCAGCTTCCCCGATGAGGATCCGGCATCTAAATTTTATTGGACAGTTCTGTTCGACCATCCAGCATGTGGATGGGGACAATAACATAGTCGCAGACGCATTGTCACGGGTCGAGGAGTTGATGCTTGCCAATGACTTAGGTCGCCTGGCCCAAGGACAAGAGGAAGACCCAAACCTGTCTTCCTTAATGCAACAGGGGAATCTCCAGTTGAGGTATTTTCATCTTCCCGGCAGTGAACGTCCTGTGTTGTGCGAAACGTCAACTAAGAAGGCACGTCCTTATCTACCAGAAAAATTTCGCCATCAAGCTTTCCGCAGCGTCCACAACTTAAGCCATCCAGGAGTCCGCGCGACCAGGAAGTTAGTTTGTGGTAAATATTTTTGGCCTAACATGATGAAAGAAGTTACCCTTTGGACCCGAGCGTGCGTTGCTTGTCAGAAGGCCAAAATCGGTAGGCATACCGTCAAACCTCCCGGTAGCTTTCCGGCGGTTGGACGGTTTGAACATGTGCACCTCGACATAGTGGGACCATTGCCGCCTTCGAACGGTAAGCGGTATTGCATAACCCTGATAGACCGTTTTACCAGGTGGCCAGAGGCTATTCCTGTGGAGAACATAACCGCAGAAGAGGTGGCTAGAGCATTTTACGCATTCTGGATTGCTCGCTTTGGAGTACCAGCTCAAGTGACTACTGACCAAGGTCGCCAATTTGAATCCGATCTTTTCGGAAAACTGACGCGGCTGTTGGGCACACAACGTATTCGAACAACGAGTTACCATCCACAAGCAAATGGTTGCGTAGAGCGATGGCACCGCTCCCTGAAAAACGCACTAACGGCACACATGGATGCGGACAACTGGACAAGCATACTGCCTACCGTCCTGCTGGGGCTGAGATCCGCGGTCAGGGAGGACATAGGAGCTAGCGCCGCTGAAGCAGTATATGGCAAAACGCTGCGATTACCTGGAGAATTCCTAGACCCCGGTAATAGAAATGAAGATCGGGAGAGTTCTATTCGGCACCTTCAGGAGTCGATGCGCAGGTTGAGTCCTGCTAAATTCCGCAGCAGTACGAGACCATTCTTCGTACCGAAGGACCTATTGACCTGCTCCCATGTATTCCTCAGGGATGACACGGTGAAGAGACCTCTGACGCCACCATACACGGGCCCATACCGGGTTTGTCAAAGAGACATCAAGACATACCGGATAGAAGTTCGCGGAAAAGAGCTCGTGGTGGCGTTGGATCGGTTAAAACCTGCCTTCCTCCTCTGTGAAGGCGAGTCAACGCCGGACGGACATCATTCCGGTCTTGGCGGGCCGCACTCGTGCCAAGAGAAGGAAGGCACCGAAGCGCGTGTTTCGTCCGTGTATCGCACGCGCAGCGGAAGACTGGTGCGACCGAAGGTCCGTTTCTGCGACGTCGTCGTTGGGGGGAAGTGATGTAGCGTTCGTATTCGGATCAACGGCGACTTTGCAGAAGCGGACAGGAACACACCCTCGTAGTTCGATAAAAAACAGATGATATTTTTATTATTATTATACAGATGAAATTATTAATTTACACAAAAAATATACTGAATAAATGTTCACGTTATATATATTTTTCTTATCCTGCATTTTCGAAAGAAAAGAGTGACGAGGGTAAAAGAGTTTTCTTCTTATTACCAGCTCTTCGATTTGTTGATTCAACCACTAGGGCTGAAAGGAGAGAAACTGATAAGCTTGCTGCCATAAGAGAGATTTACTCCAATTTCAATGATAATTGTAAAATAATTATTCTCCTGAATTTGTAATTGTTGATTAAATGTTACACGTATTTAGAGGGCGGTGTGGATTTGTGCAGTACATGCCAGCAAAGCCTGCGAGATATGGTCTCAAACTGTATGCGTAATGCGATGCTAGAACTTTTTATGTGCATAATTTCGACACGACATTGTCATGCGACTTGTTGAACCCATAAAAGCTCAAACCGAAATTTGACGACCGATAACTTCTACGGTAGTTGTCCCTTGGCACTAGACTTACTTTTTGTTTTGTGCATTTTCGCGACACTTATTTACAACCAAAAATAATGCCAAACTTGCCATTTTAAATATTTTTTAATGCTGAATTGCGTGGTATAATATCTTTGACCAGAAAACAATGAATAGACGTAGTTATTATCAATTTAGGTGTAAATTCCGTGAGGGCAGCACGGAGTACCGCCCGCGGGTTATTTGTTTCACAAGAGAGGCGCGGGTGCCCGAGGGTTAACGTTATAATATGTCAATTAGATATTTTTTTTGTGCTCCCCCATGGGGTTTCTCTATATCAAGAGAACCTGGACTGTTTCACTAAAAGGACTGACGGGAGGGTCAAAATTTTAGAAGAATAGTTGATGTATTATATCGTTTATACTATCGTGTAATAAATTTTGTTCATGATCTAGATATATATATTTTTTCCTTTTCCCGTCTTAATATTAATATTTTCGTGTTGCTGTTAGTTATGCGATGGGCGCGATTTGGAATAATTACCATATATATATATATATATATATATATATATATATATATATATATATATATATATATATATATATATATATATATATATATATAATAAATCCCAATTCGAGTCGGGAAAGTATATTGCGAGTGATTCAGGAACGACTTTTTTGTTTCAGGTGAATGCGAGGTAAGTGGGTACAGTGAGTGGAGCCCGTGCAGTGTGACCTGTGGGAAGGGGATCCGAAAGAGAAGCAGAAGTTACCTGAACTTAGTGCAGGCGAAGAGTGTTAACTGCGACCGTCAGCTCGTCTCTAAGGAGATGTGTGCTCCTCAGCTCACCAAATGTCCGTAGGTACACACTTAAACTAGGGATTGAGTAGATTATAGGTCTACTTTGTCAACATTTATATTCACAGAAGCTGATTCAAAAGAATTCTCATTTTAGTAGCCAATATTTGCTGAAGTGAGAGCGGCTAGGATGATGGTTTTGGCTCCTCTGATTCTGGCAATACAACATTTATTCGAGCGTGCTTGTCATCTGAGCTCAAGATCGTGGGTTCGAAACCCGACCGAGGCCCTTAGTTTATTTTATCTGGGAGGTAAAATAAACTTAAGCACGCCGTCCTTCGTATGGGACATTAAGCGATGGTCCCGAGCCTGTACGATGTCAGGTACTCGTTAAAGACCCCTGCCCTAAATGAATAAAAATTTAGGGTAGGCAAAATTTAGGACTCCCACAGTAGAGTCGGACTCATGTTCACCAGAGTGACGAAAGAGCGCTCTGGTGGTAGGCGATATGACCTCGTAGTTAAAGCCTGGGCATGAGTCATAAAACCTAAATCTAACATTTATTTGAACTCGAAACAAGATCCATCTTGAAGAGAAATTTTGTGTTCTGCTAATGAGGAGCTATTAGTTTATTCAGTAAATAATGCCGTTCAACAGTAAAAACTTTCCGAATTTTATAATATTAACCAAATTTTGTGTCGAAAAAGTGTAACATCTGAAACGTGCGACACCCCGAGCAGGCAGAGCGGCGGTTATGTCATCAACCCAAATTGTTCGAATACCTCCGAAATGGCTAAGCTTATTCACAGATCTCTCATATTACCAAACCAAAGAGCAACCATAACTTTACTTCGGACACCAGTGGTACTCAGGAAGTCTTGGAAGTTCCTCGTTTTCTCTTAAACTCGGGTTTCAAATGAAAAGTATCGATGTCATAAACATGAATCTCAATCCCGTTTTTAAAAATGTTTAAAATAGTGGAAGAAAGTGACATTATGTTAAGTTACTCAACTCGCTCAATGTTTCAAATAAATTCGTATATTTTTTTTATATATCTTTTAGAATGTCCGTACGAAAAGATTCGGGGCTCCCCAAGGGCCCTAGTAAACATATACATATGTTTTCAATCTTGAATTTTTAAACACCGTCTGTAATTTCGAAATAAAATGATTACAGAGACTACCCATGCAAATAAAATTATTCGCTCTTTTGTAATCTAAAAATAAGCATTACTGTGTGAATAGGAAAAAACCAGGCGCAATCTAGTTGGCCAAAATTCATGTCGCGATGAGAAGACACCTACCCGTAAATACCCAAGACGGGGACGATAGCTCAACTCTGCTCGTTGAGGCTTTTAGTTTTGACTATCGAAGTAGGGTCTATTCTGGACACCTATGCAAACAATTAACTTTGTTGGATTTTCTTCCGATATAATCTTTAATTTGACTGTACTATTACTTTGTAGAGGTGAGAGTGAGGAGGAGACGAGCCCCGAAGGACTGGCTTCCACCTGTGAAGTGACCGCCTGGACGGACTGGTCAGACTGCAGCGTCACCTGTGGCATAGGGTTCAAGCTGAGGACTCGAGATCTCATCTTAAAGGAGAATTCTACTTTCAAGAAGTGTATGCACATTAGCAAGATGGAGAAAGAGAAGTGCATGCTCCCGGTCTGTCACAGTCAAGAGAAAAAGGTAAACTTATGTATTTAATACATTTTTCAATAAGCTTTATTGATGGGCCCAATTTACAAACAAAAAACAATAATATTAATGCATATAGATAAACTTACATTGTATCTACGGAAGAATAACTATAATTAAGCTTGAAAATCCAACAAGAAGTAATAATATAAGACTGAACAGAAAATAACAGCTTTAATTTAAACAACAATGAAACAATACAATGCAAGAAGAAAGTTATTGTGACTCATGCTCGGTCTTTAACTATATGGCCATATTGCCTACTACCAGAGCGCTCTTTCGTCGCTAAGGTGGAGCCTGACTCTACAGTGGGAGTTCTAAATTTTGCCTACCCAGGTTTATTCAACTAGGGTAGGGGTCCTAAACGAGTACCTAACATCGTACAGGCTCGGAACCAAGGATCCATGTTGATACAATTACGTCTAAAAACACAGACTATTAGTAAACTATTCATAATTCAGTTCACAATATCACAAGGCATCATGAGACTAGCTCACGTTGCCTAGCACATTGTACTATTTCGGTTTGTATTTTATCCAATGTTTTTTCAACTTCCAGATAAATAACCGAAGGGCAACGACTAATTTTAGGAGACGAAAAGAAAAGAATATATATGTATTTATATATATATATATATGTATATATATATATATTTTATAAATAATCTGAAATAGATTATAATAGACAAGTAGTAATAATAAATGAAAAGAAAATTGAATGGTACCAATAACTAGAATAGAATTAAATAAAAGAATAGGGGAACGAAAAAAATAATAATTACATTCTTACAGAATATAAATGAAAGTGAAATTCTTAAATGGAGAACAGGTTCACATTCACATTGGAGAAGAGACAGACTTGTTGAAGTTCCACTTAATATTTGTTAAATCATGGCTAAAGATGGTAACAATATCAAAAGTACTCCCATATATTATAAATATTTTGTGAAATAGACAATATTTAAAAAAAAAACGTGTATTTGGTAGAGTTGCTCCAGTTTTTTTATTTCATATTTATTCCGGCTATACATAGGAGATACAAGTGCTGTCTTTTTGCTTATCTTGCTAATTGGAATTTATTACTTCTGTTTGTAGATTCCCCGAGCCTGCAGTGTTACTGACTGGAGCGAGTGGAGTCCTTGTAGTGTTACCTGCGGAACTGGAAAAAGAACTCGTATACGAAATTTTAAATCAAATAACCCTCCGAAATTTTGTATTTCCTCTGTGAATACAACTGAAACTATCATTTGCAAACATGCTTCGAAATGTGGTTTTAATTCAAGTGAAGCTGAAGGTAAATGTTTATTGACAACTATCAGGTTAGCCGGCGTGGCTCTGGAGTAACATTGTGTTATATTACTTAACTGAACGTGGGATATCCGTACAAAGAAGAAAAGGTTTCCCCTCCTCCCTCCGCCTCTTCCCTCGCCTCTCTTTCGCTACTGGAAAATTTATTTATTTCCAACAAGCGAAAAAAATATTTAAAATTAAAATGTCTTTCATATTGTTCCTGTAAAATTTTCATGTAGAATAAATAGTAATTGAGAAAGCATGAAATAACCTTTTCTGTCTCCTAGTAAACTCCACTGCCACTTTTTAAGATTTTTGGAAACATATTTTTATAGCCTAATTGTAACTCTCGAATAGACAGATTCAAAATATGAAGTTCTGTTAAAATATGTTCAAACATTTTTCTGCCACGAAGCTTAAAGGTTTATAAATTAAAATTTAATTTATATATAATATATATATTTAATTTATATACATATATATATATATATATATATATATATATTTAATATATTCCTTGTGTGGGGCCAGGAATAGTGATTATATCAATAACAATTAAAGAGATTTATATACAAATTATTATTCTAAGGTAATCGTGGTACGTAGTATTAATTATCTCATAATTTATTAGAATAATTGTATTCCTATGTTTAAAGCGCCAGTAGGAAATTAACTAAGGAATTAGAAAATTTGTGAAATACATATGGCATATAGGCATATGTATTAGATAGTGGTAAAATATTAATTTAATTAATTTATTTTTTATCAAGATATTAAATGTTTGATAAGCAACACTTTTTCAGGCTCTTGTTTACTTGACATTACCGTTGGACCTTGTCGAGGCACGTTCCAGAGATGGGCCTTTGACAAAACGGACGAATCATGTAAACCATTTATGTACGGTGGCTGCCGAGGAAATAAAAACAATTTTGAATCCTTCGATAGTTGTATGACCACATGTTCTTCAAGTAAGTTTTATTTTATTATTTATTTTTCCTCATTTGTGTCTAAAGCTGAAATAATGCACTTAGATTTTATTCGAGCTTTTACTTCCCCAGCTATAAGAAGTATAGGGGAAGTTATGTAATCAATTAGAAATTCGATGCTGAGTTTAAAACGGAATTTCTTGTTTTCCGACCCCCTGATTAAAAAAAAAAAAAAAAATATATGTCTGACTTTGTGTATGTGAACATAACTTCCGATAGAATGAATTAATCGACAGATAGGATATGAGCTCGACTCTACTGTGGGAGTCCTAAATTTTGCCTACCTATGTTTATTAACCTAGGATTAGGGGTCTTTAACGACCGGGACCATCGCTTAACGTCCCATCCGAAGGTCGACGTGGTCAAGGTTTTTTTACCTCCTATATAAAACACCTAAGGGCCTCAGCCGGGTTTCGAACCCGCGATCTTGAACTCAGTAGGCTAGCACATGAAATTGTATATGTGTATCCAGAACTCCATATCGACGACAACTTTATTTTCAGCCACCGATGTACATAACCGGTGAATCACCGATGACTTTTTTTCTTTTCATTTTCAACTGGTTCCTTACCATTTTAATTATTACTAATATAATTGTAATTTTTCTTTAAAAATAATATTAGTATTATTTATAATAGACTTATTCTCAACATTGCATTTCCAGGAGGCATATGTCTATAAAAAACTAATAATTTGTATTGAGTTTATTCAACCGCAGGAAACTAGCTTTATAAAGGCTTTGCGGTGAATTGGCCTGTAATTTTTTTATTTTAATAAAGCTTTGCATTTGTTTTCAGAAAAAACTACTGTTGATCTGAAACCCCCATCCGGTGACTGTGTCATGTCCAAGTGGGGACCCTGGAGCTCCTGCAAACCCTGTTCCAACGGAATCAAAGTCAAAACAAGAACGATCTTGGTAAGATTTTAAATTTATAAAAATCATTATGTAACCTCCTGATTCCAGAAATGCTTCCACTCTGGAGTTTTTTGGGCAAACAGACGCAGAGCCTCTAGTTAAAGAATAAAGTAAAAATACAAATACGAGTGATTTTTGATCTCGTACATTAGGGATTCTCCGCAGGACCTCCTTTAGCAAAATCATTATGTGGAAGTTCGAGCGTACCTCGCATGGCTTCTACCAACTGTAATGTCTTCTACGTAAAAAAGAAGAAAAGAATAAATGAAATATGTACAATGGCTCTAAAATGATGTGAACTTCAGGATTCAAACCTGGAATCTGTAAAATAAGAAATATCCTTAGTTAAAAATGAAAAAAAAAAGTTAATAAATTATTGGGTATATTAAAAAACGTTTTTACCAACGTTTCTACACCAAAATATACTTACACATCAATCCGGAAGTTCGCAAAATCTTAGATCCAAATTTACCCCACAATTCCCCAAGAAGATTAAAGAGAGTTTGGCATAGAGATCTTCTGTTATGAATTGATGCCATGAGGGTTCACCGCCAGGTGTTTTCCTCTCTCGAGCCTTTCATGTCATATTTATTTTTATTATTTTATTTTATTTTTTGTTTTTTGTATAGTATATGTCAGTCCAGCCGCTGGTTGTGCATTTTTTGTATAGTTTTAAAGCGTATGTTTTCATTTTAATATTAACATCACTCCGTTTAAATTTTCAGAAAGGAGGCGAGGGGAAGGGTTGTCCTCCGCTAAAGAAGGTGGTGAGATGCAGCGTTCCTCCGGAGTTCTGCAACCAGGAAGAACCAGCCAGATAGATGAGCTAGGCAGCTATGTGTCTTCGGCAACAATGATCCCTCTTAGTAGTCTACTTCTATCAGAAAACAATATATATTTGTACTATTCCTCACCGAAAAAGCTATTTTTATATAGAATTGCTCACTTTATTTTATCTCAATTAGTTAAAAGTCCGTTTGTATTTATTACTTTAACTCTATGCTCTTTCTGTAGTTTATTATTTCGTCTCACTTTTCATTTTTTTTAAATTTATTTTTTACTTATTATTACTGTGTTTTTAAATTATATTCCCCCTTGATCCATATAATTCTGCTATTTAAGCCTAAAACAGTTTCTTATAGTAATTTGCGTGAAGTATTAAGAACAATTCCATCTTCAATTTATATTTTATTGAGCTAAGTCAGAGAATTAACAAATTTTCATTTCATGGGAGTTAAATACAATACGGATTGTATCCCATTTCATGGGAGTTAAATACAATACGGATTGTCACCTTCCCCTATAACAACTATTAATTTTTCCATTTATATTTTGATGTCATTTAGACACTGATTTTTATGTAATTAAATTGTTTTGTTCTTATCAAATTAGTTGCAATTTGAAATCCGATATTCCTATAAAGCATATTGTAAGGTTCCTGAACATTTCTGTTATTTTAACCAAGTCCTGGTTGGAACGAGGTTCATTCTCTGGCGCCGATCTTCGTTCGCTGGTTAAATTTTATATTTTCTTGACATTGTCCAAGCTTATAAAAATTATATAATGTCTTTATGTATGTATATTCAAATATATATATTGTATTAATAGGATTTTACATTTTGTATTTTTTCTCAACTGCCCTAATATTATTAAGAATAATGTAAGGTTTATTCCGTAATGGAATTATTTTTAACAGTGTAATTAAAATACTGTCTTGAGATAATAATTATTATTATGGTGTTGCGACAAGAAATATGCAATCTGTTCCTTCCTAGACGCTTTCACGGCTTCTAAACAGACGTTAGCAACAGCCTTGAAAAATAGAACCTGTGAAATCACCACTGGGCGTTCAGACATCATTGTTTCATTGAGATTTCAACAACAAATCCTTATTCTTTCAGAGGAAGGCCAACCCGAACTGTACAGAACATGTAGTTTTTGAATGTACGCTATACGACAACGCCAGGGAGAACTTGATTCGCAGGACCGGATCATACTTAGGACTGGACCTGGGTGACCAGCTTGTTGGCTCCTTGCTAAAACCTACCCTGATTCAAAGCTCCCTCAACGTTGGAGCGGGTAATGTTGCGTACGCGCAAGGCTCACCCTAAAAAGTTATTAAAAAAATGAAAAAAACACTTATGCAATTTAAAACTTTGCAAATCTATTTTTTTTTATTCTCCAATCTGTACAAAATATACAAATGGGTAGAAGTGAACATAAGAAAATAAAATTGGGAGCATGGGAAATTTGTCTTAGGAATTTTGACTGAAAAGATTGTATTCTGTTAATGTTGGAACTCTTGGCTGAGCCCCATGATTGTAGTCCTTATGTCCATATTGGTAGATTGTTTCGTAAATTGTAAGTTTGTTCTCAACAGATAGTTTTGAATTATTTTTAATTACAGTAACCAATGAGGGCGCCGGTAGCGTGTTTGCCTACAGAGCTCTTGATCGCAGGTTCAAATCCGGTTGAGACCTTTACGATTTTTTTATAGGAGTTATTAAGTCTTGAGCACGCTGTCCTTCAGAGAGGACGCTAAGTGGCTGTCCCGTGCGTGCGATGTCAGGTACTCGTTAAAAACCCTTACCCTAATTAAACATAGATAGACAACATTTAAGACTCCCATAGTGGAGCTTCAAGGGAAAGGATAAGAGCAATAAATGCTTGGGTCCCTAGACGTACATATCAAGTACATCTACCGACAGTAGTCAGTTATATTATAGAGCATCTATTATCCGAATACTGGTTAACCGAGCGTGCTTCTCTAAATTCAAATTTAGCCAGTAGTTCCGCCGCTAGTGCTGTGGCTGCAGCGCTTTCCCCCTTCCTGCCAACCGCCCTACTCGCGTTGCAATATGGACGCTCGGGAATATCGAGTTGGAAATGCAACAATATCGGACATAAAAAATAACAGTGATGTCATTACAAAATTTGCGAGTGAAGATAGAAGCTTGCAAAGAAAAACGATAAAAATGGCAGAAAACCGGAATTTAGGCACATCAGTTTACAGATGGTTCATGCAGGTATGTAGCCAAGGACAACCAATAAGTGGCCCTTTAATTTGTACAAAAGCTCTTGTAAAAAAAAAATGAACAAGAAACTAGGGGGTAACGCTGATTGAAAACTGGAACAGATTGGTTATTCGAAAAATCAGTTATCCGACCGCCCCCAGTCCCCAATTGTTTCGGATAATCGATGCTCTACTCTACCTAGAAATGTGTGGGTTAGCCAGTGAATATCCTGGCCTTACTTTTTATAAGACCCAAATCATGATGTAAATATTGAAATATAATAGAACAAAAAGGTTTCTCGATTGGCCGAATTGTATCAGGACTCACATCACTGGTCAATTATGGAAAACGCCTTTTCATGCATAAAACATATATTTTTTCCTTTTTACATTTAATCAATCACATGTTGAATATAACTTAGGAAACAGTAAATATTTCTTTTCTTAATTCTCTCTAAATTTTTTCGTCATTCCCTGTTTCAAAATTATTTTATACGTACAATATTTAGAAAATCATTTTCAAAAATGACTACTATATATTATAAAAAAAGACCTTTTAAAAACTACTCCTTTCAGGAGCTTAATGACACCTGCATCAGTAAAGCTAAAGCGAAAAAATTCCCGTAAGTTATTTCACTTTAGCTAACATAAAATTTCAGAAAATATACTTTAATTCGGAAAAATTCAAGAGTCTTATTGATTATCTGTCTTCCCCAGCTACACAAAAGTATAAAGGAAGCTATGTAATCGGTCAGAAATTCGATGCGGAGTTTTCAACGAAATTTCAGACTTCCTGATTCCAAAAATGAAAAAAAAAATGTCAGTGAAACACCATACTACATTTTGTGTCGATACAGTCATTATACCGGCCGAAAATGGTGTTTTTAAGTTTCGGCTCATTCCGCTGAAAATATATAGGTCCTTATTTAGGCTTTGAGTTTAAATGTGAAATTTGTGTCAAAACATTTATTACAACGGCAGTTATTAGTGTTTTTGTGTTTAGCCTCTCCCTAAACTCCTTCCCTTTAGCCGATTTAACTGAAATTCAGTAGATGTCGTCCTTAGGAGTTCTGGATACACATATAAAATTTCGTGTCGATACATTCATTCTATTGGCAGTTATCGTGTTCACAGACACAGAGGCAACATTTTTTTTATTTTCATATTTGGAATCAGGAGGTCAGAAAACTTGGAACTCCGGAGAAAACTCAACTTCGAATTTCTGATTCAATCATTACACTTTACAACGGCAGTTATTATAACTTTTTGTTAAGCCTCGCCCCTAATCCCCTCTTTCCCTTTGGCTAATTTGGATGAAAATCAATAGATATCATTCTTATGAGGTTCTGGATACATGATAGATTTCTTGTCGATACTTTCATTTTATCGGAAGTTATCTGTTCATAGACACACAGACAAAAGTTTTATTTTTTGGATAACATGGATGAAACTCAACTTCGAATTTCTGACCGATCACATAATTTCCCCTATACTTCGTGTAACTGACAAAGTAAATTTAAAATTCTAATTTAAACTATCTACATACATCTAGGCCAGACAAAAAGAAAATCTTGACAAACTACCTCATGTTACTAAGCAATAGCTTTCCCAGAATATTTCATCAATACACATCTAGGGGGCTCTGGTAGCTCAGTAGTATGCGTGCTAGCTTAGGCCGTCCGCACACGGTGCAACTGTTTTGTTCTTTCTTGTGCAGTCACACATTCCCTCATATTTGTGTCCTTCTTCTTTATGGCAGGAGCAACCATCCTCACAAATTCCAGGAAAGAATCTTTGGACATTCTGTAGAATGCTATAAACTTGCTGTCAGTTTGATTCAATTTTCCTGCTGCTATGAACAGCCTGGACTTCATATTTCTCTGTATATATGGATGGCACCAATATTCTGTTCGTACTGCTCTTCATAGTCTGCGATATTGATAATAGGCAATTATGTCTTCTTCATCTGAACTACTACTTGACATATTGCCAAAACTAGCTTCGTGACTATAAACTATGTGGACAGAGAACACCGACTGATCCAGAATCAGTCGCGCTCGTGTGCGGACAGAGGTTGCATTCTGGTTGTGCTTGTGACAATGGTGCAACTGGTTTGCAACTCAAGTTGCAAAACAGTTGCACCGTGTGCGGAGGGCCTTACTGAGCACAAGATCGAGGGTTCGAAACTCGGCCGAAGCCCTTAGTTTATTTTATCTGGGAGGTAAAATAAACTTAAGCACGCCATCCTTCGGATGGGACGTTAAGCGATGATCCCGAGCCTTTAGGTGAATAAAAACTTAGTTAAACGCCCGGGCATGAGTCATAGTAACTAACTAATATACGTCTAGAGTAATTAATTTAGGAAAAGCTGCAATTTAAAAATAAGTACCATTTAAAAAAAAATAGAAAATCTTTGGGTTTGTTTATTTCAAAAATCTCGCACAGCTCTTGACAATAAACTAATTTAAACTTTGGTATATACATTTTTACAAGTATGGGTGTTATAAACTTATTTCTAAACATTCATACAACGGTATAACGTTTGGAGAATTTTAGGGTTTACTCTAATGTGAACAACCTGACCCTGGAGAGTTTGGCTGGAGAAGCTCTGAATAGGCTGGACATGCCGCCTGCCTGGTCCTGGACCTCTGACCAAGTGGCTGATTGGATGGAGTCAAAATTACAATTACCCTTATGTGCCGTAAGTTTGAATAAAAAAACCTTACAAATCACTCTCTCCTCCTACCCCTTTCCAAAATCATTTCATATAGATATTACTGGGTATATGAAACTGATGAGTTGGCGTTAGCGGTGTTTTTTTGTTTCTTTGTACAGCTTAAATCTGAGAGTGACTCAGTAATGTCAGTATGAAATGATTTTGAGAAGGGGAAGGGGGAGAGAGTGATCTGTAAGCGTTATTGATATAAGAAAGCATATGGCCACATTACATATATTTTATTTTTTTCTTTATTTTTATAATTTTTCATAAAAACCACTAAAAATGTAGTAGTCCTGTCACAAAACTGAGGACAAACCAGCGATCGAAAATTGAATAAGGAACATTTTTGGTAAGAGACAATTTTTCGATTGGACTAACAGTTTTCGGGTAAATCAAGGAAACGTCTAAAAATATGTGTTTTAAAACGACATTTCAGCACGGATTTCGGCATGTACCTCGAAAACCGCAAGACCTAGAAAGTATCTCATATAAAATATGTCTTTTCGTTTTCTCTACAATTTTTACTCGACATTTTTTGATTATGTCATAAATGTAAGCGTGTAATTTTGTAAAATACTAAAAATACCGACCCCAAAGTAAAGTGGTTCGATTTCGGCGAAAATCTAACCAGATCTAAATTAGCACATTTTACTTTATTAATTCCAAATTTCATGTTCATAGCTACAATCGGTTTTGTGTTGCGCTCACAACTCTCCATCACATACACACACTCAATCACAGACAGACATCATCGCTAAAATTGTCAAAACGTATTCAGGGGACCTTGAAACGTAAAAATCCATTGAAAACTAGATCTCGAATTTTTGCACGATTACAATACTTTCTTACACTATATGTATAATATAGTAAATATATATATTTTATATAATCTCTACTTCTATAAAATACGATTTCTGTGTGTAGCTAACTGACTAGACTATCTTTGTGTAATTGCGATAAACTTCGAATCCTGTGAACAGATTTCGTTGCGGTTTTCACCTACATTTAGAATATTTTTCAAGGAAGGCTTTAGGTTACATATCATCACGCTTTACTATCCGGAGGCATTTGAAATTTTGCACATTTATTGTGCTATTGATACAATTAATACTTACGTTCGGTTTTCTATCCAGATTTTGGTTTATTAATATGTGATTTGTCACATTTATTGTGCTTTTGTTACTTTTAATACTTACGTTCGGTTTTCTATCCAGATTTTGGTTTATTAATATGTGATTTGTCACATTTATTGTGCTTTTGTTACTTTTAATACTTACATTCGGTTTTCTATACAGATTTTGGTTTATTAATATGTGATTTGTCACATTTATTGTGCTTTTGTTACTTTTAATACTTATGTTCGGTTTTCTATACAGATTTTGGTTTATTAATATGTGATTTGTCACATTTATTTTGCTTTTGTTACTTTTAATACTTACGTTCGGTTTTCTATCCAGATTTTGGTTTAGTAATATGTGATTTGTCATTGTGGACGAGGCAGTCCATTACCCTGTGGAGTTCTTAACCTTCATGCGTCGCGTGGGCGGTCAAGTGACCGCCTTTTAGAAATTTTGAGTGGTGCGCGCGGTAGGTAGGTTTGGGTAGGGTGGGAGGGGCATGTATTCTCAAGTTACACCTGTGACCACCAAATGCGGTACACGTTTGATTGATTCCCTCCCCTCATCCATCTCAGCAAAGTCCGAAACTCGGAGACATCAACTTGGCGGTCGGGTGACAGCCCTGCGAGCGCTGAAGAGAATTTTTTCTATTACGTTGGCTGTCAAGTGACAGCCTTGCGAGCGCCGAAATATTGTTTTCAACGTATCATCGATACAATTTATCAATCCAACACTTGAGAAAATATTACTAGAAGAACTTATTTGCACGAGTTAGCATTACAATTGATGAACCAAAACCTGAAAGAACGATAAAAGCTGAAAACCCTGCCGAAAGATATAAAGTTCTTGGAACTGTACAGAGAGGAGGAAGAAGATGGTAGTCAGCCACCACTTTCGACTAAGAATGGTATTTGCTATTTGTGTGGAACAAAAAAAAACAAAAAACCAGGCGTGAATGGGGAGGGTGTGGAAAAAACCTTTGCCTGAAGCACTCCAATGTTACAGTCAAGTGCGACAACTGCCAGATTCCTGAGAACGAAGATTCTGATATGGAAACAGACGAATGATCTCTCTAGGCTAAAATGATGTTTATGTATTTTGTAAATTTTTAATCATTTTCTACTTTTTGTTATGTAACGTTGCCAAAGGCTTTTCGCCAATAGTTCCTTTTTATTGTGCTAACTACTTGTTAGTTTCATTTCCAGAAACAATATTTGTGTTAGAAGTTACCTATGATACAAAACTATTTCTGTTACTCTTTTTGTAAAAAGGTAAGCAATATTTTCGCCAGTTTTAAGGCACCAAACTATTTCTGTAATTTGTTACCAAATAGTTTAGTTATTCTTTTCTGAAGAAGCCTTTTTTGAAGCCAATGCCATTTTTAAGGATCTTCACGAGCCAAATACACTTGGGTATACCGATTCTAGTTTCGTTGTATAAACTGTTTCCAAAAAGACTGAAATTTTTCAAGTTAGAATTTATCTATGTGTTAATGACTAATTATACAGCTTAAATAAAAAATTTCTACCAAAAAAGTGTTTGCCATGTTGTATTAAAGTACCTTTGTTTTCAATACAGTGAATCAATCACGAATTTTACAAAAAACAGCATGATAATCATGAAAAAAACGTGGGCGGTCAACTGACAGCCCACGCGAGCGCCTGTGTGACTCACGTAGGCGCGAGCGCTTGAGGGTTAAACCTCTTGAATCCATCTGGGATGCCGAGCTACGAGTTAACACTAAAAGTCGGCGCCCCATCATGCTCCTGAGGAACTTGAGTCCTCCGTCTTTATGCAACGGCACACGGCTGCGAGTTTTTCATTAAAGCCAAACGTGCTCGAATAAAAATTTGCTTCGCTATCACTACGAATAAGGCCCAGGGACAAACGCTAAAAGTAACCGGTGTAGACTTACAAAATGAATGCTTCTCACACGGACAACTGTACGTCGTCTGCTCCCGTGTCAGCAGCCATACCAACCAATTTCTCCATGCACCCGAAGGTAGAACTTCCAACATCGTTTACACCGAAGTCCTTCTCTGATTGTATTCCGAACTATCTCATCCCCACTTTGTCCTGCCCCGAAACGCCAGAAAATGATACGGGTACTGCAGCTAATATATATATAAATTTTGGCTCTCTGAATATTTCTAGGAATCCCATAGGGGTAGGAGATTATTGATTTAAGAAGAAATTTATCTGTCTGTTTGTTTTACAGAACGCTTTTCGATTGAATGAAATAAATGGAAAACAGTTACCAATGATTGATATTATGAAGCTTATAAAAATGAATATTAGAGCATTCCCTGATTTGATCGTAAGTAAAACACAAATCAAAACTTACATAAATGATTACTCATAAGGGTAACGAAAACTGTTTACATGAAGTTTTGTTCTATAAAAATATATAGGAATATATGGATTAATCTGATATCAAACGCAAGCCGTGGATCATCGTACAGGCGCACGAACATCTGCGTCACAGTAAACACACGCCGGAACTGACGCAAAAATATAAGTGAATGAACATTTGTATACATTTATGGGACATTGTGCGGAGGTCTTATTAGACACATGTCACGTCTTTCGAGATGATCTTTCCCTGATTAGCATATCTGATTTATTATTACTCAAGTCTCGAGCTACCTCATTAACATTCTTTACCACCGGAATTGCCGCAGAAGTGTACATTGCATGAAGGTGAATGAATCTTTGTTAGAAGATGGTATGTGTTTCACTAGCATTCGTCTCGCTCACAAAATCTGATTAGCATCTCATATTTATTATTCATTAACCTATACACCTGCGGCAGTTAAGGCGTTTGTTTACTGTGGCGCAGATATTGCCTTTTTACACTACTGCTTATATAACTATCAGATACTCCTGTATATATTTTTTTTTTATTCAATCCATAATGTATTCATTTTTTTTTCAGAAAATCATGGATGGGATCCGTGGATTGTTTGACTATGGCAAAGACCGATACCCGTTTTTGAGCTGCGTGCCCATGTTCGACGTGAAGAGAACCTTTTACTGGGAGGCTCTGAAGCACGACCGGTACCGGGATGAGATGATGAAGCTCCTCGGGTTCCGGGTGAGAGAGGACGCGCCGCTCAGACTATCAGAGTACCTCTACAGAGACACACTACAGAGGTTCAGACTTTCGAAGCACTGTGGCACTTTACAGGATGGCACCAACAGCAAGCTCCCCTTCGTTATTCCCCGTCGGCTTGGCAACACTGGGGCCCGTAAGTTCATCTTGGCTAATGACGTTACCATGCCCTCCATGCCTACCAAGATGGATCCCATGCTTTACCAGATTCTCTTCCGCGGACCCATCCTCAAGTGGTGATAAAAAAAAATTAATCAATTAGTCTAATATAAAAAAAAAATCAAGTACAAAATTCAAGTGCATAATAAAAAACTTTTCTGTTTAAAAAAACAACTGTTTTTTAGTTTATTAACTTTCCAATCTAAAGGGGAATACTTAACATTCTTTGCAGACATTGTGAAAATTTAATATAAAAAAAATATTGTCTATTTCACAAAATATATAGGGAAGGTTTCCTACATTGGACCGGTTTCTTATTTTTACCTATTATTTTTCATAAATAAGGGAGTGGGATTGTGCTGCCTATGTGAAACTGTAAGTGGAGGGATGATTTTCCCCAGTCGATTTTCAGAGCTTCGTGATGGTTGATTGTCAGTATTTTCGACATCTGATGTAATATTTAATACACCTTGCATAAGGATTTGCCATCTCCTAACACAGGTAACAGTTGTAACATAATACAGTATTTGTTAAGTCGTGGCTGAAAATGGTAGGAATACCGAAAATACTCTCATATTATATATATTTTGTGAAATAGACAATATTTTTTAAAAAACATAATTTTTTCATGATAAGCCTGCCTCCTAATCTCTCCCTACCCTTTAGCTAATTTGGGTGAAAATCAATAGATGTCATCCTTGAAGGGTTCTGGATAAAATGTAAATATAAAATTTACAGCCATTATATCGGGAGTTATTTTGTTCACAAACAATTTTTTTTTCTTTAATTTATTAGGAGGTCGAAAAACATAAAATTCCGTTGAAAACTCTTCATCGAATTTCTGACCGATTACATAACTTTCCCTATACATCGTAAAGCTGGGAAAGTATCACGAGGCTGGCAAAATTCAAGAAAGCAAACCCTTTTCGGAAAACGTGGAAAAAAATGACTGGCCTTAGGAATTTCCGTATGTAAACAGACCAAGGTTAAAAGGTGGAGTGGCAAAAGGGTTGAAATTGACATAAGTAAACCCATACGGAAAAACATGTGAACTGGTCGAGAATATGCCATGACCGGGAAGGTAGAATGGTGATGGTATATGCTTGGAAAGAAGTTCTCAGCATTGCCAAAAGAGAAAAAATAACGAAAGCTGAAAAGGAACGTCAAGAATTTTGCATCATACAAATAATCCCATAAATGTTGGAAAAAAGGAACTGCATAATAAACAAACAAGTATATATAAGAAGAAATAGATATTTATTACATTCAACAGGTATAAAAATGCTATTAAGATAATATATTTTACAATTTTGAAAATTATCACTATAAATATTATAATCAAATATAATATGTACAGTATTCACATATTTTATATAAAAATGTTATTTACAGTTCCTAACGTTTTTTAAAAATAATCTACTTATTCAAGACATGTTTCGGTTTAAAAATAGCGTACAACTCCGAATGGAATGTAAATTTAAGTGTCAAATGAAAGCAATTACTACATAGATATCATAAAAACACAACACTTAACAGGTAGAGCTCATTAAGTAGTACTTCAAATAAACTGAAGAAGTTCAACTCAGTACATCGTGACTCCTGAGACACATTTCTTGTATACATTTTTAAAAATAAAGTTTTTTTTTTTTTGTTTTAATATAATAAATTATATTATTTCTTCTTTAAAATACGAAAAATCGAGGATATTAAAATAAATAATTAAGCACACATGTAAATGTGTATAGGCATTAATAAATCGATAAATAACGATATATATATCCTCAATATTAATGGATTTATTGATGCCCATCTATATGTACAGGATCGGTCCAACTACAAACATTGCTGATTTTATCTTGCTATGTGTACATATAGGGCTAACAAAAAACTTTTCAAAAAATATATACATCAGTGCTAAGTGACAAATCATTAGTTAAAAGTGCTAAAACTAAGTAAACTTATAAATATCACATTTAAGATAATAGAAGCAGAGAACATTTAAAAGGAAACCGTGTACCTACTCGTATGAAGGAAGAACTGACGGAGCCATATGTAGTTCTTCCATAGTCTCTAATAATGCTTAGAGCCGAATCATTTTCATTTTTTTATTTTTAATAAGGAGTATATAACGAATGCAAGGTTTATGAAATGCCTATTAGTAATTTTTTATGAACAGTGGTTACATGAATAAAAAGGGGAAAAAAATAATAATACAAAAAATTCTTTTATTTTCTCTATTGTTCAACTATTTCATCACTTTCCTAATTATGTAATCTTAATATTTTTTTTTCTAATTTATCTTATCTTATTTATTTTACATAGCAATTCGACTGTAATTAAAATCTAAAAAAACAACAAAAAAAAACTGCTTTTCATCTCAAACCAATGAAAAAATAAATAAAGAATGATGCTCTGGGTCTCTTTACATTCCTCTGACACAAATGTCTGATTCACTCTCTGTTTGTGCCACTAAAAGGTTCTTTTATCCACCATGGCTGCGTCTATACTCAGCCCAACTAACATATAAGGTCAGGTTTTTTTGAGTTATGCACGTTTGTTTTGTGTTCACCACTGTGTACCAAACCTTATCCGTCAACAACTCACTAATGTCAGTAACTAAAATAGATGTACAATATAAGTTTCAAAGAAAACTATGTAATTCAGTTAATGTACTGAAATAAAAAATGTACACATATACAAAAAAATAAAATAATGTTTTTTAAATAATAATAATTACAGAAAATAAGATGAAATGAAACTTGTTAACTTCTAGCAAGACTGTGACAATTTCTAATAGTTGATCCGGTTATTTTATTGAATATCTAGTCATATATTTTAAATAGAGTACAACTTTTTGTTTTGTTTTCAAATTTCTCCTAAACTCGACTATTTAAGCCTTAGGAAACTTAACAGGAACGTCATCTTACACAATTATATTACTGTTCATTTTCATATGCTCAGATATAGAATGGCCATGAATCGGACGTATGAGAGGTGGTTGAGTGGCGTATTTGAGTATGAATTCTTATAATGAAAATCATCAAAAGTTATGGGAAGGCAAAAAAAACCCTTATTATCTGAAAGAATCCATATTTAAATATTCAGAAACTAATTATCAGGTACAGAGAATATTCAGAAAAAATCGCTATTGTTTAAATCCTCTATTTTTTGGTCAATAATTGAGATAGAGACAAAACAATTTAGACTAAAGGAGTACCAAGTAACATTTACAGGTGCACTTAATAAAAAATATTAATAAAGGTTGATAGTGGATTTAATTGGGCGGTAGTTGAAGTATATCTCAAAATCAAATTTTGCAATAACAAGAATCACTTTGGTTTAAACAATTTGGCATTAGCTTAATGATCTAGCTTCACTTCACATCTCCTTTGGCTTTCGTTACTTTGGTTACGACAAAATATTAAACTTATTAAATCCAATAATGAAATTAACTATATCTAGTAGAAAATACAATCCACTCAAGCCTAACATATCCGTTTTGAATACAATCTTCCGTCCAGATTCCCGAAGAGACGTTATAAAATTTGCTAAAAGTTCTGTACCTACAAAACTAAATCGTCGTTAAATGTCATATTAAACTATTTTCCCGTTCAGCGTACGTTAGATTGGTGAGGCAACAACTTCAAACCCAAGTATTCATTTCGAATGGCGGCAGACTAGGGACTTCCTACTGGGAAGCCACTTTTCGCGGTGATTTTAGGTTGAAAATAATATTTTGAAAGAGGAAGGCGGCAAAAAAAAAAAAATAAAAAAAAAATAAAATAGGGAATAACGATGACTTTGGAGGTTCTGATAGGGAACCAGGATGTTGGGCGGTAAATAAGAAAAGACAAATTGAGAGTACCCTGGTACTCTTTTTGATGATCATTTTTGCGATGGATCTTTCGCTTGCCAACATTCTTATCGTTTTGTTTGTGCAAGATCTTCATAATAAACGAAACTTTTCGACTAGACGATCAAGAAGAAGTTTGACTCAAACAAATAAGCATAAATTAAAAAATAGATGAACGAAATAATTTATTTTCTTCCTTCATTTTTAATTATACATTAAAAAAAAATTGGGTTCTCAAATTTTCAAAAATGTATTTGACAAAAATAGATACGAGGTAATGTGCCTGCCTACTGTGTTCAAAATAGCTTTTTCGAAACCAGACCGGGTAGGTAAAAAAATCAAGGTTTCACGCAGATAAAAAAAGTTGAGCATGTTGTCTTTCAGGCGATGGTCCCGAGCCGGTTAAAGATCCCTTCTTTCTCCTAGGGAGCGCTTTGGTACTAAGTGATATGACCTCTAGTTAAAGTCCGGGCATGGGTCACAAAACAAACAAAATGTTTTTGAAATTAAATATTTTTTTAAATGGAGGAAATCAATTAAATAAATATTTTATGAAGAAACAATTCCACTGAGTGATAAATAGAGGGGAAAATTCCTGGAAAAGTAGCGGAGTTAAAAATTAAGAAATAAAATGAAATAATATTACTATTATTTTTGAATTATTAATATTAAGGCTAGTTTGAAGAAAAAAAAAAAAAAAAAAAAAAAAGACTATGTTAACAATTTTATCATTACTATGTCTCATACAATCAATGATTGTTTGCATAATCTGTTAACACAAACTATTTGATAATCCCAACTTATGTGCTAGGACAATAAATCCGATTAAATTAAGATATTGTAAGGTGGGAGCAGCCACATAAGAACAGCTGTTCAAAAAATCAGAGTGACAATACAACCGGTAAAGAGGATGACAATTAGTTGGACCTGCGTAATAGATATTTCTCTGTTCCTCTAAACTGCAACTTTGTTACTAAATACAGTTCCTTTTGGTTTTGAGAGGTCGGGACATAAGGCAGACCCATAGGAGAAGATATTTATAGGAGTTACTCCTTACAATATAATATTCATCCTGTCTGAGTCTTATTCTACACTAGATTGAATATTTCTTCTGATTACTTGGAACCATGTAAACATACACAATATTTTGAAATTAATCCACAATATGCTTAAATAATAATTTAATATTTCATTAATATTATCACCTATTTAAAAAAAAAAAAAAAAAAAAAAAAAAAAAAAAAGGCCCCCACATCACTCTTCCAATGATCCATCAAACGCAATTAATATTTTTTATTTTAAAAAATCAAATCAAATAACATTTAGTAGAAGTAAAAATCATAAATAAAAAAAGTTATTACATTCTAATAATACTGGTTAACAGTATTTATATGAAGTACAAAATGTAACTATGTCTAGAAAAAATAATGAAATCATAATAAAAATAAGTAACAAATCTCCAAGCAAAATACAATTAAAACGTAAACATCGGAATTCAAAAAAAAAAAAAAAAAACATCAAAAACAAACAAGAAAAAAAATTACGAAAAATGACATTCTGAATACTTTAGTTTGAGATCAACCCTTAATTATTATCACAAAATACAACAATATTTCATAAACAAAACCTGGATACATAAGTAACAAAAAAAAAAGACAATGTGAGAAATTAAAAGTGAAAGTATATTTATGAGATATTTTATAAAGAAATGTAAATATATTGAACCAACATAGAATAAACTAATTTTATAAAATATGAGAAAAAAAAATAAAAAAAAGGTTATGTAATCCCAGGTATTTGAGATAGGTAAGGAAAATAAATATCACTGAAGAATGAGGGATTTTTATAAGCTTTGTGTCAGGAGTAGACGGATTAAACGAGCTAATGCAAACTTATGTGCCCTAATAAACAAACTCTCCATGTTTCATTTAAATAATTATTGATTTGTTCAAGAAACGCAAGTCTTAATGCCATGTAATTCAATGCACTAAGTCTGACAAAAATTGCACGATGACCAATAACCCGCATTTAAAAAATAAAAAACTAATTATTGCTATAAAAAGAAAATACATAACATTTAAAAACATTAAAAAGTATTTTTTTTTTTTTTCTAAAATGGCAAAATACGTAATCAAAAGTAAAATATATAATATAGGATTGTGGATTAGGATGCTATATAAGAATCCAGGCTCTGCTTATATCAAACATTTAAGGGGAGGGTCCGCAACCTTTTCGCACATGCGGTGCCACATTATGCCCTAGGTTTTTAGGTGCAGCTGGCATAGTGCATTAGGTTTTCAAGTGCGGGCCGCATATCGAACAAAATAAGTAAAGTAAGCATTAAGCCTGCAGACTCGGCCACACTTTGTATATCTAACTTTTTTCTCAGATAAAACCAATCTTTTGCTTAAAAAAATAGTTTCACAGTTTCCCCGCGGGAAACAGACCGCCTTGGGGGCCGCATGCAACCCGCGCGTTGCTAACTCCTGATTTAAGGAAAGGTTCTGTAGATGAGGGGAAGTTTAGTGCGAGTGGGGGGGAGGAGGAGGAGGGGAGATCATCGGTGTCTTTAGCAGAGACCAAGATCCCCCGCCACTGGAGGTCGTTCAAGACAGGACCGGCCGCTTCTTCAAAGCATTAGCGCGATGGAAGAGGAGGAAGGGGTGCGTCGGTGTCCTTTGCAGAGACCTGGGTCCCGTCCCACGCCTCTGCAGGTCATATGTGATACTAAAATGTTGTAGGACGAGATTTCTCATAGAAATAAAAGATATTGTCTTCCCACTGTTCTATTTCCAACCGATACAGTTTTGAACGGCCAGTACACCATACTATTCAGGCGGGCTGCACCTCTGATGGCGACGCAATGGCGTTTAAAACCGATTCTGGTCGGAAACAAAACTGTGCTTTATCTCTGGAGGTCCTTCAAGACCGGAGTGGTCGTTTCTCCCACACTACGCGTCGGTGTTTCCTGCAGAGACCTGAATCCCCCGGGTCTCAAGATCCTTCACTACAGGAACGGCCACTTCTACCACACCCTCCGCCCCTTCAGAGCATTAGCTAGCGTGATGGGGAAGGGGAGAGAAGGCATCGGTGTCTTCTGCAAAGACCTGGATCCCCCACCACTGGAGGTCCTTCACGACCGGAAAGACCGTTTCTCCCACACCCTCCGGCCGTTCTGACACTACCTAGCGTGGAGGGGGAGGAGGAAGGGGGGGATCGTCGGTGTCTTCTGCAGAGACTTGAATCCCCAGCCTCTGAAGGTCTTTCACTACAGGAAATGGCCGCTTCTCCCACACCCTCCGCCCCTTCAGAGCATTACTGTCCTTCTGGATAGCCTCTAACTCCAAAATATACGGATAGATATTTTGTTCTACCCATTCAGCAATTGTGTAATAATCAAAAATTTCGTTTAAAGCTTCTCGGGCAGCCCGAACCAAGGATGTTATCGTGTGGTAGATTCTTGGCTGTTCTTGCATCAATTCTTCTACACGTAATGGAGTGGAAAAGTTATGTCGGACATTATAATCAGTCATCCAACCTTTTTGTTTTCTGATTAGGTGAATCAACTCCTTGGCTTCTTTCTCAGCGTTGTTCAACCTGTACGTTAGCTTGAAGAAAGCATGCCCAGGGAAGGCACACCTGGAGTAGGAGTCCCAGAGGAATGGGTCAATGTTGAGGTTGAAGGAGGCGGTGGGACCGAAGAGGCCACAATCCAGTTGGGAGTTGAGTTTGTTTCTGATAGAGGAGTCCAGGAAGCCGTGGGTGACCAGGGTGAGGGAAACGGCCAGGGAGGGGATGGCCGCTGGCAGCAACTCGCACAGCACCGAAAAGTGGTCGTACCTCAAAACACAACACACCAAATTAATTACATTGTTCAACACAATTGAATTTTTTTTTCAACACTAAAATTGATGCTACTGAATTTTTTAAAAAACGAATTCAGATACAGTGGGTACATAAGTATTGGCACATCTACTTTTTTTGGTCAAATTTAATTAATAAATTGATTCAATCAATGAAAAGAACATTCTGATGTTTGGTGCAACAATGTATATATATATTATTATTTTTTTTCGTGAAAAAAAATTATAATTATATTATAATCCTTACAAAAAATATTTGATCATGTCCACTCGGTTCTAAACCTCAAAAAAGTTAATTTTCAGGCCGATAAAACGAGTTAGCAAAACCAAAAGAGAAAAAAGCAATTCAAAAATAATGGAACTATAGATGAAATAGGTAATAGATTTTTCAACATGTCTCATTTATTTTTTTACTGTTTCAAGAAGTATTATTTTCATAACATTACATTTAAAAATTGTACATTTGTCGGTAATATAAAAATTAATACGCCCTCAGCCAAAGATGAAGAACATTTGTGCAAAAAAAAATCTGCTCTGTGAAATAGAAAAGAAACGAAAAGAAATGATTTCTTGTCCCAGTTTTGCGTCATATTAAAAAAAAAAAGGATTTCCTCACAACCAAACGTTTAACATTTCTATTGCAGAACAAATTTAGCTATAGTAAAGCATTCAAACAGCTACTATCTCATTCTGATTTAAAGAACAATTTGCATACCATATAAAATTGATAAAGATAGAACACAGAAAATCTCTGCATACGTCATTGGCTTTGATTAAATTGCATAATTTAATTCAAAATAAAATAAAATAACAATAATAGTAAATAGACAGATTCTTTTATTATTATATTTTGTTTTGAATAGATATTTCGAGCTTTTAAACTCATATTCTTAAAATCTGAAATTTTTTGAGATTAATCTCAAAGTAGCAGATATTTACCTTTGCCATCCGGTGATCACGATGCCTTGAAACCCATATTTAAACTTAGGGTTTTCGTTAGTCATCACTTCTAACCATCGAAGATTGTTCTCAAGGTGCCGTTTAACGTTTGGTATATACATAGTCTCACCAAAGGCTCCTTTAAAGGCGCTGGCAGCCCAAATTTTAGGAAAGATTGCAGCATATTTATCCCATACAGAATTCGGGACAAACCGATACACATCTTCGGCATAGACCCACACCTAAAATTGAACAAATATCAAATATACTATAATGGTCATGGCTAAAACACATTGCTAATAAGGCCAAGCCAAAAAATTCGTCGTTGAATCATTGACAGACATATTCATTTTACCAGGAGTTTTCGTATTATAATAAGAAATATAGGAACAAAAAAAAAAAAAAAAAATCAAATAACTAAAATTGAAATTAAAAATAAATAACACTAATTTACAGAGTACATGAATGAAGAACCTTTCCCATGGTGAGTAAAAAAATAAAAAATAAATAGTAGTAGTAAAGTCTTTATTAACATAATAGAATATCACATTCAAACCATATATACATTAATGAGATCTTTTATGAAGACAAACTCAATGGCCTAAGCCGTCTTGAGGAGGCTCCATTTACAAAATATTATCTTATAAACTTAATCAAAACACATTTTTCTTTCTAAAATCAAATAAAAATAAAATAATATATATATATATATATATAACTTTGTTCCTATTTCTTTATTTATTTAATTTACGGTTTCTGAGATTGTATGCCTTTTTGGAATATTTTACCAGTAGGTGCCAGTCTTTACCATTTAATAACTCCAACATAAATGTAGTATCTGTGGTGCTTTTAAATATTTCTTTTTTTAAATCATCATATTTGGGGCAGGTAATGAGGAAGTGATGTAGATCTTCTTTACAGGGGCTGTAACACATTGGGCATACAAAGTCCATACCTTCCGAGGTATATTGATTTATAGGTGTATGCCTTAGATGCAACAGTTCACCTCTAAATTTAATTATAAATCTAATACTTGACAATGGTAGGTCACTCTGTAAGTAACTAATAACTGAATCGTGGAATTCCAGTTCCCTACCTAGCAAGTACCGGTCTGAGTTTTTAATTTCCTCCCTGAACTGATTGCGATAATGCTCTTTTAAACTATTCCGTATATTTGATAGTTGTGTGTTCCATATCTCGATGTTATTATCAGACAGATTATCTCCCAAATTGTAGTCCGAGATATAGTTATTTATCCGTCGGAACCAGAGCACATTCCTTTTAATAACCTCTTTAGCTAGGGCCTTGGGAAGTCTTGGATTTGCCATGTTTATCACTTAGAGTATGTAATTATGATGCAGTTTATTTGTATAAATAATAGTCGGGTCTATTCCTGTTTCAGTTTGTATAAAAGAAGTTCGCGAATAACTAGGCAGCCTGAATAATCTTTTAATAAAATATCTAAATAGTTTCTCTATTTCTACATGATATTCTCCGCCCCAAATTTCGGCCCCATAGCACAACATAGACCTAGATACACTGTTCAAAACCCTCAACTTGGCTTCAAATGTTACAAAATTATTTTCTATGAGCATGCTCCACACGGAATTCAGCGCGCACTTTGCTTTTTTAAGTTTTTCTCTATGATTGTCCGTAAAGGACATACTTGGAGTGAGGAGGACTCCCAAGTATTTATAACGACTGACAATTTTAATTATTTCATTACCATAAAACCACTTTTCTTTCTTTGACCTTCTTCCCCTAAAAAATTAATAAAACAATGTGTTTTTGTTCTACTTCTATACAAATCAATCCTTCGGTCCAGAGTTGAAGGTGCCCTAAAATATAAAATTACCGTAAACCCAGGAATATTTGAGATATCGCAAAATGCTACGATTTTCGTTTCCTTTCTTAGTAGGCCTTTACGAGAACACAACATTTAATTAAATTCTGAGTGGTCTCGATTTTTTGTACTGAAATTTGTTGATGAAGTGGAATGATCCAAAGATAACATTGGAAAGCTAATGAATTTAAAAAGAGAAATATATTTAAATATTATATAGGGTAGATAGTTACCATGGGTTCGACAAGCTCCCCAATATGGAACTGCTCAAGGCTGGTGAGTGCTAAGTGTCGGAGCATGTCATCCCAGATGATAGGGGTGGTGTTCTTGTAACGAGACCTGACGAGGGAGGCCACTCGAGCTACATGCCCAAGGAAGAGGTTCTCTCGCGGCTGGGACCTGCACCGAGGACACTCTCCCATCTGGAACACTTCGTCACACCCGATGTGGAGGAACCTGGCTCCCTTGTGTACAGTCATCACCTAAAAACAATTTATATCAGTATTGGGTTCAAAACAGGTTTAGTTAGCTAGGGTAGAGGTCTTTCACGAAAATGCGCAGGCTCGGGACCATCGTTTAACGTCCCATCCGAAGGACGGCATGCTCAAAACGTTATTAAAACCTAAAGGCCTCAGCCAGGTTTGAACCAGCGATCTTGAGCTCAGTAGGCAAGCTCACTACCTCTGAGCTACCGGCGCACAGTGGAGTCGAGATGGAAAACCCCTCAATTTTGAAAGTGGATTTTCAAGAAATCAAATAATTTTTTTTTATAGTTTATAACCAGTAGGAGCATGTCTCGAAATCTCTTTTATATTCAAAATAAAATTAAAAATATGATATATAAACCACTTTTTTTATTGAACACATATATTGTCTAATTCCACAAACATATAAATAAATGTGAACCGGTTTCGGCTTACACCATCGTCAGCACAGACCATCGTCAGCACAGTTTCAATGCACGTTTTCAAATATATCCACAGTTGGTTAATACAGTTAGAATAGGGATTTCCACCCCCTAGGAAGGCGGAACCATCCTATCCCAGGTACTCTTAAGTTAATATAAATATATCTGCCTAGCTCATATCTCCATTATTGTTGAACATTGTGCTGAGGATGACGTAAGCTGAAACCGGTACAGATTTATGTATATGTTTGTGGAATTAGACAATATAAGTGTTCAATAGAAAAGTGCTTTATATATCATCTTTTTAATGTTATTAGAATTTCCACTATATCAAAACAAAACGCAAAAATGTATTATTTTATTTATTTTTTTAAAATTCTTATTGATAAGAAAATGCTATCTGCAATGGCTTATATTTTCGTAGGTAGACTCGGGCCTTTCTTTACCCCGTGTTTTCCACTTCTTCTGTAACTATTTTTTAACTCGTGTTTCATATTCTTAATGGGCATATTCCCTAGTACAATTCCATAAAACTTTCGGAAAAAACACAGCATAGTTTATGTCATCAGGCAAGAATCCAAGGGAGCTCTAATTTCAAAAATATATTGTTTTCTTTAGAAGAAGTTCCAAGATAGAGAGTACTGTAACATAAATATACCTCAAAAATCACATGCAAGTACCACCAGCTGACCCTGATGCTTATTCAAATCCTGTTCTTTCAAGTAAACGAGTAAGTTGTTACTATTCTTATTAAATTCCAGTTGTACCAACATGATAATAATACTTTTAGACTAAACAGTGTTAATGTGTTTTGTTCAGGCTTCTCTGGGATGGTAGTAGGTTCCACTTTTCCGGCTTTTCTTTCAGAGGTGTGTTTTCTTGTTTGTTAACATTTCGGTACACTTCCACGTTCGGGTCACACTTTCCGTTCATTGTGGACAAACAAGAAAGTACACCTCTGGAAGAAATGTCAGAACAAAGGAACCTAAACAGTGTAAATCCACTTTTTAGAATATATTGAAACGAAATATTCCCTTCATGCGAGATGTTTTTGGACCCTAACAATTCATTAGAGCAATTTTTGTAATATTTTCACGAGGTACTACTATTCATAAAAAATCTGAGAGGTGAAGTTGAGACAATGATTGATTTTGACATGACCCATAAGTTATCATGATTAAATCATCTAAAAGCTATTAAAATTTAAGAAATATCAGAACGGGGGGTAACAGGAAAGTGCTAAACTTGACTCACCTGGTCAATCATGTGTTCAATGAAGTCAATGGAAGCATTGAGAGAGGGACAGAGAGCCTGCGAGGATTCAGGAACTTCTCTCAGATGTGAATAATGTTCCAACTTCAGAGCGAACTCAACATGACCGAACGTCTGGATCAGAGGAATCACATCCAGGTCGTTCTCTTTGGCCCAACTCAGAATATCCTCAACTTCACTCTTTGTGTAAGCGTTCGATGCAGCTAAGTTTGACAAGGACCCTTCCCAAGGGAACATGTCTTCCCATTCAATCACAACTCCAGTCGCTCCAATAGATTTACCTAATTTTAAAATTTTTTTAATGTATGAAACTTTAGGAGGAGCACCTTTCAGATCCAAATGAAAAAATCTTTCTTTTGGTACATAGGGTACTTTGGAGAAGGGGTGGAAGTCATTGATTCCGTCGTCAATGATGTTCTTTCTTCGAGCGATCTCGTCCCGAGAGATGTCGTCAAGATGGAGTTCCTGGGAAGCTTCTGTGACCAGGTTTACATTTCTCACAAACTGAACAGAGCTACCACCAAGAAGACTTCGTTTGTCTTGGACACTTGAGACTTTGGCTGACTCCATGTCTTCTTGTAGATCAAATATCGGGCTTCCGGAGTTCAGATGTAGATAGAGAATGAGAAGAACTATGAACATGGACAATATCAAAACGGCAGATTTCTTCCGCCAGACGGTCAGGGTGACCCAGCCAGCGTAGTGTCCTCCCAACCTCATCCTGAAACAGATAAGTACCAATCTAATTAAATATAGATACTAGTACCACTACTACAGATCAGTGACCTCACAAGAATAAAAAATAGTACACACTTCATAACTAATTCACTTTCTTGCCCTTGTGACTTTTACGACCCATTTATAATCATGACTGCAATATATTTTATTCACTTTTCCCTGGCAAAGTACTCAAAATGATATGAAAAATTGTGACCTCTCCTGACAACTCCATTTATATTCGTTTAAACACATTTGAAGTAGTCCTATCGCTATTACATGTTTCCTGATTTGTCAAAGCATTACCGTAGGTCGACACTCAGCATTTCCCCGTTCTTTCTTGGTCGCTATTTGGAAAACATACACAATAAATGAAAATTATTATGAAAGTGCTTTCATTTTTTGTTTACTACTCAGATAGTCGAAAAGAGAGTGGGGATTATATATATGTATTTATTTCCGTAAAACCGAAACATGGTAATAGGATACGTCATAAGTGATAGCTTATAAATACTAATGAATAAAAAACTTAAAAACAAGTCAAAAAATCCCACTTTATTTATATGAACACAATATATTTCACTCGTTAGAGCATTCTCAAGTGTACAGACAGATACAGAGTCTGTATCTGTCTGTACACTTGAGAATGCTCTAACGAGTGAAATATATTGTGTTCATATAAATAAAGTGGGATTTTTTTGACTTGTTTTTAAGTTTTTTATTCATTAGTATTTACAATGAACTTCCACAAGATCTCTGGCGAAAACATCTCTGATAGCTTATAAATTAGATACATAAAGAGCTATTAACTTTTTAAGTCTGATACACATTCGATTCAGTGAGTTCACAAATTAAGTATATATTTTTGATAGGATGACTACCGAGATGCATTACAAAATATATGTTCTTTTTTCTCGAGGGAAATTATTTCTGTTTTATAATTATTGCAATTACTCCTAATTTTAAATATATTATGTTTCTATTTTATTAGGTTAACTTTAACTATGATTTTTGGGATGTATTTTATCTGTAGTTTGCACATAAGTTTGCTCAAGTTAAATCAAAAACAAAAGTACCTAACAGTGCAAGAAATAATTGTTACACTGACGTGGCCCGTGATGCAACTTAAATAAACTCGAATCTTTAGCGAATTAATATAATTTGCTTTTCCTAAGAGTTAGTATACATTTTAATACAGAATGTATTAATTCTTCTTGTAAGTAAATTAAAATATACGTAAGCTCACATGAGAAGTATCAATCACAAAGTTATGGTAAGTATGAAATTTTAAGTAGACAATTCACATACAAAAAAAGGAGCCAATTAAAAATTGACCTCAAGAAAACAGAAAACATTCAAAATTACACAAAATATTACATACCTCAAATTATGATCCCAAGTGCATTCAAGTTGATAAAAATTCAATTAAAACAAAAAAAATAGGAACACAGACCGAGGATTTCTATATACCATACAAAAAAACACAAAATTCAATACACATTTTCTCATGTATTTTTATCTCACGTGACCTCTGCTTATGTACCTATAGTTATGTATTAACATAAATGCATAATTCCTAACTAATATGACAATACATAACACTGACTTGAAAGACCATCGCTATTATGACAAATTTCCATGTTAAACACAATCGATGTATTATCCCATTAACTATCGATTAAAAACAGAATTTATTATAAACTAAAAAAACGTAATTTGAAACAATTACTTACTAAAAGCCAAATATTATTTTTAAATATTTATATGCATACCCAGTATGTAGAATCGTGCCATCGTTTTTCTCTTTTTTGATCTTAATCATTGACTGTTCTTGGGGTGTTTTCTCGAAAAGAAATAACCAACAGTCTGGTTAGATGCCTTCATGTTCTCCAATGGTTCCAATGATAACTTGTATAAATCAGTTCTGCGCAATGTTTAGATCATTACTGTCAGATAATGCTTCTCTAGTTTTTAAAGTGATATATCAGAATGAACTAAATAAATATATTACCAGTTTTTTTTTTCTACATAGATACTGGAACTCGCCCTGTGTGACAGCTGTATGTGAAGTTGATCTAAGACAATTTACAATATAGTATCACTTTATTACATTACAGAAAACTGCATTAGGTATTAAGGTTATGTTCCAAACATATTATGTATATAATTTTAACTGGTTTTCTTTATATTTGTTACTGTATTCATATTACTTGGCGGGATGTTTGTGATATATATATAATTTAAAAGGCACTGATTATGGCAGGCAACCCTATATCAGGTATTCAGTGATTGTCGGTGTTCGCTGGCCCTGAGTTTATGAATACCGTAGCCGCTAAATCTCTGTTTTTTGTTACTATTCGGTTACGATGACATCAGGAAAAGATGCTATGGGGTTTGTATATTATCTTTATCTATTTTAATATTATAGATGTGCAGGGATCTTTGCAGCTTATATTTTTTCTTTAAGTGAAGTTTATGAGTTTTGTTTAGGATTGTCATTGTGATTTATTGACTTCATTCTTACCTAATGCATATTTAGTTTGTTTTGTTATATTATTTGATTGTTTGTTCTAGTGAACAACCTATTTTCACGTGCAAGGCTCATGTTTTCCATATTGATCCAAAAACGAAGAGATCATGGATCCCAGCTTCAGCATCTGCAGTTAATGTTTCCTTCTTCTATGATTCTTCTAGGAGTCTATATCGAATAATAAGTGTTGAAGGTGCCAAGGTAAGCTGTTGAGTATTCTGTAAGTTTTATACTTGAATTTATCTTATCTCTTTTTATGCTCATTTTACAGAAGGTTTTATTATCTTGAAACAATGCCATTTCAGTGATTCCAGGATTGGTTTGTTTCGATTATAAGATCTTCGAGTTCCCTCGAAAAGTATGTAGTTACGTTTGAGTGATTATACTTTTTGTGATAGTTTTTATAGTGTCTTCGCGCCGATTATAAAGAACATATTTCTGTTCGATTGTCGCAGCACATTAAGTATTTATCAAAGATTTATTAAATGGTGAGAATGTGATATAGGCATTTAATTGCAACTTGGATCAATTATTAAATGAGCACAGGACCTAATTTTGTTGGGTAATTTTTAATTTTCTCTTCAATTTTCATTATGATTAATTGTCACTTTTGTTATTTTTGTTAATACTTTTTAGGCCGTCATAAACAGTACAATTACTCCCAGTATGACATTTACAAAAACCTCCCAAAAATTCGGACAGTGGTCCGATATTCGAGCTAACACCGTGTATGGACTTGGTTTTTCTTCAGAAGGTGAACTCAATAAAGTAAGTCACTAGAATTCTTAATATTTGTTTATAATATATTCATAAATGTCAGTTTGAAATTGAAAACCTGATTGCTAAAAATAGATTTTTAGTTTGACGAGAAATACATTTTACACTACTTAAAACATACACCTCATCCAATATTTTCATACAGGCTAAACGTAGTCTTAGATGTGTACCATTTTACAGAGTTTTAAGCCGATGAGGCTTTTTGAAGTTTATTTATATTTATTGAAATTTTGCAAGTAGTTGTATCATATCTCTAAATTGATGAAACAATATTTAAAAGTCGGTAGTAATGAACAATTTGAAAATATGTTGGGAATAACTCATTTATCGAAATTAAGAGATATTCCCACTGAAACTACTCATCTGGTCATGTTTGTTTGTATGTAGATGTGAAGCTCGGTACAACATCATGTGATGACAATTAACAAGTAGACAGAAACAGGAGTACCGTGTGAACATGTCGATTTTCAGATAGAGTCTTAGCTACTTTTAGTGACTAATGTGAGGGCATGCGCCATGAGGTTGATTAACTCTTGGAAGATACGGCTTGGTCTTTATTATTGTTACTTCTCCAGCTATACCAATTATGGGGGAAGTTATGTAATCGGTCAAAAATAAGTTTTCAATGGAATTTCATGTTTTCCGACCTCCAGATTCCAAAGCTGAAAAAAAAAAAGTCTATGTGTCTGTGAACACTGTAACTCCCGATAAAATGGACGACATATTTATAATATTTATATGTGTATCCAGAACCCTCTAAGGACGACACCTATTGATTTTCAGTCCAATCACAAAAACTCTAATAACAGCCGATGTAATGACTATATGGACGTGAGATTCTATACTTAAATTAAAAAAAAAAAGAAATTTTACTTAATAACAGTGTACTTTGTATTCCTGCTCCTTTTTTATTTAGTATTGTTTGTTTTTAAGGGAATATTTATACTTTTTTTCATCATTGCATTAGTACTTACTCCACTGTTACATTATGCTTTTTTATTTTTATCACAAACTCGATGATTGTTTGTTTATGTTTTAATTAGTTCATAGAAAAGTTCCAAGAGGTGAAGGAGGCAACCCGAAGTGCCAACAACAAATCATCAAACGGAACGGTGATCACGACCCCGGTGACGAGCGCCAACGCTAGCCCTGTAACGAGTAGAGCGAGCGGTGCCCCCCTCGGACCCGGTTGTGGGGGCTCCCTGAGTGAAGGGGGTCCGCTGTTAGAGCCTCCAGCCATGCAAGCTCAACCCCCCTGCACCAGCCCTGCCCCTCCTACCTCCGATGAGGTGCACAACACCAGCACGGGGGGCCTTCATCGCACGGTTCAGCCCTCCATCAACCAGGTTCCACACCTTATTAACTTATTAATGTATTCCGTTTGACACGAAAGAAACATTATGCACGCCGACCTTCGGATGAGACGTTACGCAATGGTGCCGAACCTGTACGATGTCAGGTACTCGATAAAGACCCCTGCCCTAGGTAAATAAAAATTTAGGACTCCCACAATAGAGTCGGGCTGATGTTCACCAGAGTGACGAAAGAGCGCTCTGGTGGTAGGCGATATGACCTTGTAGTTAAAGCCCGGACATGAGTCATAATAACTAACTAATCACATGTTGTTTGACACATAAGATTTAATAACCATTTATATATCTAATACATAAAGTATTCTGATGTATACATTATTATGATTTATCCTATTAGTACCAGGGTTTAATGGTAATAAAATCGTCGGTAATCACCGGCAACATACTTCCCCAGCGTGAATTCATTAGCTCTCCCATAAATTTCAATGACCCGTTTTGCCTAAAAATCATTAATTTACTAAAACAGGGACTTCTGAATTCTCATAACCTATTTTGTGTTGATACATTCATTACATCGGCAGTTATTAGGTAACTAATCTCCTGGTCCCTCCTTCCCTTCCGCTGATTTCACGGAAAATTAATATGTGTCGTCTTTATAGGGTTTTAAATTTACATAGGGAATTTCGTGTCAATACATTCATTATAAGAGTTTGTGTGTTAAACCGCCTCTTTCCCTTAGACTACGAGAAAAACTTTTGGGACTCTCACAGTAGAGTCGAGACTCTTCTCATCAGAGCGACGAAAGAGTGATAGTTGGCGACATGACCTCGTAGTTGAAGCCCAGGCATGAGCCACAATAACTGACTATTATTAGGTGAAATAGGGAGTTGAAACCCGACCGAGGCCGTTAGTTTATTTTATCTGGGAGGTAAAATAAACTTAAGCACGCCGTCCTTCGGATGGGACGTTGAGCGATGGTCCCGAGCCTGTGCGATGTCAGGTACTCGTTAAAGACCCCTACCCTAGGTGAATAACAATTTAGGGTAGGTAAAATTTAGGGCTCCCACAGTAGAGTCAGGCTCATGTCCACCAGAGTGATGAATGAAAGAGCTCTCTGGTAGTAGGCGATATGACCTCTTAGTTAAAGCCCGGGCATGAGTCATAAAACCTAACCTAAATCTGAAATTCAAGATATATATACTTTACACATTGGCTTCCGCCAAGGATTGGCAAGTGTGTTTCTAAAACCTTAAATCTTACGCTACTTTAACTTGCTAAATCCGAATTATAAATATAATAAAAGCGAATGTTTTCTAAAAATATTCGTCTATTTCACAAGATATTTATTTAAAATATATGGGAGTACATTCGGTATTGCTACCATCTTCAGCCATGATTTAACAAATATTGTATCATTATACCCATATATTTTATATATCTTGTGTAAAATAGACAATATTTCTAAAACACATTTTTTTTTTTTTTATAGTTTTATTAAGTGTTTCACAATATCTTTGCAAAAATGTTAAATATCATCGTATATAAACGTTGTTAGGTGAGCAAACCGTGATCAACTGGATTTCTATCCTCTTGGGCTAAATCTGACGAAGAAAAATTCCAATTCTTTGCATCCTACCTCTCAAAAATGTCTACTGCACATTCCGATATTATTGTTCCCGAGCAGACTTCGGCAGTTGAAAGCGTGCTAGACAACCCCTTTCTCTATAATTTATGGTTTCCAGATTTACTTTGTGAAGCTCCATTCTAGGAATAGATAATTAAAATGCACAATTTCTTTGTCAAACTTCACTATATATTCTCAAATACTCAACTAGTTTCGCCGTGTTAAGGCATTATCAAGAGTCACTTACAAACTGACAGAATTGGTTGACAGGGTAGAGGGTACAGTTAAGGAGGGGGTTTTTAGGTAATGACGGGGAATCCCTTGTTTTTGTTACTCTATACATTCCAATAAACAGATATTTACGAGATAATAATAAATATAAAATAAAAAGAAGAAAGAAAATGATATATATATAAAATCTAATAGAGCGAATCTAAGAGTAAAGTGTTGGTATTTATATAGGTATGACTCATGAATTATATAAATGTAACATATAATAAATATTAAAGTGAATAAAAACAAATACAAAGAATTTAAAGGCAAATTAAAACATCAAATGAAAATTATAGTATTCTCTGAATGTCAGTTGGCAAAACATTTCCACAATCATCAGACTCTTAGCTACTTGATATTTAAATTAAGAAGGGGGGAATGGTTCAGTTCTATTTGTTCATTTAGCATTATAATATCGTTATTTTTGTTCAGTTTATTTATTTCTACCGCTTCCAGTAAATTCAAAAGTGGACCTTTTTGGCAGATATGTATTATATTTGGTTTGTGTTGTGTGTCTATGGTATGTCCTGTTTCTGTGAGATGTTGGTGAAATGAGGAAGTGTTGGAGTTTGTATTTCTTGTGTGTTCCCTGTATCTAATCTTAAAGGATCTCCCTGTCTGTCCCGCGTATTTGGCATTACATTCTGGGCATTCCAATTGATACACTCCACATTTATCCATTAAATCTATTTTTTCTTTTGAATTAAATAATATTCTACCCAGATTGGGGTTGGATTTGAAGGCTGGATTCAAGTTATGCTTACTTAATTTCTTTTTTATTATTTGGGATAATCTACCAGTGTAAGGGATAGAGTAATAATTACATTTTTCTGTTTGTGGTTTAGGGTAGATATTATGATAAGTTATCTGTTTTAATTTACTAGATATTAGTTTGTCTATTATACTGGTATTAAAGTTATTGCCGGCTGCAATTTGCTTTAATTTGGCTATTTCTTGTTTTTTGTTTGTGTTCGTTAGAGGCAATGAGAAGCATCTATGTATCATGGACTTGAAGTATGCATATTTGTGAGATTCCGGGGCGTAAGAGTCATTGGGGATTATGGCGTCCGTGTAAGTGTCTTTTCTGTATATGTTAAATAGGAAGGAATTGTCTTGTCTTGTTATTGTTAGGTCTAGAAAGTTTATGTTGTTCTGTTCGTTCTCTATTTCTACAGTAAATTTTATATTTTTGTGGAGGTTATTAATAAAGTTATTAAATTGGTCCAACTGTCTGTCTGTGCCTGTGAAACCAGTTAGGACGTCATCGACATATCTAAACCAAAATAAAATATGTTTTTTTGCTAATTTTGTTTTTAGTATTTTATTTTCTAAGTTGTCCATAAATATATCTGCTAAGAGTGGGCTGAGGGGGGAGCCCATTGGAAGTCCAGATTTTTGAAGGTACGTTTTTTTGTTAAATTGGAAATAATTTTGGTTGAGGCATGTATTTAGTATTGACATGATTTCTATGTGGACCTTTTTCCTACATAAAATATGCTCTACTAAGTTGACAGTTTCTGCAGTAGGTATGTTGGGAAACATATTACTGACATCAAAAGAGACTAATCTAAATTTTTTACCCTTAAGATTAATATTATTAAGTTTTTTAGTGAGGTCTATGGAATTTCGTACGGTCTGATCAGGGTTAAAATGGGTTAAAAGTCTGAATTGATTGTTGAAAAACCCCTTTCTCTGCCATCTTCTAAATGCTTCCATCCTTCAGATGTCTTCTACATTATTCTTAAACACCTGCCCCAGAAAAACGCTTCCGGTTACGATTTATTAACATCTATCAAAGAAATCCATAATTTTTCTTACGTATACATATATAAACTCAAGAACATTATTAAAACATCTCTTCATAAAAACCTTGTAATTCACCTTAATAATTTTGTAAACATTTTTTTACGCAAGTGTATTTTTAAGGGGCTAATAAGATATAATGTTATCCATACGACATGTAATATCGTTATTTTAATAATCAATACAAAAAGTAAAGAGCTAAAACGTAAAAAAAATAACATAGTTTCTCAACTCAACATCTGTACTTGGTGTCCCGAAGCCGAGCTGATTCAATAGCAGTATTTGTTTGGAGTAATCTTTCTTTTCTCCAGTTAGTCATCATGACTCATGGCTTTAACTACAAGATCATATCGCCTACTACCACAGCGCTCTTTCGTCACTCTGGTGGACATGAGCCAGACTCTAAGATTCCTAAATTTTGCCTACCCTCAATTTTTATTCACCTAGGTATGTTTTTTTTTAACATCGCACAGATAAAGTGAACACAAGGGTCTCAGCCGGGTCTTGAACCAGCGATTTTGAGCTCAGGAAGCTAGCACGCATACCACTCAGCTACTGGCGTCCTCAATTTCGTTTTTCTAGATTTAATACTTGTCAAACTTTGGTGTGAAAAAAATACCCGTTTTTTCGTGCAATTTTTTAGAATGTAAGCCATTTTCAGTATCAAAAACCGAAAATGGAAAAAAAAAAGGATGAAAAAAGTGGATTCTTAGTCGAACTTCAACATTGAATATCCCAGTGAGTATCCAATAGGATTGCTCTGGTTCATGACCGATTTTTTCATCACAAAAAGGTCTAGTTTCGCATTTCATCAAGAAAAATATGTGAGCCCATTTGAAATAAGAAAGTTCGGAATCCCATGTGCCTGATATTCAAAAAATGTTTATGGTTTTAGATTCCTTGACAAAAAATTAAGGAGACACCCATGACACATATTTTAGTAACTCGCGTATTGTCAGAGCAAAGTAGTTGATCGTATAAAGTTGCGACACTCTGCATATGAATAGAAAAACAAAATATACTTTTTTAAAAGAGAAAATTGTTAACAATCTGGCATTATTCACGCATCTTGGTTTAATTTTTAACTTCTGGTGCTGGGGATTCCTTACCGTGGAGCGATATCAACAAGTGTCTCTCCCCACCACGGTCTCTACTATAATAATGTTAGACCCTTGCTTCAAAGATAATGACAATGAGTTTATCCATTGTGTTTCAGGCGAACGACAGTCCCAAGCACCAGTCGAACGAAGCCAAGTCTCCGGCCCCTCTCACCTCCTCATCTTCCACCGAAGTCCAGCTGAAATATGAGAACGATAGACTTAAGTTGGCCCTCGCTCACAGGTAGCTACAGCCGGCTCACAGCTCATAGCCCTTAGTTATGTGAACGTAGTAGTATTCTCAGGAAAATACATACAAGTTACTGAAAAATCCAGCACTGGAAATATGCGCGTAGTTGAGTTGCACCAAATAGTATTTTTCCAAAAATACAAGTGGGTATTAAATTAAAGGTACTGGAATTTTCAGTATGAAGAAGAATATAAGTTTATTCAGCTAAAGCAATTATACCAGACTTATGAACGTATAACAAAATGATAGAGAAGACGATAATAATAAATTTTCCTCATATGACATTAGTATGCATGTAAAATTCCAAAAAAGTATTACAGGCAATAACTTGATGAAAGCAAGCAAATAAATAAGATACTATGAATAGAGTATGAACAGTAATAATTAAAATAGATAAATAGGAAAGTGGATAGCACAAATTATATAAAATAAAGTTAAAATAAGTCAAGAGTTTAACGATGGACATCAGCTACAGTTATTAATATGTTTCAGTTTCCGTAACTCAAAATTAACTTAATCTCCCAAAGAACTGGGCATCGCGCAAGAAAATGTTGACTCGTCCAGTTCTTTCATATTGCACAGCTCACATCTATATAATATATCCTCTCTCCAAGCCATGTAATTCAAATTTAATAGCTGACCTCTCGTTGTGAAAATGTTTCTAACAAAATGCATATCGTCAGAGTGGAAATACCTAGTGCTATGTTAGTCGACTCTGGAGTACAAGCAGTGCTATATATATATGTTTTTCGTGTGTACCGGCCCCTTGTGGGGGCTTCACACCACCCGTCTGCCGCGTAGAGGGGAAATAGATCTGTTTTAGATTTTATTGATGTTGCTACGGCCAGCTGTAGGACTCCGCCACTCGCCGCAGCGATCGGTTGGGTCCTTCAACCCACCTTAATGGCGCTTCCCGAGACGGGACCAGGGCGTCTATGTTTTTAGATTTTGTGGCTGCCTTGCGTAGGGGATGATCGCAGGAGGGCCGTGTTAGAGTACCCAGCTATCATCCCCGGGGCTTGGTTATACTGCCTTCTTTTCACTCCGCCAAAACTACCTAGAACCCCTGGC
This sequence comes from Aradus depressus, assembly GCA_963662175.1. Taxonomy (NCBI): domain Eukaryota; kingdom Metazoa; phylum Arthropoda; class Insecta; order Hemiptera; family Aradidae; genus Aradus; species Aradus depressus. The sequence continues at coordinate 28,131,491 of OY759218.1, forward strand.
CTTTTCTACTCAGTTTTCTCTAGATGCTCTCTTTATCCTGGCCACAAGTTGTTCCACCCTCTCTCTCTAACTTCCACTCCCTCTCACCCTCAAACTTCTTAGCTGAACCCAGAATCCGTACCAAGAGCACTTCCGTCTTATTATTTCCGATGCTAGGTGCTTGGTCAATCTTCCAGAAGGGCTGCCCCATAATTCAAAGTACATATGCTAAGTGTAGTAACAATGGGTAGATGAAGTGCTTTATTGAAGAAATACCGCAGGAGTCTTTCCACCTCGATGTACTCTCTGTAACCCCTTTAGCACAGGATTGTTCTCGACCCTAGACTTCCCCTCCAAGGTTATTTTACTATTTTCTATTTGTGCTATTGGTAGCTTACTTTGCCGTACTTTCTATTAGATGGGGTCTCAAGGAAAGAGAGTGTAAAAATCATCTGTCTTTCAACTGCCTCTAGTTTGATGTTTTTGAAGTATCACTTTTCTTTTCTAGATAGCTTACCTCCACTCTCCTGCAGACCATTATTTTAGATTTCAATACTCACAGTACTTTTCTAGTCAGTTGATCGTCTGCTGTTCTGTTTATGGGCTGTCCGCTAGTAGCACCACATCCTTTGCATGCATCAGCATATGATTTTCCTACCCTTTATCATTATACTACCTTGCACATATTATTCTAAATCATTTAGGAAAATCGATAATATTGTCGGACTTAGTAGGCCTCCTGTTTTACCCCCATTTTCTCGTTGAAACCGTGCTATACACCTTGTTCTGTCCTCTGAATTTGTGCCAAGAAGCTTCTCTTGAAATGGAGTCGAAGGTTGCTTTATAATCTACAAAAAAAAAGATAGATAAACCACTATTAAACTTGACGTCAGTTATGTTGCAAAAAAATTGCCAAAGGTTCAATAGCCGCGCCTGAAACCTGCCTGATATTCTCATAGAATATTGTTGTTTATTAGCCATTCATTTAACCTGTTGGATAAGTAGACCATTAACAAATATATAAAATGGAATGCTTTTGTTTTAGTTCTGCCAATGCTAAAAAGTGGGAGGTGGAATTAGCTACATTAAAAAATAATAACCTGCGACTTACCAGCGCTCTACAGGAAAGTACCGCAAACGTGGACGAGTGGAAGCGGCAGCTGCACTCTTACAAGGAAGAAAATCAAAGACTTAAAACTAAATATATCGAGCTAGAAGCGGCAAAAGGTTTGTTCTCGCTTTATTTTAAAAAATAAAATGTTTTGGTGGGATTCGGAAGACAGTTTTTTTTTCATGTAGGGTCAGTCGGAGTGAATGTGATGTAGGCATTTGAATGCACTTTACATCAATTATTAAATTAAAACAGGGTCTGATTCTGGTATACAATTTCATCAAGAATGCTTCTCCATTTAATAATTAAACAAATTATTTGCAAACACATTTTTTATAATTAATGTTCTTAGCGAATTTGCTGTTGAACATCTACCGAATCCGAATCCTTACCAGTTAACGCAAAAATAAGATCTTCCCCTAGGTTTCTTTTTCCTAAAACGTCCCGCACTCACTTTTCTCGCTGACGTTGTTTTTAAACTTTCGTGACTGCTGGACGCCTAAAGATATTTATCATATTCACCCCAAAACACTAGGGGAATGGTTTAGTGTTTCTCTCTAAATCTCAAATATTTAATTTTTGTTTAGGTTTTAGTTAGGTAACATTATATGCACTGAATTTGAAACATTTTAGTAATTTTTTAATGGTTTATAGGTTATAAAGCTTAGGAGATATAGGGAAAGATTAATTGTTTGTTTCATATTGACCCCGACTGACCCTATATAATTGTAGGTGGAACGGAAGCTGCAGTTGAGTTGAGAAAAGAACTGGCCACCCTGAGGCTTCGAGTGGAAACTCTAGAGATCGAACTAAAGAGTAAGGAGGAAGATCTGAAAAGGGTCAGCTCCGGGAAGCAGCCTGCCGAGGACAGATGCAAGGTTTCGTACCGACACTTATTAGTCAAATTATCTTTACTACTTTCTTAACCCTCCGACGGGTGCGCCGTATTTTTCTAAAATAAACATCAATTTATCTTAATCGGTTCAAAAGTTAAAGGGTGATAATTCTTCACCTATACATAATGATAAGGTTTACAAATTTATCTGAATTTGTAATTGGACTCTATTTGCAATTTGAAATATTTTTCAATTTCAGACACTGCAACAAGAAAATGCGGAATTGCAGGCTGGGGTATCTCTTGCTCAAGCCCAGCTGGACACAGCCTTAGCCGCCCACGAGTCACAAAGACGAGTTATGGAAACACTGAACGCTCAACTGCTCGTTCGGATCCAGGAGCTCGCAGGCATACATCGAGAGGTGAGCCGATTAATTTACACAAACTACATTAGAATGAATATTATCATATCCCATAGAAATAAAATACGTCTTCCCACTGTTTTATTTTGACCAAAATCGGTTTTCAACTCAACAGCTTCATAATCAGTGGTACATCCCACCCACACAGCACAGCGGTCTCGTCCCACAACATCTTACTATCACATGTGAATTATCATATTCCTTATATTGGACCTGCCTAATAGATTTTTTCTTTCTTCCTTCCCAAACAGTAACCTTTTGTTACTCAATACAGTATTTTCTTGTTAGTTGAGGGATCAGTTGAATAGGAGAAGGACCCATATCAGGACGAGGTATTTAGTCCCAACTTTACAGCCTCGTATTCATCCTATGTGTGTTACTATATCCTTGTTTTTATTATTGCGAAAAGTCGAGAAGATACTATAATAGAAGGTTTTATTGAACAATATGCTTTAGTTTGATGGGCATATGAGAACTAGTTATCTTAAGTATAAATATAATCGGAAATTATCACTAGTTACACATTCTAATGTTGCTAATTATTTATCTTGTTTTTTTTTTGGTCAATATTTACAGTATGAAAATAATATTAAAACCATGAAATTGTTGAATTTCCATGGTCAAGGTATATGCAGAAACTAAATTACAGAATTATATATTTTATTATTATGGAACCCTTCAGTATGTGTAGCTTAGGGTGTATCGAAATTTTTTAAATTTGATGGCCCTACGAAAAATTGAAAGTATTTGACATGTAAACAATAACAGAATATCAAACAAACTATTGTCGATGCTTTAGGGGGTCCCACATTCGTCTCAAAAACACGATTTTCACGCTTTTTCGAGTAGTATATTAAGAACTGAAATTTTTTTCGATTTTATTGTTATTTGTCTGTCAAATTCCAATTCCAAGTCGTGCCCCACTTAATTACAAGTAATATCATCATAAAAACATTATTTCAAGTATTTAGAAGTTAACCAAGGAATATTAATTATAGACAAAATGACATATGAGAAATAAAAATTATTCAAAATGCTACCATTGCGTCATTTTAATGCGGATAACTTTAGTATTTGAAAATTTGATGAAATTTAGTGTAAATTCAATTAAACTCTATATAAGTGAAATTGAAATGTAGAAAAGTGAGCAATTTTAATCAATATAGGACAAAATTGAAAAAGAAGTAATGCAATTTTATTTATAATTACAACTATTTTTACAGTTTCATTCTTTGGACAAAACATAATCTCTTTTTGATTCAAACGTTGGCATAGATTTTCTCGTTTTAATCAAACTGATTATTTTACATTGCCTAGCATCATGACCGCATACTATCATTGAGGCTTCTGTGACAATTTTAACATGACGTTCAATGGCATGGGTATCGTAACTGAGCTTTGAATATACTACTCGAAAAAGCGTGAAAATCGTGTTTTTGAGACGAATGTGGGACTTTAGGGGAAGAATCGACAATAGTTTGTTTGATATTCTGTTATTGTTTACATGTCAAATACTTTCAATTTTTCTTAGGGCCATAAATTAAAAAAATTTGAATTTACACTAAATTTCATCAAATTTTCAAATACTAAAGTTATCCGCATTAAAATGACGCAATGGTAGCATTTTGAATAATTTTTATTTCTCGTCTGTCATTTTGTCTATAATTAATATTCCTTGGTTAACTTCTAAATACTTGAAATAATGTATTTTTACGATGATATTACTTGTAATTAAGTGGGGCACGACTTGGAATTGGAATTTGACAGACAAATAACAATAAAATCGAAAAAAATTTCAGTTCTTAATATACTACTCGAAAAAGCGTGAAAATCGTGTTTTTGAGACGAATGTGGGACCCCCTAAAGCATCGACAATAGTTTGTTTGATATTCTGTTATTGTTTACATTTCACAAATTAAAAAAAAATCGATATAGCCTAGTGTAGCTCTAATCTAGAAAAATCTCGTTTTATTAATTTATTATTATTATTATTTTTTCAGATTGCGACAGCTTTGCAAACATGAGTAAACACTCCTCTACATATCGCAGCGACAATTTCTCAAGCTTTTGTCAACTGTATATATCATTTTGCAGAAAGGCTCTAGGGTCTTGTGGGATGGTCTTCGTTCGCTGTTCGCTGTTGGTTGTTCGCTCTCATCCAGCCCGAACAAGCACAGACACTTCTAGGTTGAGGTTCGCGGCATATAAAAAAATAAAAATGAAATATACTTCTTTCGGTAAAGTTGTCATTCCACAAAAGTACATGTAAAAGTTGCGGTTTTGGCATGACACCATGTTCACGTTTAATAATTGACAATAATTTAGTTGGACTACGTTGGCTTGCTAATTGCATGCCATTTTTATACATCAGGTAAAGGGGGGGATTAGAATTTCCACCTTGGAAAGCCCTCTGACTGCAAAGTCAATATTGGTAATTCCAAGTCTACAGTAATGAAACCAGTGGTTTTTTAATGTATTTTTGTAGATTAGACATAACTTCCTAAAGAAGTTCGTTTTATCTATTTAAACCAATGTTGCGCATGAATAAATGTATGAATTTTTGTATAACACATTATTCATGGTCATTATTTGTTTAAACAGGGGCACTACCACCTACATACTTGTATAGAGATTATACAATACTTGATAGGATTAAGTATTTATTATAAATTCGTTCATTATTTTGTTAGATGTGTTGTGATGTATTGAAATATTTTTTTATTTAATTTTTCTGATTTCTAATTATAACTTTAGAATTGATTTCTATCGAGACTACTTCAATTTCTTAGTTCTATGGGTAGTGATACAAAGACCAATTTCTCCGGATATTATGTTCTTTCTGTTTTTTTTTTTTTAAATACGAGATTTAAAACATTTAATAAATATAAATTTAGTCATATAATTGAATAATTGTTTTGTAAATCAGATCAAAATAATACTTTTTAATGTTGACCTCAAATTGCACATGCGCCATTTTATAAGCAGATTTGTAGATGATTTATTGTAGAGATGGGCCTATATTGTTTTGAATAACAGATTACATTGGCCTTTATTTAATCAAGAAGACCAACATTTTAATACAGAAACTTTCAAACTTTGTAGAATGGTCCTTGTTTCACTCAGCCTTAGAATCGTTGCAATGAATTGCATTTGTCATCAATTGCGGTTGTTTTTTTTATAAAGTTTTGTTTTAGAGGTTTCGAATGTTTATTATTACATATCGTCGGTCTAAACGTGATACCTCATATGTGCAAAAAGCCAGGAGAGACAAAAAACTGATTTAAAAAAAAATTCTTTATAGAAACCCTCAATTTTTTCGACATTTGTATTAAGTGAGATGTATATGCATGCCATGAATTGTTTTTAAGCTAGTTTTCTAATCCAAGTAAAGAATTAACGTACTTCACAGAGTTTCGAGGTTTCACCTTAATTTCATTCCCATTTCTTTTGCAAGGTACGGTTCTTCCAACCTTATTTCATGGTTTTTCCGTTTTATGTCGTATACGAGGTCCCACTAGATCAATAAAGTTTTTTTTTGGTAAAGAAAAACGATTTTCGGAAAAATGTCGCTTACGAGGTATCACATTTAGGCCGACGATATATACATAAGTATATATATTATAAGTAAAGTTACCTTGAATGATTTTATAAATATAAGAATACATGAGTGGTGCAACAACGTTCAAAAGGGCAAGGAAAGCAGTTATAAGGAAGGGTCGGTGACGTGTTTCAGTGGCACAGGGCCCGAAACAGGGCGGACGTACTTCCCCGCGAACAGTCCTTAATGTGGCCACTCTAACTCTGTTATCCTTGCCAGGATGAATTTTGATAATTCTTGCCAAGGGCCATTGCATTGGGGCTGTGTCTTCCTTCAGAAGTACAAGATCTCCTGGCGGAGGATTGGGTTGCTCCTTTTGCCATTTTTTCCTTTGTTGAAGGGTTGGAAGATACTCTTGGGTCCAGCGACGCCAGACTGAGAATGTTGTTGCACCATCTGGTTCTTGCCCCTATCCCTTGGTGCACTAAGGATGTCATGCATCCCGCAGTAAGCCAAAAAGTATGACCACACTATAAAACAACCTCTGACCTGGTCAATACCTGTAGTTGTAATATTTGTCACATATAGAGAAAATGTGCAATCATAAGATCTTGGGCATGCTATGGAATCCAAAGAAAATACTTACCGTCATACAATTCAGCAATCTGAATTCGTTCCCACCAGGCCCACATCAGATGTTGTTCGTCCTACGTGCGTCATACTATACCTGTATTCATACAATGGTCCCAATTTCGAAAGAACACCCATTCTTATTGAAGATAAAGAAAAAATGTATGACAAATCCACGCTATTTTATTTATTTTTTTTCAATTGAACATCCAGAACTAAAAAGATGTTCTTGAACTTCTTTTTTTTTTTTTTCATCACTTAAGTATAGTTTTTGAGAGATTAATGCTAATATGAATTTTCCAAAAGAGTGGTATACATTTTTTCTCGATTATAAAGCGACTTTAAATTTCATGCATTTTCTGAAGAAAAATTTCTGTTCCGAGTAGTTATTGCGGAGATATACCAGGCTTAAATCTTAAACTGTATTTTTCACTACAGAGGTATTATCCTGATGTTTCTTTGTTTTTTTAAATCTTATGAATTTTTCCTCTTTAATGTCCTTCGCCTTATTGGAAACAACCCATGGTTGCTATATAGATATAGACATATCTTTGTAGAAATTATATTTACTTATTGGAAGGATTTTTCCTGTTTTTTAAAAATTCTTGTTGCCAATATTTACACGCGATTAGTTTCGCCTCTTACAGCATAGTCTAGCGTACTTACTACTTTTATTTACTTCATATGAACTTTATAACAATTTTCAATATAAATTGATTTATTAGATTGATTTCATTATAAATGCAAAAGTGCATATAATGCTTTTAAAACTTCTTTATTTCCTTAATGTCCAAACAAAATATTTGAATAATTCCTTAGAAAACTCTTGGAACATACTTTTTTTTAAACATAATGAAATTTAAAGTAGTATTCTAATCTGTTAACCAATCCATTTAGGAAACAAAACGTACTGTTAGTATCTCGGTTAATGAAGGTGATGAATTTATTAGAAACTCTTCATTAGATGTAAAGTTTTTTGTGCGAGCAACCGTTTTAGAGAAAAGTGGGTTGTACTCAATTGGACCATCCTTGTTCTTGGATGATGAATCTATGTACTTGGGTCAAGAGATTATGTGTCATTGCTTTACACGACGATGCTACTTCAGCTCATGCCCTGAAAAAATAACCCTCTGGAACAGCAAAATCGCATTTTGGGGTTAAAGATCACGGCACCTTTTTATTGTTGCTTTCGACTTGGCGAACCGTTCATGAGAAAAACGTGTTGCTTTTTTATCGATTGTAATGGCAATTTTCATTAAAAATTTGAGAATAATTCAGAATTTTGTTTTTATTACTTTAATTAGTTTTTCTGTTGATACAATAAAAAATATAACGAGATTGAATAAAACAAACTTATTTTTTGAAATATTGTCTATTCCACTAAAGATATATATACATATAACTACCGGTTTCGGCCGATATGTATATATATCTTTAGTGGAATAGACAATATTTCAAAAAATAAGTTTGTTTTATTCATTTATTACAAGTTTCCACAATATGTCCGCGTTCCTCAACTTAGAAGTTATAACGAGATTAGTTTTATATTAGATGAATCAAGTTGGAAGTACATTAATGCTATATTGCCCTAATAAACCAACGGTATTTCAGTTTCTTTTGATTAGTGTGAGTGGACTGACTGTCATGTATGAGGCTGAAATTGTCAGGTCGTGAGTTGGTTGGGTGGAACCCTTGATGTTATGTCGACTCTAAGGCAATTCCTCGAAGGTGGCTCATGTGTAGGGCCCCCTCCGAGCGGACATTTTTCACATAAGCAGGCGTTTCAAGGATTTGACATCAGGTGTAACTATCAAAAATTACTTGCACCTGGATATCGAAGAATTAAGGAGGCTCGAATGCATTGACGTATGAGCAGGATCGTAGGGGTCGATCATTCTCCATATAATTGAAACATAACTTCTTCAAAAATAGCTTTTCTGTGTCTACATAACGTCTTCTCTATTTCATCCTCAACACAAACGCGGTTGACAAAAGGAACAAAGATATCGTTAGCTTACTAGGGCTATATAACTCAAATCTAGTTTGCATGTGATTCACCTCATATAAGCCTTTAATATATTTCTTAACAACACACGAACTTGAAACTGAATAATTTAGTAAATAAACTATATCTTTCTTACATTTTTATTTTGTTTGTGAAAAATACAGTATAATTGATAATATGAGCGTTCTTCTCGTGAGTAGTTTCTGACCAATGTTTACCTCGAGATTTTTGTTCCTCTCGGAGAATAGAATCGGTATTAACAATAAAAACAATACCTTGAACTTCGACGACCCTTCCTCCAAGATGGATTTTGCGGTGCCTTATTCGTAGGTTATTTTTTCCACATGAGCTGAAGTATCATTGGTAAAGCGGTGACACTTAATTTCTTGACGCTGATATATACTGATGTATTGCAGTGCCTAGTTCTGTATTTGACTCTTCTTTTCTATTTAACATTATTAGTCGCTGTTTACTTGGAGACTGTTTTTGTCTTATTTGTTTTACTGAATTGGACATTGTAAGTGAAAATATCTCTCTTAGTTTTGTTGTTATTATTAATTTGTTATTTATTTTTAAGTATAATTTTTTCTGTAGAATATTATTTATTTTTATAGTTTTTTAAAGTGTTTTGTACTGACGTGATAGTATATTAATTTTTAAGTGTATTTCTGTAAATAAGGTGTACGAAGCCAATCAAAACATTATTATATGAAATAGAAAATATAAGTAAATTGTGTATCGTGTAATGCAGTGGGTTGGTTAAGTCCCATTCCCTTCTTCATTTTCAGACGAATCATCTCGAATGTCATCAAGTTATGACCTCGGTTGAAATCTATCCAATTTCGATCGCCTGATTTGAGTGAAAATCTTTAGTCTGAAATGTGTTTTGCCTGTCAATATGGAACAGGAGTGATTCCTTTGCCCCGAAGTACAGGAAGCCATTCCTTGAGTCTGAAAAGCAAATTTTGCTGGAGGACAAAGTAAACCGAGCGATCTATAAAAAAATATATTTTTTTCGGGTCTGTACAATTTGCTGCTACTTGGAGCTCTGAACTCGACTCCGTTCATGTTGTTCTATTAAGAAGTAGACGCTGAACCTCAACTATCGGCCACACCCAGGAACAAACGTACTATTTCGGAATAATTTATATTCTCCAGTGTTTACTTCCCTAGCTACGAGTAATGTAGGGGAATCTGTGTGATCGGTAAGAAATTCTATGTTGAGTTTTTGCCGGTATCTCATTTCCGACCACCCTGAATCCAAAAATGATAAAAAAAAAATTTATATATATATCTGTGAACATAACTCCTGATGGAATGAAGTGAACATAACTCCAAATCGGGCAACCGAGAAGTGGAGTTTACTGTTAGAGGGGAAACTTAGTGTAACAATGGCGGCTAGAGGTAGGGGAAACAAGAGGCTGCAGGGAAAGGAGAAAACCTGATAACCTTCTTATAATTGAATTTATTTTCTAATTATTTATAGTCTAAACTAATACTACTAAGAATGTTCTTAAGTTATTACTAATTAATCCTCCTAAATTATATGAAAATAAGTACTATTACCAAGAAAGGGGAGCCAGCTGGTTCGCATTGATTACTGGCCTACCTGTGCAAAGAAGTCTCATCTTGTCCTTGCTTGATCAGTCACAACTAGAATGAATAGAACAGTCCGAATTACCTAGCGCTGTCACTGCTCACATTTCACTCTTTACACCTTTTTCCTTTTTCATAAGTGATGATCCCCTTTGGAGCCACTTTCCGCCGTCACCTCACTGGACCGGGTTTCTTGGCCTTCTGAATGTGTGCGTTGTTTCCTGCTTTATAGGGGTTCATCATCCTTTCCTGCCTGCCATCCTATCACCATAGGTCCATTGAGAACTCTGCCATTACCATAAGCTCTCAGACATCGCGACTACGGCTACTAGGGTACCGACAACGTACCCGCTTATCCACCCCTCCCAGGTGCCCCCGCTGGCTTTCTCCTATCTTAATTGTTTTACGCGTTCGCCCGACTCCGCCCAGGCCACCCAAGCTTCACCTTACTGGCCAGATGGACATAATTGAGCTCCAGTAGTTGCCGTGAAGCCTCCTGCACAGCGGGATCGCTCGCGCCCCCTTCGAATCAACATTTTAAATTAAATCAAATTCTTATCAGAGGAAGCTCCGTTTTTCGACTTGCGCTATAGTATCCCGTTTAGCGTTCCATGAACACCTGATTGTGGCACTTCCGCTTCCAGTTATAGACTCTAGGCACTATGAACAGGATCATGTGCCATATCCTTGGGCTTCAACTATATAACACTGCCTAAAACTAGAGCTTACCCCAAGGATACCACTTGCTTCCTGTCGTGTTAAAATGCCTATTGGTAGAACTTTACCAATCCACTGTTCCTAAGTATAAACATTATATATATATTTCAATATATATCAATATAAATTGTTTTTTTGGGTCATTCTATGCCGTCACCCAATCCTCAAGTAATCGGTCCATTTGTAAAAATTGGAATAGATTCAAAACAAAAAAAATGTAAATAAATAAAAGAAATGTTTTTTTTAATAGTGTATTCCACAAAAAATGTATACATAATCTACCGGTTTCTCAGATTAAACCTGACGATGGTGTAGTGCCGAAGCGGTGGTTTATGTATACATTTTTTTGTGGAATAGAAGATATAAAAAAAATAGTTTGTTTTATTTATTTAATACAATTTTTCCCAATGTGTCTGTGTTTTTTCAATTTACAAGTTGAAAAAAGGTAAGTCTAGCCATTGTTGATTCTTGAAGTCATAAAAAAATAGAAACAAATCCATTAATATGGATGGGACATTTTAAGACTGTGAAAAAAAAAAAAAAATGTTTACGAGTTCTTATATGTTTTTAGGAATAACTTCTTCAAGTGATGAATTATTTGCTCAATAATCATCCGGTTACTTCCCTTGAATAGTCGGATACATTTTTTAATTTGATAAAAAAAAACTTTTACATTTCTTTACGAACAGGACAAATTTTAGACCCAGTGAAAATGTCTCATGTTCTGAAGATATTCTGTCAAACGCTTATATTTCGGGCTTTAGTTACTTGTCTTCTCACCGACGAAGAGGGATGTGTTCGTTTTGGTTGCGCATTTTTTTTTCCCCTCATACATAGAACTTTTATGAACTTTTACAAGATGGTCCTACAAACAAAAGTTACTATGGGCTAAGCCGTAAGTGATACGGTTTTTGTAGAAATCAATGAAGTATGTAGCATTTTGGGACTGAATTGCTTCAGTCATAAAACTCTAAATAAAGACCACAAATGATGTTTAAGCAGTAAATTTATTCACAACCCTCAACCAAGAAAGCGGAAGTCTTCCTTCCCAACATCTCATCCCACACGATCCCATAACTATCTTCCTCAAGACATCCTAGATCTCACTTCCGAAAGTGTCATGCTCGAGCCACATGGCAGAAAGAGGACACGCTCGCTTTTCACTTTCAACTTTCCCGACTTTTCAAGGAGTATGTAATACACTATAGTGTATATAAAACGCTGTAGGAGCCTCAACATAACGTAAACAAAAGTTACAATACCTGAGAAGCTCCATCCCACGTAGCCCTATATAGAAGAAACAGTGTCCTAAAAACAAGCCAATTTGTGCAGGGATTACATATAGCACAAAACTCGACAACTTGAAGCATTGCTTGTATACACTTCCATCAAACTTTATTAATCCCTACAAAAACCCTATCTCTTAGATCCCATAATACCTTTTATTTTTAAAATCATTCTTACAGGTTCATAGGGGTTCCACTAATGTACGCAAAGAAGAAATTGCGCAACCAAACTTACATGAAAATTGCCCATACTTCTTCGCTAGTTACTATGTGAATATTTGTAAAGGGGGCTCCCACACGCAACGGAAAAACCGAAGGATTGCCTCGAGGCGCCGGGCCTTGAGGCGAACCTAAATTATGGGGGGTCTCCACACACTACGGAATATACGAAGGCCAGCCTTAAGGCACTCCAGTTTGTGTGTTCGCGCAATGGCGTCAACAGATGATGCTCTTGCTGTTGTTGGTTTATTGTTAGCTATCAAAAGTAATAAAAAAAAAAGTGAAGCGAAAGTTGTGGACTAAAGACTGGTGACAGAAAAGGAATGTTTACTCCCATGTAAATTTATTAAAGGAACTGAGGTTCAGTCCGAAAGATTGGCACAATTATTTGCTGGTATACCTCGTCTGCAGCACTGCCTGTTCTTATAGATTCTTTGATCTTTTTTAATTCTTTCCGAAAACTGCTACGCATATTATTAATTTTTTTATTGTTAGCTAGAGGCTCCACTTCTTTCATTTTTTCCAGTAAACTTTGGTAAGCAGCTTCCTTTTTTGTCCGGTCATGATAATCTTTTGATGTAGTTTGCCACAATCACGGCAAATCTCTTAACAGAGCTATAAATTCCTCTTGATTTTGTTTTGCACGGGCCATGATTTTACATGCAAAACTGGATTTAATCAAACACGTGCTCTTCTCACACACAACTAGAGTACAACTGAATCGCCTCGAGGCCTACCGCCCACCCCTCCACACGGTCCGATCGGCCTTGAGACGAGACGCCTTGAGGCAAGACGAATGAGATTTTGTATTGAAATTTCCGGCCTCCAGGCGTAAGATCCGCAGGAATACCTCAACAGAATTCTCCATCCACACATAGAGGTTTTCCTTGAGGTCTTACGCCTCGAGGCATGCCTTCGGTTTTTCCGTTGCGTGTGGAGCACCCTTAAGAGTTAAATAATAAATATTACAATGTTACCTATTACGGACGGTATACGCAATTTAACTATAATAAATGCATACAACAGTCTTTTTTATTAATTGAATAAAAATATTATACAAAGAGGATGATTCAGGAGTTTCGACTTGGCAGGTATTATGGATATGAGGATTAATAATTCTCCCTTCCTTTGCTCGACATTGTCCGGTTACTCAAGCATCATCAGCAAAACAAACGCCCTCGCTAGTTGAGGGCCATAGCAAAATTAATACGTATTTATTTTTCATTATAATAATCAAGTTATACACAAAATTACTACACTTAAAGCTAGTTGCAAACGATTTTGGCAGAATGATATGAGGAAGAACTGAGTCACGATTTTCGGAGGATAAACGAAAATTGTACTTTACCTAAATGTACAAAACAAGTCATATTACATTTATTTAAATATATATGAATTCGATCATTTCATTTCCTCGCTCAAAATCGTAATTTATGTTATACTTTATACTCTTAAAGCGGATTTTACATGCGCAGTAAAAATGCAAAGGGCAGCAGCAGAAAATGCACGCTATTGGATGTGAGTCATTTAATTCTAAAAGCACAGAAACCACAGCGTGCATTTGCTGCTGCTGCGCTTTGCATTTTTGCTGCTCATGTAAAGTCAGAGTAAGTATTACAGTCAGTGGTTACCTCAGGGGGAGCTTCTAGAGGTCCGAGTCTTCCAAATTGATAACAAAAAGTCTGCAGCGCTAACCACGGAAACTGCGGACCCCCACCCTCGTAGCCTAACTTTGCCCCCCTCCCCTCCTGCTCAAAATTCTGGCTACGCCTCTGTATCTATATATATACACGATAAGTACAATTTATACAAGGGTAATAATAAAAAAAAAAGTACAAAATAATAAATAAATTCAGCTTCATCCAGCTTGAGAAACACCATCGCGATGAGGCCACCCTCATTCATCCAATTTAATGTAGGTAGAGGAGATCCCCCGCACCACCTCGTTCTGTCAGCCTTCAGCATTGGTTTCAGATCGAGAGGGATAGGAAGGAATGTGGTACTTTAATGTAATAAGTCTCTCGGCCAGCACCGCCTCAATCTTCGGGGAGGATTGTCGGGATGGGAATGGGATGACAGAGAATTCATAATTAATTACATTATCTTGCATCTTTGTAATATCGTTCTGTGAGAAATATATATATATATATATATATATATATATATATATATATATATATATATATATATATATATAAGTTTCATTGGCACCAAATAATTTAATTGGGAACATTAGACAGATCTATTGAAAAAGTACAATTTAAACATTTATTGTATGAGATATTTGTCATGGCTTTATCAGTCCTTTTTATTCATAAGAACATCCATGTTTCAATAATGTTGAACAAAACGATAAGAGGGCGCCAGTAGCTCAGTTTGTCTACAGAGCGCAAGATCGCGGGTTCGAAACCCGGCCGAGGCCCTTAGTTTTTTATCTGAGAAGTGATAAAACCTTGAGCATGCCGTCCTTCGGATGGGAGGTTAAGCGATGGTCTTGAGTGGAACTCCTAGGCGAATAAACCACAGTTGAGTCAGGCTGTGTTCACCTGAGCGAGGAAAGATCGCTCTGGTATTAGGCGATATGATCTTGTAATTAAAACCCGGGCATGAGTCATAATTACTAACTACATTAATAGTTATCTGTAATAATAATATATCAATAAAAGTATTTAAAAAATAGAGAACAATCTCTAAACCTATAATAGTTTACTAAGAGAGTAGTAGGCTTTAGCCCATAAATAATTGCTTACGAATTATAATTACTTCGGGTTCTACTTGGGGACAAGAATTAAACCGACGTTATGGACTACTCCGAAGACTATTTTTTCCAAAATGAAGTAGCTTGAGCACGTTGTACCAGGTCATGTACATGTACATTAAAAGCGCAGAGCCCTGTACCATATAATCTAGAATTTCTACAGTTGAGAACATAATAATTTCTCGATTTGTCTTTTGTGCGAGATTGTGTCAAATGCCTCAGAATCGGAACAAAGACTAAAAAAAAATATATAGAAAGTAATCACAGAGAAAGCACTTTTCCAGGTATTAAATGTCAATTCTAGCGTAGATATCTGTCGTAGAGGTACGTTAAATGTTGGACCATCCTTCCCATCTTATAGTATTTTTTTTTCAATAATGAGGAAAATTTGTTGAAATAACTCTTAAATTGTATACACAATTCGCGTAGCTAGTAAAGGACTGACCGCTCCCCCGAGCCCAATTTTGAAGAATTCCCTTTCCTTGTTGTATTTTTTTTATATATAAAAAAAAAAAATCATTTCATGAAGACATCACTTGAATATAAATTCCCGATCTGCACGCACTTGTGCTGCACTCTGTGTTTTTTTCACCGTAATGGAGGAAAGTAAATATTTTTTTGGGAGGGGTGGAGAGTACAAATTCTTTTTTGGGGTATACAAACTTCAAGGGGACGGGGGTGTTTAAACCCCGAGTTTACAAAACAAAACAAAAACGGTCGATTGAACTCCTATAGCTGAAGACAATCACCATATTTTCATTTTCATGCAAAAAAAAAAAAAAAGTCGTAAGTGAATCACCAGCTATGTACTTCCCCAGCACGAATTCATCAATTACGTTTTTGCTTTACCCCCAATGACCGTTTGGGCTATAACTCAATATTTGACTAGTGGCTTCTGAGGATCCTTTTACAGAGGATGGAACTAGACAGATTGCCGAGGAGGATACTGGAGGGACACCCGGGAGAACAAAGAAGAAGAGGTAGACCTCGCTTACGTTGGCTGGAGGACGACCTCAGAACGAAGGGTGTGAGAAGATGAAGACGGGAGGCCGAGGATAGAGAAGAATGGCGGAAGATGGTTGCGGAGGCCCAGGTTCTACAAGGACCGTAGCGCCAGGGAAAGTAAAATTAAAGTAAGTAAAGGCTTCTGAATCCTCATATTTTTTGTGTTGATATATTCATTACATCGGCAATTACGGTATTTGAGTCGAGCCCCCTTCCTTTCGATCGCGAATTTTCGAATTTTCGCGAAAAATTTATAAGTCCTATTCTTATCGAGTTTTGAATTTAAATATAAAATTTCATGTCGATACATTCATTAAATCGGCAGTTGTGATTTTTGTGTTAAGCCTTCTCCCTAATTCCCCTCTTTCCTGTGGCCGATTTGTCGGATTATCAGCGGAAGGAGGGGATAGGGAGGAGGCTTAACACAAAAACCCTAATAACTGCCGATATAATGAACCAATATGAAATTTTTTATTTAAATTCAAAACCCCATAAGGATGGCATCTATAATTTTCCGCGAAATAGGTCGAAGGCAAATGGAAGACTAGAGAAGGAGGGCTCGACTCATCGACTCAAATACCTTAATAACTGGAGTTGTAATTAATGTATCGGCAAAATTCATATGTGAATTCAAAACACGATAGGGATGAAACTTAACAATTTTTAGAGAAATCGGTAGAAGGGAAGGAGGGACCAGAGAAGCAGGTCGACTCAAATATTCTATTAACTGCCGATGTAATGAATGGATGGACCTGAAATTTCATATTTAAAGCCAAAATCCAATGAGGACATAACCTGACAAATTTCAGCTTCATCGGCAGAAGGAAAGGATCGGACTTTATCGACACAAAATTTAGTATGATGATTTCGGAGCCCCGATGTTTGAACTCTTGAATATTAGCGCAAACGGTCAATCGATTTTGGAGGGGGAGCGAAAAGTTAATTGATTAATTCCTTCTGGGGAAGTACATTGCTGGTAATTTACTGACAATTTTTCATGATAGTCATAGAACCAAAAAATGGCCACTTCCGGTCCAAGACAGTGAAACTCACCCTACTAAAAACTGCAAAATTGAAATCTTTATTGAAATTTCTTGTCTGGGTAACTGAGAAATGCCCCCTAATATTTGTTTAATCTAACAAAAAATATCAAATATTTGATGGTGATGCCCCCCCTCCAAGAAATGCATTTGCCTCTTTATTGGTTCCTTCTGAATTTTGACTTGAAACGTCTTTCATTTCGGTTAATAAGGGGTCGCTTGCTAAAATCGCATGTAACGAAAACATGTAACACTAATATCGCCTATATCTTTGCTGTATCCTATATTTGTAGAGGAAAAAAGCCATTACTCGATTACGCATGTATCGCGTGCGCAGATGGCACCGTTTTCGCGCCATGCCTGATGCAATCAAAGCTAAATTTTGCATTGCGCGGCGTTCACAGAGGCTTAGCTCGGCAGTACGTTTGTCGATCCGAGCAGGAGTAGTCGCTGATGATCGTTACTGATGCCACACAAAGTTATAAACTATTCTCAAGTCTTGTTATAATTCGTTCTGAGTTATTGTCAACTAATTTTAAGTAATAAGTGAGCTGTAAAATAATTTAATGGTAATTATTCCGAATCGGGCCTCCACCCGAAATTGTTTTTTAGTAATTCGCATAACCAACAGCAACATGAAAACATTAATATTGAGTCGGGGGAAGGAAAAAAAATATACATATATCTAGTTCATAAAAAAAATTAATCTCTAAATATAAACGATATAATATGTCAACTATTCTTTATTTTTTACTTAATATTAAATGAAATAATCTAGGATTAGAGCATAAAACTGTAAACAACAGTACGAATTTGAAAAATCCAGTTGATGTATCTGAAGAAATAAAATGTTGACCCTCCCTTCGGTCCTTTTAGTGAAACAGTCCATGTTCTCCTGATATAGAGAAACCGCATGGGGGACCATAAAAAAAAATATCTAACTGACATATTATATCGTTTATATTGAGAAATAATTTTTATTTAGGAACTATTTTTTTTTTTTACTTTTATTTATTCTAAAATCTATATAAACAATAACAATAAGCAGAAGTGATGACTAAGATGACATGATGAAATAATAAGTAATACAAAATATTTAAAACATATTAAAAAGCAAAAAAAAGAAATGAATAATACAAAATACTAGCAAACATATACAAAAATAATAAACAGAATACGTAATCAATGGTAAATGAATAAACAGAAAGAAATGAAAGAGATAAAACGAAAAAAAAAATAATAAAAAAAAAATAAATGGAAAAAATAAAATCAAATAAAAATAATTAAAAATATATAAGAAACTCGACGAGGACAGCACCAGTAGGATTTCCGCACATTGCTATATACTACTCTCCAACTAGTGGAGAGGGGAGGAGGCGGCGGGAGACCAGCGGTGACCCTCCCACCACACTGCTCAACCATCCACTGTTCCCAGCAGTGGAGGAAGACCAGGAGGCGGGGCGTCGAAAGAAGGATAGAGAGACGTGAGGGGAGAATCCGATCATCAGCACTCCCTTAAAAATGGCCTGTGAAGAAAAAGAAAAAAAAGTAATAATAATAAATAATAAAATAAAAAGAATAAATTAATAAAACGCACAAAAAAAAAAATAAAAAAATTTAAAAAAATATATATATATAAAATACAAATTAAAGTAGATCGAGAAGCCAACGCCGCCTCAGCCTTCTTGGAGGATTATGCGGATGGAATTGTGGTGACAAGGAATTTAGGAACTAGATATTTTTGTTATGCTCCCCCATGGATCAAGAGAACCTGAACTGTTTCACTAAAAGGACAGACCGATGGGAGGGTCAAAATTTTATTCCTCGGATACATCAACTGGATTTTCAATCGAACGTAAAAAAAAATTAAAAAATATGGAGTAGGTATATAAAAAGAAAGAAGAAATTATAAGCGAACGTAAAAAAAAAAAAAATTTAAAATAAAAAAAAAATCATTTTCGCAAAAAACTATATTATTATAGAACTTATTCTACTGTCATTTCGACTAAAAATGGAAGCCCGGTTTGGAATAATTACCTAATTTAATATTTCCAAAATTATGCAACATTTTCTAATTGTGAGTATAATATAATTACACGACTGTTGTAAGTCATCCAGAAAATTAATTGTAACAAATGAATTATAAATTAATAAATCCTCGATTTGCAGACATATTCATATATAAGTGATCCAAAATTACACAAGGTAATATTATCAGATTATAGACATGTCAATAAACAGGGTGTACATGATCTAAGTTAATTAGTAATCTGTGTATACATTAATTAACTTAAGTAACTTATGTACTCCCTGTATATTAACTTAAATCTTGTTTTATGGATCTCATTTTTTTTTTACCAAGAAATGAATTGAACAAATAAAATATTATTACATTGAAAATGTACTGAAATTTCTTCCCTTCCTTCCTTTTCAATGAACACACACACGATGTTTACACACAATTATGAGAGTATTAATTGGACTCATACGGTTTTTTCTACTTTAATGTTTACAATTTTTTTAGGAACTTCTCTGCGGCTTTCGGCCGCACATCCCGTCATTTTCTTCCACCATAATTTTAGTACTTCCCCATGATGAATTAATCAATTACGTTTTTGTTCTCCCTCTAAAGTCAATTGACTGTTTTGGCTGAAATTCAATATTTGACTTACATAATGGCTTCTGAATCCTCATATTAAATTTTGTGTCAATAAATTAATTACATCGGCAGTTATTGGGGTTTTTGAGTTAAGCCCTCCTCTGATCCTCCTCTTTCCTTCAGCCGATTCCGCTGAAAATTAATAGGTTTCGTCCTTATGGGGTTTTCAATTTACATATGAATGTTGTTCCAATACATTCATTACAACGGTAGTTATTAGATAAGTAATTAGATTTATCAGTCCAACATATTTTTTTATTTTTACCCCAACTAGTTTCGGCAATTTGCCATCTTCAGGTGGTGAATCTGAATATACATAAACCAAAATTATATTAGAATTTACGAGCTTTTACAGTTCATGTCAATCATTAACTAATAAATAAATAAGTTAAAAATAAAATATAACAATTTAAAAATACGTAACAATTACCAAATGTTCAATAAGTTATAATATTTGAATTAAAAACAGTACAATAAATTAAAATATTCTGAATTGAAATACCTTACTAGAGAAGAGGTCAAGGGACACATTGGAGTATCATCAGGGAACAGCTGGACACTGGCTGACTGGAAGACTCCCACTCCCCAAAACAAAGCTCAGGAAGGGGGGAGGGGGGGGGTTCAAATTGAGTTATCCTATTTAAGCAGAGGTCTTTTTTTGTTTTTAGACATTTCTTAATTTCTAATTTTTCGAACCAGTCGAGTGTGGGCCCTTTATCTACGAAATGTAAAAATTCCACATTTTTGTCTGCCAAAAACCTGTGACCTGTGGCTATGAGGTGGCCTTTGAAGTCGGAAACTCTACTAGATCTGGGTAAATGTTCCCCTATTCTTGTAGAAATCTTTCGACCTGACTGGCCGACGTAGGCAGCCCCACATTCGCAGGTAATTCGGTAGACACCACTTCTATCTGGAAACTCAACTTTATCTTTCGGTCTCGAGATGAGGGCCCCTAGGGGGTGGACAGTTTTGAATCCGACACAGAGTCCTTCATTCCTTAAAATGTTTGCTATATAAATAAAAAATTATGTTGGACTGATAAATCTAATTACTTATTTAACAAGTTAGTCCACTACATCTGCCTACCACCAAGTAATGTAGTTATTAGAGTTTTTGTGTTCAGCCTCCCTCTTCACTCTGGCCGAAAATCAATAGGTATCGTCCTTATGGGTTTTTAAACATGGACAATTTCGTTCACATTCATTTTATCGGCTGTTAGGGGATTTTGAGTTGAACCCCCTCTGATCCTTCCCCTTCCCTTCTGATTCTGCTTAAAATTAATAGATGATGCCCCTGTAGGGTTCTGAATGCAGATATAAAATTTCATGTCGATATATTTATTCTATCGGGAGTTACCATGTTCACAGACAGATTTTTTTAAAATTTTTGGAATCAGGTGGAAAACGTAGCATCGAATTTCTGACCGATTACATAACTTCCCCTATACTTCGTATAGCTGAGGAAGTAAAAAGCCATAAAAACCATTTCAACCTCCTGGATTCCAAAATTAAAAAAAAAAATAAAAATCTGTCTGTATGTGTGTGTCTGAGAACACGATATCTCGGCATGTACAGGATGTTTCAGTTGAACTGTCCATAGCTCTGGAAATTTAAAGGATCAACAATAATAAATAATAAATGAAGTTTATAAACAAGGGTCTGGATATGTTTCCATGAAAAGTTATTGGAAATAAAAATTACCATTTATTTTTAAAAAAATCCTCAAAAAAAATATTGGTTATTTTGCAAAATCATGTTTTTTTTTTAAATAAAAAATTATGAAAAAATTCTATCTAGATTCTTGTTGTCTTCAATAGTTTCCTACTAATATTCAGAAGCTGTTTTGAGTTAGATTCCACCCTAGGCCCATTCCGATTTGGCGCCTCCCCAGGTCCCTTCTAAAAAAAAAATTGTTTTATAGTTAATTATAATTATCAATATCGTTATTATATTATTTAAAAAATAGTACGAAGAAAATGAGAATTTTAATTTTCAATTTTAAATGAAATAATTTTATTATTAATTACTCTCAAAAAACTATAGAAGAATCACTAAAATATCACATAATACATTTTTTTTGTATTTTTCTCTTTCGTATACAATATTATTTTATTAAATTATTATTTAGGCAGTGAAAAAATAGTTTAGGTATTGTTGCTAATTGTTATGTTTTTTTAAGTTATATATATTACATACTACGAAAAAATATAATAACAATCATCTTATATCAAATTAATGATTAAATAACAGGTTTTTAATACTTACTTCAGATGAACATGATGTTTTGTTTGTCTTCATGAGACGATGATAAATTTGAAAAATTCGTAGTCATAAAATTAGATATTTTGGGAATTTTTAAAAATCAATTGTCCATTTCTGCTCTTTTTTTAGCTTGTTTTCTGCGATTGTCAGCACCGCTGAGTTTTTACCGGCAAGAACTTATGTTTAATTTAAATAAAATAGAAATATTATCTATTACTTATAAGAAAAAAAGCCAATTTAAAACATTTAATATATTCGTTTCATTATTAAAAAAACAAATTATATATCTTAAATAATATTAACACTTTCACACACTTAGAATGTTGAAAAGATCGAATAGCATACAAGACTAAAAGTATCGCTTATTAAAAACAAAACAAAGATACACTAAAACATCACGATACAACATAACGCTTGAAGACGACGATGCCACGAGTTTCGGTGTTCGGGTGACTTACAACAGTTAACATATAAACAATGAGTGCACTTAAAGCTTGAGATGATACATGATACTTGGAACTCATTCAAGCTATATAGATTTTTTAATTTTTAGTCGCCCTTCAAATTTTGGCGCTCTAGCCTCGGGCCTCGCGAATTGCCAATATTCCATTTATATTTTTGTTCAGCTTCTTGTAAAATTTCACAAATTTAAAAATTAAAAAAAAATTTTTTTTTTTTTTTTGAAAAAAAAAACACAAACTTGTACCAATGCTGGAGGAAGTGGGTTAGAATTTCATGGAGTCATACATGACCAAAGGTTGTAAATAAAATGTAACACGCAGAAGAAATAAATAGCCCTTCCCTGATTTCAGGTTCAAGGGCTATAAGTTTTCTTAGTATTTATGGCTTTTGAAAGTTCCATAATTCCATGTGGGCTTTATTATATATTTCTACTGATTACTTTCTACCATTGTCGTAACTTCACTGGAATTCCTGAGTAAGTAGTTTCACGAAAAAAATGACATTGCCATTGTTATAATAATAATAATATTTATTACCGTTAAACCATAACTTAACTTAAACCATAATAATTTACGTCGTAAGAATGTATACATTAGATACATAAATATTAACTCCTAGGTCTGACACACATGTGATTAGTAATAACAATACTATTAAAAAGTAAAATGAAATTAATAAAGAAATATTTGAAATTAAGATACATATTTTTTATAACTCTTCCAGAAGTTTCTTCATGACGATATTTCGGGACGTTCTTACGTCCTTTCATCAGGTCACAATGGAGATATGGAAAAGAAAAAGAAAACAAAATTATAACATTAACGAATATAAGAAATGAATGCATAAATAGAGTTATAATTAATAGTTCGGTTTTTATAGATGGCGCCAGTGTATAACTCTACTATACGAAGAACTTGGCACCCTTTATTTGTCACAGCTTTATATATATATACAGAGCAAAAAAGAAGATAAAAATTAAATCAACTAAAAAAATTGTTTTTATTGCGTCTGATTCCTAAATCAGCAATCAGCTGTTACATACATAACAAGTCATATTACATTTATTTATTCGACCATTTCATTTCCTCGCTCAAAATCGTAATTTATGTTATACTTTATACTCTTAAAGCTGATTTTACATGAGCAGTAAAAATGCAAAGCGCAGCGCAGCAAATGCACGCTATTGGATGTGAGTCATTTAATTCTAAAAGCACAGAAACCACAGCGTGCATTTGCTGCTGCTGCGCTTTGCATTTTTGCCGCTCATGTAAAGTCAATTCAAGTATTACAGTCAGTGGTTACCTCAGGGGAAGCTTCTAGAGGTTCGACTCTCCCAAATTAGTAACAGAAAGTCTGCAACGCTAACCACGGAAACTGCGGGCTATACCCCCACCCTTGTAGTCTAACTTTGCCCCCCCCCCCCCCCCCCCCCCTGCTCAAAATCCTGGCTACGCCCCTGTATATATATACATACATACATGTGACTCTGAGAAATAAGGGGTGCCAGGTTCTTCTTATAGTAGAGTTATATACTGGCGCCATCTATAAAAACGGAACTATTTATTATTAGTTTGGACCGCTGGGATTCGGAACTTGAAGTGATGTGAGCGACTTACTATCCCACACTAACCACTAACATGTCCTACACTGAGCCCTATTACTTCACTTTAGTCCTATGAATACCGAACAAAGTAGATCGAGCCTTGTCAAACAAAATACCCCCAACAAAAAATAAACAATAACGAAGCAATTTGCCAAGGGACAGAAGAAATATTAAGGGCAGGGTAGTGAGTGGTGCTCGATAGGACTGCAGGCTTTAACTAAAGAACCGCTCTCCCTCTAAACCCTTTTATCCCTTCAGTCGATTTGGCTGGAAATTAATTTATAATGGATCTTTAGATTCAGGTATCGAATTTTGCCGTGCCAATTCATTACTTCAGGAATTATCATGTCCCTAGACAGAATTTTATTTACCTTTAATAGCAGCTTGCCCGGTTAGTAACTATGAGCAGATTAGTAACTTTAAACAGGTTAGTCACTTATCTCCCAGGTTAATAACTTTATGCTCGATAGCGCGAACAAAGAATAAAAAACAAATTATCCCCTCCCTCCAATCTAAAAATACATTGTTTACGAATTCGGCCTCATACAACCACCCCTCTCGATCAAAATTTTGAGACGACTTATAAACTATGTTTGAATCTGGCTATAAGGGTGAATTTCATGAAATTGAACTCATTTCATGGTTTTGAATTCACATATGAAATTTTGTGTTGATACATGCATTAGCATTACAACGGCAGTTATTATAGTTTTGTTAAGCATTCCCTCTAATCACACTCAATGACAGCCACTAGTGTGGCAACTTAACAACCGTAAATACAAGGGTTCAGTTGGGCTCCCCACTCACAGTTTACGTCGATAAACTATGTACTATTGAAGTTGTGTATGCTTCATCAAAGTTTTGTTTTTCGCTCATGAATTCTATTGATAAAAGTCAATATAGCACAGAAACCATGAAAGTTAAACTGTTTCATGAGTTCTTTCTTGTATAATATTTACGTGCTTCATTGCTTTTAAATTTTCGTGTATATTATTCCATTTCTTAGTACAATGGTATAAGAAAAGCTGATTAAATGTATTATTTATGTTATATTATATCAGTGGCGTATATAGGAAAAAATTTCGGGGGGGGCCCACCAGGCCGATTTTATAAGGGGGAAAAAAAGTATCACCTTGTATTACCAGAGGTAACATCGGTAGCAGGATTGGCGGTCCCATAGGGACTTCTCCCAGAAAAATTAAATTTTATTGTTTTTGTTTTTAACTTTTTAAATTTAATTTGAAGCTTTTTTAAAAAATAAACTAGCTAAGTATATCAGTTATGTAGTTATTTGTAAGTATTTGATAAAGACCAAAGAACTGTTTTTATGGGGGTTAAGAAATAAAGTAAGTTTTTACGACAGACAAAAGTCAATATATAATTATAATATTTTGAATTAGGTATAATATTTTTGAGTTATAAAAAATAAGTGAATATATCAAATTAAAAAAATGGTTTCCTTTAGCTTGTTCTCTTTACAAAACAAAGTCCAGGTTTCTTGGGACACCTGCAAACTTATACACAACGTCTTCATCCAATATCCAACTACGATAGACTTTTTTTTAAACTTTTATATTAATATTTTTTAATTTTTTTTCTTACTTTTATATTAATATTTTTTTTATTTCGGGGGGGGGGGGGGGGCGGGCCCCTTGGCCCCCCCCTCCCCCATATATACGCCACTATATTATATATGTTATTAGTAATTCTTTAATTTGTTACTGATAGTGTTTTTCTATAAGGTGCATATTTTTAATTTTGTGCATAATCGAGTACAAAAATGATAGTTCTGTTCAAAAGTTGTACAAGTGAAATCCTAGCCAGTGCTGAGATCTAGTGGCAAATCACTTATTCCATTTTGGTGACATGAACAAGTAACTTGAACATGTCAATAGTGACCTTGAAATTAAGATTTTTATTCAATTTTATGGTTTGCTAACAGCAACTTTCACCATAAAAACAGAAAACAAAATATTTCCGGTTTCGATAAATTTTAGATTTTTTAAAACTTAATGCACAGTTTCTTCAAAGTTTTAAAAATGTCACTTAGACCACTTTGATTCTAACCCCGTCAATTATTATTAGTATCATTCTACTTGTATTATAACCTAACCTAATGTAAATTTTTACTTATTATTACAGGGATTTGTAAATTCAAAGCTCTGTAAGGACGACACCTATTAATTTTCAGTGTAATCAGCAAAAGAGTAGGGGGATCAAGCTGAGGAAGTACATTTTTATTCTATTGTTTTTTTTCATATGAGAGTTAGAAAAATGAAAAATTTCAATAATGAATGATAACCAATCGAATAAATATTCAAAAATTTTGCTTTACGATGTGAAGCCATTGGTAGATTAGTTGTGATGAGCCACTACTTGATGGTCTAGTTTATATTTAAGGGAGGAAGAGGGGCGCCAAATTTCACATCTCACTCTACCCCCCCGGGCCGGCACTGTAGGGAACCCTCCACACAAAGTCAGTGGACTTGAGTCTGAAGCTATCCTACTAGAAGAAGGTTCCTGCCATTATTTGTGGTTTCCCACTACTCTATGTAGTTTCCCGCCAATTTACCATAGACGATTTACCGCCCATTTGGTTTCCCTCCCTTTCCACCGCCCATTCCCACCCTTTCTCTAGTTCCATATTAAGTCCAGATTTGCTGGTTATTTTTTGATTAAATGTTGTGTATTTCAACTGGGGCAGAAAGGACAATGTCGCCATAGCCAATTTTTTCTATCGTAGCTATCCTGAAACAATGAATGATATGAATGTCCGGTATTGAACTGCGCCAAATCGTATACCTCCACATAATCCTTGTATTGAACTGCGCTCATTTGAAAATATATATAAATTGAAAAACATTGAAGTCCACCAAAACACATACACTGCCTGTGTACATATTATATATTACTTTACAAAGTGACAAAGTTTGTATAAATTACAAGAATGTATTAGATATCACTACAAAATTGTGACGCCTATTAATTTTCAGAGTAATCAGCCAAAGAGTAGGGGGATCAGAGGATGGGCTCAACAAAACAATTCCAATAACTGCCGATATAATGAATGTATTGACATGAAATGTTATATTTAAATTCAAAACCACGTAAGGATAGCACTTATTAATTTTCCGCGAAATCGGTCAAAGGGAAATGGAAGACTAGAGAAGGGGTCGACTCAAATATCCTAATAACTGCCGATGTATTGAATGTATTGACACCAAAGGGTCTAGCCGGATAAGAGTGCGAAAACTGCCCCCAACGATTTTCGAATGGGCGATTGACCGACAGTTTGCACATGTAAAAAAAAAATATTTTCCTGAAAATTTCAGCTCCCAACTCCCATTATTCGATGAGAAAAAAAATAAAAAGGCAATTATGATTTTTTTTTTTTTCTTTCCGGTTGTTGCGAGTATGCAACTGTCGATTTTTTTTTAAGTTCTTATGCTTCAAATACACATATAGTATTTTTTTATTATCTTCCGATTTAAATTTTGTAGTGATACCTAATTCGATTTTTCATCGAATTTTGAAAACTTCAAAATTGATTTTCGGAATGTTATTTTTGAGTGGCACTCACCAAATTTTCACAGAATATGTGTTTTTTATATCAAAATATTCCCTAATTTTTTCAAATTTTTTGGTGTGGTGCAACAATGTTAAAAAAAAAAAAAAAAAAAAAATTAATGTCGGTTATTTCCGTTTATATCTATGTATATGATATTATGAATTTTTATTAAAATAATGTTGTAAAATATACATATTTTTTATTTTTTCAAAATACAATATATAGCAGTAATTTTTTGAACGGTTGTTAACAGTACGTACTATTTTTTTCAACTTAATTTTATGAAGATTCACCGACGACTTTTCTTGAGTAGTTGGAACATATGTGGGGGGGGGGGTTGGGGGAGGGGGGAGGTGTCGTTGTTGTTGAATTGTAAGTCATTAGGAAGTTGGACTTGAATATCTACACTCCTGGGATCCAATTAAGTATCATGCCATGGTTTGGTTCGAGAACACGCCAAACTTCTCTACTCACACCTACGTCTTTCCATTCTTTATTGTCTTAAAGACAATTTGTAGAGTTAAGGCAGTAACAGGAGGGAGGAACTTGGTGGTGTGATGGTTAGCAAGTGTTAGCATTCAATGACCCTATTGTTTTCGTTTTGATGTCTGTCTGTCCATGTCACTCAGAACTCACATCAACATAGGGGGGCTTCAAAGTTTGTATGTAAATCTAGTTAGATGAAAAAAAAAGTCGTCATCAATGTACCTCCCCAACATGAATTAATCAATTAAATTTTCGTTATCCCTCCAAAATCAATAGATCGTCTGGGCTAATTATTAATACAGTAAATATCGTTTATAAGAACAT
Organism: Aradus depressus; assembly: GCA_963662175.1. Lineage (NCBI taxonomy): Eukaryota > Metazoa > Arthropoda > Insecta > Hemiptera > Aradidae > Aradus > Aradus depressus. The sequence continues at coordinate 28,159,995 of OY759218.1, forward strand.
CTAAGGGACCTTAAAAACTTGGTTCTTACTACCGATAGTTTTTATATTTTTTAGTGTACTTAAAAATGCTAGGAACCCCGATTTCATGTACGTAATTATGTATTTACTATTTACAACTGAAAATAATGATTTAAGTGTTCAAAAAATGTTTAAGGTTAAAGATCAAACAAGAAAAAAAAAAGTGTGTACAATATACATATGTACATATATATTTAATAAATTAATTTTTACAATTTTATATTACACACGAGGGCGCCGGTAGCTCAGTGGTATGCGTGCTTGTCTTCCGCGCTCAAGATCGTGGGTTCGAAACCCGACCGAGGCCCTTAATTTATTTTATCTGGGAGGTAAAATAAACTTAAGCACGCCGTCCTTCGGATGGGTCGTTGAGCGATGGTCCCGAGCCTCTACGATGTCAGGTACTCGTTAAAGACCCCTGCCCTATGTGAATAAAAATTTAGGGTAGGCAAAATTTAGGACTCCCACATAGAGTCGGGCTGATGTACACCAGAGTGACGAAAGAGCGCTCTGGTAGGTATTCTGATGTATACATTATTATGATTTATCCTATTAGGGGGTCCCCAGGGTTTAATGGTAATAAAATCGTCGGTAATCACCGGCAACATACTTCCCCACCGTAAATTCATTAGCTCTCTCATTAACTTCAATGACCCGTTTTGTCTAAAAATCATTAATTGACTAAAACAGGGACTACTGAGTTCTCATACTAAATTTTGTGTTGATACATTCATTACATCGGCAGTTATTAGGTAAGTAATCTCCTTCCGCTGATTTCACGGAAAATTAATATGTGTCGTCTTTATAGGGTTTTAAATTTACATAGGGAATTTCGTGTCAATACATTCATTATAAGAGTTTGTTTGTTAATCCGCCTCTTTCCCTTAGACTACGAGAAAAACCTTTAGGACTCTCACAGTAGAGTCGAGACTCTTCTCATCAGAGCCACGAAAGAGTGGTAGTTGGCGACATGACCTCATAGTTAAAGCCCGGGCATGAGTCATAATAACTAACATATAAAATTTCATGTCGATTTATTCATTCGGGTGTTATTTTGTACACAGACAAACAGGACATTTTTTTTTTTTGGAATCAGGAATTTAGTAAACGTGAAATTCTTATGGGAACTCAATTTATGATCGATTACATAAGTTTCGGCGCTCTGGTGGACAAGAGCCTGACTCAACTATGGGAGTCCTTCATTTTTCCTATCCAGGTTTATTCACCTTGGATAAGGGTCTTTAACGAGTAAGTGCTCGGGACCATCGCTTAACGCTTAAGCACCTCGGCCGGGTTTCGAAGGCGCGATTTTGAGCTGAGTAGACAAGTATTATGTACGACGGATAATAAGGAGTAGCAATAATTTGGAGGGAGGAAAGAAAGTATATGAAGAGGCCTGTTATTATATTTATGTATTATGAAACAATCTGACCAAACATCTTTTTGTCACAATACATTGGTTGTTGACAATACAGATATGTATTGGTGTCGTTGTCTGGAGAACAACGAACAGAGAACGCAGAACGTGTGATATCGCTATTGGTTCCTATTGCTATGCATTGGCTCCTCTCTCTTAATAAGCACCCCTGTCTGAATATTGAAAGGTACACGTCTGGAATGATAATGGTTTGTAGTTCCAGAATGATCGTCTTCCTCTTTTTGACACCTATACCAATAATATCTCTCACACTCGACCGTCTTAGAAAATATGAAAGTAATTTTGCCTTAAATAGTTTTTACTAAACTCCGTCTCTGGTAAAATTGACCCGTATACCTGAATAGTAAAACAAAGAGTGAAATGAAGAGTGAATAATTAAATGTAAACATTTGAGAAAGGTTGCACCATTTAGTATAGTAAACTCGCAACGCGGCGTGAACAACAATTATACATCGCACTGACATCTTGAAATGTAGCCTGGACACTCTAGAAATTAAATCAATGCTACTAGCAGCAAGCGTAGTGATCAACAATTGTATATCGCACTGACATATAAATAAAACCCATGCCATGACATCTTGAGCATAGCCTGGGCACTCTGGGAATAAAACCAATGCTACTCGCAGCAAGGGTACTAAACAATGCTACTCGCAGCAAGGGTACTAAACAACAATTGTACATCGCACTGACATAGAAATAAAACCCATGCCATGACATCTTGAAATGTAGCCTGGACACTCTGGGAATAAAACCAATGCTACTAGCAGCAAGCGTAGTGAACAACAATTATACATAACCCTGACATCTTGAGCGATAACAATCTCTTCAGTTGTAGTTAAAAAGAAAAAATATGTATATAGAATTGTACATAATAAGCAATATAGCAACTAAATAAAAAGATACCAATAATATTGAAATAGTAAAAATGGACATGCTCTTTAATATGAACAGTGAAAGCAACCAGGATAAAAGAAACAATTCAAAAATTATATAAAACAAGATATGCCGTGAACATGAATAAATAAAAATAAATAAAATAAAATAAAAAATACATATCTCCATCTTACTTATATGCAACAAATTAAATTATATTATTCTTTATTATCAAGGCAACAGTAAAAATTAAAAATAAATTGTTAATTTTTCTAATATCTAAATTATTTAAAATATGCACAAATGTTTCTGAGTAATATTCTGATCTATTGTTGAGATAATTGTGGAGAAATGTTTGCCTGGAGATACACAAGGAGGGACAATAGAACAAAAAGTGTATGAGGTCGTCCTTTTCGTCTAAGGTACAGAGCCTGCAGACACTTTCAGGACAAAACTCATACATAAGCCCTCCAAGTAATATTCTAAAATTTCTAATGCTACTGTGGAGATGAATTTGAGGTAGAAGTCGGAGTTTTTCAATATGGCAGTTTAATGAAAGATAGCTTAAGCCTAAAGCACTGACCAATCGGTAGAGGGAGTTGTATTTCGAATTTAATATTGTATTTATATCGAGACAGACCAGATGATTCCTCGTTTTTTTGAGGTCCCTGCTCAAAATCGTGTGTAGTTTGGGGGAAAAAAATTGTGTGAATTTTTTCAGAATTTTTCAATTGAATTAAAAGGTTCCTGTAAGAGGTTAAAGTTTAACATGCGGTTTAAATGGGTATTTGAAGTTGTTTTAATCTTTTCAGCGTAGTTCCCGGTATTTAAATATAAATAATCTGAAAATATGTGCATTTGGATTTTGAAGGTTGCTGATTTCGAATTTCATGTCAAAAATGCATTTCCTTAAGTTGTAGTTGTCAAAAAACCTATATAAAAAGACGTAAATTATCACTTTTATGAAATGAAATTAATTAATTGATTTATGAATTAATTAATTATTATATAATAATTTAATTGATAAATCAATAAATTATTATAGATTTATTTACTTAATCAATAAATTATTAAAGATTAATTCATTATTAATTATTAATAATATAATAAATAATAATTAATGATAATTAGTTTTTTACATCTGTAATTTGGACAAATTCATAACAGTGTCATACAGCTGTAATTGTTGAATGTTGAATTTGACTTCGAATTTGAGTTTAGAGACCTTAAAAACCTATAAATTGATATATTTGATTATTATTTCATAAAAGTGAACCGCATGTTAAACTTTAACCTCTTACAGGAACCTTTTAATTCAATTGAAAAATTCTGAAAAAATTCACACAATTTTTTTTTCCCAAACTACACACGACCTCAAAAAAACGAACTTTTTAAAATTAGCGGACACCCTATGTTGGGTGACCCAGTTGGAGGGCAAAACTTCATCAATGTGTGTTTTTCCATCATTTGAAATGCAGAATAAAAGTGCACTTTTATAAAACTCATGTAATATAGTGACTACGTGCCTTTAATTATTTTTCCATTGTGAGAGAGGATGGCTCCCTTGTGATTACGGCGCCAAGTTAGTACCTTTGTTGTGGCTTTGCTAGCACCTTTAATCCTTGCCTATAACCCCTTCAATGTAATCTAAATTTCAGATTTACCTACTCTTTGTACATTCAGATGAAGCCGCTTCACATCGCTGCAATCGCTGTTTGATCCTAACAATATTACTTACTTTTTAATGACACTACAAAAAAAAAGTTTCGGTGAATCACCGGCAATGTACTTCCCCAGCACGAATTAATCTATTAGGTTTTCGTTTCCCCTCCATCGACCATTCGGGCTAAAAATTAATGGTTGATCATAGTGGCTTCTGTTTTCTCCCACTAAATTTTGTGTCAATAAGTTCATTACATTGGCAGTTATTAGGGTTATATGTTGAGTCCTCCTCTGATCCCTTTGGCCGATTCCATTGAAAATTAATATGTGTTGTTCTTATGGGGTTTTGAATTTACATATGACATTTCGTGTCAAACATTCATTAAAAGAGCAGTTATTGGAATTTTTGTGTTAACCTCCCTTAATTCCCCCCTCCTTTCCTTTGGCCAATTTGGCTGAAAATTTATAGGTGTCATCCTATGGGGTTCTGGCTACACATACAGATAAATTAGAAAAACTACCAATAATAAAAATACATTTTATAATGAACTTTATATCTTCGGTCGTATTGATCCTATCTCAAATTTAAGGAATCCTAAGCGATTGGAAATTCAATAACGAATATTTTCGGTCAGGACTAATTTTTCGATAGGACCAACTGTTTTCGGGGAAATCAAGAAAACGTCTAAAAATATGTGTTTCGACAATCATGATTGAACTGATTCCAGGTCTACTTTGTGAAAATTCATAATGAACAGGATAAAGGAATATACACACAGTAAAGGAATATAAACTCCACACACTACTTGTCAATATTTTCACTATATTGGTCAAAATTACACGACTATAGTTTGGATATTATAATATAATATTATTTAATAATAAAATATTATTTTCAGCCAAATCGGCGGGATTGGGGCCACAAAAACTCTAATAACTGCCATTTAATGAATGTATCGACATCAAATTTTATAAAAAATATTGTCTGTTTCACAAAATATATATAATATGGGAGTACTTTCGGTATTGCTACCATCGTCAGCCACAACTTAACAAATACTGATAATGGTAGCAATACCGAAAATACAGTAAAATCCGGTTATAACGATATTCAAGGGACCAAGAAAAATACATCGTTATATCCGGAACCAAACTGTTATAAGTGCATCTTCTAGATCTTGATTCTAAGTTTTTTTTTTTTTCAAAGTTACATCTTTTTCAAACGTTTCTTTGATTTTGTATCTGGATTTCTAGATTGTCGATATCGTAGACTGGGAAATTCGAAGCTCTGACACTAAGTTTTTGATTGTTTCTCCTTTCTCAATCCTATTTATGATTTTCACTTTTTATTCAATAGAAAATGTCGAAGTCATTTTCAATTCAATTTTTACACTGTCACGATCTCTATGGAGGCAAAGGAAAGACTAATCTAAAACTAGGAATATACGCACTAGAAGGGAAGAAGGGAGTTCGAAGAAAATTCAACAAGGGGGAAATGCCATGTTTGGAAATGGAATGACTCATTGCGCTCGGAAAGAGTAAACAAGAACCGTGATTAAAACCCTTTTCTATAATGTTCGTATTTTTCATCCGTTCAAAATTCAAACTGTTTTATCCAATTATGGTATGTATGTGCGTATATACATACATATTATATCGTTATAACCGGAATGAAAAAACAACTTTTTCTTATGTTTTAGATCGTTTTATACGGAATATCGTTATATCTAACATGGTTTTATCCGGATTTATTTCTTCACTTTTAAATAGCAAACCAAACTAGATACGGGTTTTACATCGTTATATCAGGAATCGTTATAAAAGGATTTTACTGTACTCCCATATTATATACCATAATTTTATAATGATACTTAACATATTTTTGCAGAGATATTGTGAAACTTAATAAAATATAAACAAAAAAAAATATATATTTTTTTGTTTATATTTTATTAAGTTTCACAATATCTCTGCAAAAATATGTTAAGTATCATTATAAAATTTTATATTTAAATTCAAATCCTCATAAGAACGACACCTATTAATTTGCAGAAAAACTGGTCGATGCGAAGAAGGGTGGGGCAGAAGATGGGGGCCCAACTCATAAACCCTAAATGTATCAACACAACATTTAGTATGAGTATAGAAAAGGCACCGAGTAAGTCAAATGTTGAGTTTTAGCCCAAACGGTCGATTGGCTTTGGAAGATGAGCAAAAACATAGACAATATGGGCTATGGGGCTCAACTAAACCTTCAAATTCTTATAGAATCCAAACCTTACAATCTCGTATCCTTCGTAAAATCACAAACGCTCCATTCTAAGTCTCTAATGCTATCCTTCACAATGACATGCAGATTCCCTTTGTAAGGGATGTAATTAAATCCCGCTACAGAAAATTCTATTCTACCCTTTTCTTTCACCCTAATCCTCAAGTCCGTAGACTTGCGACAAGAACCCTTCCTAATGTTCATGTTCGGAGACTGAGGCGGCAATGGCCTCGAGACCTACTAGTGGATTAAAGACTAATCTTCAACAAACGTTTTATGTTTCTTTATCATTTAACTTTTTTTTTTTTTTTTTAAATATATTTACAGTAGACTCTTCCTTATCCGGCGTTCTGTTAACCGGCGCTCGCAAAATAATATCAAATTTGTTAAACTAAAATTAACATTCAATTATTAGATTATCAATTATATATAGAGCCACGTGTATTTATGAGCACATAATAATTCCGTAACTCACGAATCTTTCATGTATTTTTATTGTACATACATACATATGTACATTGTATTTATAATGAAGGGAACTCTAATACAATATTTTATTACTTCACTAATATCCTATAAATAAATTATAATACATACATAGTTGAAAATCAAACATTTATAAAAAATGTTTCCTAGAATAAAAAAAACAAAGGTATCGTCCCGTCCGTGGCACAACAATATCGTCTTATCGAGAAATGAACAATCATTGGATCGTTTTTCGGAACCTCTTAACACTGGTGGTGGGACTACGCAGCACAGAACAGTGTTGTGTTAGGGAAACAAAAGAAAATTACAGATTTTTTTAACAAATAATATTTTTAGAATTTTAGATTTTGTTTTAAATATGAATGTAATTAAACACATATTTCAAAATATCTTTTAAATGCTTGGATAAATATACATATGTACGTACATATAATAAACTAGCAGTAATACCCGGCGTTGCCCGGGGAACTTTGACTTTTCTCCCAATATCTCCTATAAGGCTATTCAGTTCCTCGACAGTACATTCATGATGTTATAATTTTCAATTATTCATACGGAATAAGGCTTATAGTCCTTCAACTGTAGTAACGCTAGCTTTGGAGCTATAACTAATTTATTCAAAAAGATTTCACATTAATCGTTGCAATGGTTTCCGAGTTACAAAGATTGCGTGGGTGGATGCTGGGATGGACCAGATATTGAGGTACTAATACGCCTATAACCTTCCACAGACGATGACGAACAAATTAAAAAAAAAATAATCAAATCCATCAAGCCGTTCGTGAGTTATAGCGGTACAACGCACAGACATTTTCAGCTTTATATATATGATCAATGTTTAGTATGTACATATTTGTCAATTTAATAAATGTTATCAACAAAATACATACGTGTTTTATTCCTTAGCTCACCTAAAAACACTTTTTTTTATGCTTTAATTGATATATTTTTTCTCATTAATTGATGATTTCCATTATCCGGCGTCACGTCGGTCCCGGCGACGCCGGATAAGGGAGAGTCTACTGTATTTTAATTCCTCTTTCTCAACTTTATTAACAAGATAATGGAGTGTCAATGATGAATGATTTCTCTTTCAACATCCAAGATATTTATTTATTATGTACCTATCACATTTGCTTATTATATATTGTATATATATACATAGTTGTAAATACAAAATTAAAATAAAAACAAAATCAGACAAGAAAGGAAATGACGTCACCTGTCGAGGTCTTGAAGAGCTGTCAGCAAGGTTTTGAGGGAATATTATAGAGCCCACTTTTATTCAACAGATGTGAGACTTTTCAAGGGATTAAAATATTTTCAAATAAATGTTTTGGGAGGCGAAGAACCTGAAGCACCTGCCCCGAGGGATAAATTAGGGAAAAGGGCTGTATAAGTAATAGGTAGCATTAGGAACTACTCGGCATAAACAGGGCGCATCCCTCATACCTTGGATTAAGGCTTTCACCAACCTAAGAGAAATATTGTTTGATTTCCTTGCAAATGAGGAGACACCATCCTCATCCACAAGACACTCTTGTTAAAAGAATCCTTTATTTTTTACATTTTTTTTTTTTTTTTTTTTCTCAAGTATTCCAGAAAATACATTTACCCACTAATACAGACTCACGCTCCAATTTGAGAAGATTATGATGCATTTATTCCAGACAATGATATGAATGGAAGCATCATTTGTGAAACATTTTTTGAAAGTGGTTATGGATAGTGTGGGAGTTGAGACACCTTGTAATAACAATATTTATTTCTGTTAAAGGATACATCCTAAAAATGTGTACCTATACATACTTTATGAATTTGATATATAAACAGTTACTAAATCTTAGAGTCGGATATAAATGTGATTAGTAATAACAATAATAACAACAAATAAGATTACCTAAGCATGTAGGTATTTGGTTTTTTTCCTTAATATGGGGTTGGGAAGTTTAGTCATTGAACCAAGATAGTATTAATTTTTAAATAAATAATGAACTAAAACACAATAACTTTATATATATATATATAGTATATATATAGTATATACCTATATATAAGATCTCTAAGATTTAGTAACTGTTATATATATATATATATATATATATATATATATATATATATATATATATATGAGGTCGTCCTGTCACACTTTATAACTCACCCCTTCCCGTTGCGAATTGAGTCCGGCTAATTTAGTACAGGTTATTATATATATATATATATATATATATATATATATATATATATATATATATATATATATAAATATAGTTGTAAATACAAAATAAAAATAAAAAAAAAATCAGACAGAAAGGAAAAAAATACATCGATATGAAAGTGTTGCAGGAGAAGCTTTAGGGAGAAGCGTTGGGAAGATCTAGTATATATATGTATACTATATAACAGTGTTACTAAATCTTAGAGTCGGATATAAATGTAATTAGTAATAACAATAAATGAGATTACCTAAGCAAGTATTTGGTTTTTTCCTTAATTTGGCGGTGGGAAGTTTGGTGTTTGAACAAAGACAGTATTAATTTTTAAATAAATAATGAACTAAAACACAATAACTTTATGAATATATATGCTACGGGTAAAGTTAGATTAACGGTTAAACCTAGGATTACCCGGGTAAACCTAGTAGTACCCGCTGCCGCTTGGTTAAAGTCCGAAATATAATTGAAATAGTTCACGTTTCGGGCTTTACCCGGGTAAAGTATATGTTAGAGCTAGAACCTGTACTACTTCAAATATAGGAACGACGGGAGGGGCAGATATATCGTCCCGCCGGCGGAACGCCGGCAAATACGCCCCCAAATTTTGTAATATTTCGATTTATGTTTGTTCTAGGAATTTATGTACCCAGATGAATGACTATCGTTGTTAGACAGTTTACAACAATGGAAATTGAGGTGTGGTCGAGCTAATTAATAAGTACCTAATCTTTATAGTGGAACATACGTCCACTAATGGCCTTGTCATTATTAGTATACCCAACTTTAACCAAGCGGCAGCGGGTACTACGCAGTTTACCCGGGTAATCCTAGGTTTAACCGTTAATCTAACTTATATATAACAGTTACTAAATCTTAGAGTCGGACTTACATGTGATTAGTAATAACAAAAATAGTAAAAAATTACCCTTTTTTTAAATGAATGTATCGACATGAAATTTTATATTTAAATTCAAAATCCAATGGGGACATAACCTGTCAAATTTCAGCGATATCGGCCGAAGGGAAGGTGGGTTCAGGGAAGGGGCTCAATTCAAAAACCCTAATAATTGCCTATGTAATGAATTTATCAAGACACAATTTAGTTTGAGGATTTCGGAGCATATGTAAGTTAACTGTTGAATATTAGTACAAACGGTCGACTGGTTTTGGGGGGAGAGCGAAAAGTTAATTGATTAATTCGTTCTGGGGAAGTACATTGCCGGTGATTTACCGACGATTTTTTTCGTCTATGTCTGTGCTGTCTGGAATTTTTTTTTTCTTCTTTAACGTTAACTCCTGCAAAAAATACATCGATATGGAAGGGGATAAAAATGAGATTGTATCGTATACAATTGATTACTCACGAGATGTCTTCTGGGACTCCGAAGATCTTGTAGAGTAGAGAGTTGTCTCCTGGGCCTTAGGGAGAAGCGTTGGGAAGATCTAGTAGAAGTGCAAGATGGCGCGTCCTAGGATCTTGAGGGGGCAAATCTAGTGTACAAATATTTGGGTTACACTGTATTTCATGAAAATTCAATCCACCGGTATTGACCAACATTGTTTCATTAGTGCCACTGATGATGATGGAGTTGCGTTGAAAACCGGTTCTGGTCGGAAATTAAACAGTGGGAAGACAACATCTTTTATTATCGTAATTTTCCGAATATCCGAGATCGAGTTTTCACTTGACAAGGTCCTCGGACGTTTTGACCATTTTTTCAATTATGTCTGTGTGTATATGATTAGAACTTTTTGAGAGCTCAAAGTCAAAAAAATTATTGTAGCAATGAACTTGAGATTTGAAGAAAAAAATGTCACATCTGCTAATTTAGATATGATTAAATTATAGCCGAAATCAGACTAAAATTGAGACCGTTTTACTTCGGGGCCTAAGTACATTTTACAAGATATATATTTTTCGAAGGCCACCCGGTTTCCGAGATACATGGTCTCAATGGTCTCTGCGTGCTAAGCGTGCACAGAAAGTTGCTTAAAAACGATCGAGAACACTTCAAAGAGGAAGTTCTTTCACGATTTTCGGAGGATAAACGAAAATTGTGCTTTACTCAAATGTACATGTACAAAACAAGTCATATTACATTTATTTAAATATACATGAATTCCATCATTTCATTTCCTCACTCAAAATCTTCATTTATGTTATACTTTATACTCTTAAACCTGATTTAACATGCGCAGTATAAATGCAAAGCGCAACAGCAGCAATACACGCTACTGGATGTGAATAATTTAATTCTAAAAGCACAGAAACCATAGCGTGCATTTTGCTGCTGCTGCGCTTTGCATTTTTGCTGCTCATGTAAAGTCAGCTTAAGTATTACAGTCAGTGGTTACCTCAGGGGGAGCTTCTTCTTCGTCTGAATCTCCCAAATTAATAACAAAAAGTCTGCAGCGCTAACAACGGAAACTGCGGGCTGTGCCCCCAGTTGCCTCCTCCTGCTCAAAATCCTGGCTACGCCCCTGTATGTATATAGAAGTATATATATTATGTTCGGGCGAATTTCCAGTTACGATGGCAACGGAAGAGGTATAAATTTGTGGTTGCGGAGTGTTGACTTGGTCCTCATTGGATTGGCACGGAGTCCCTCCAAGTTAGCTTTGTTCTCCCGCCCGCACAGATAATCTGATAAAGAGACAAGAATTCGGAAAGGGAACACGAAACACGTTACCTGCCCACAAAGGACAACCAATTAGAATTAAACCAAACCCCAAGTTTCTAGGGCCTTTTTCTAGACCTGAGAATACCAACTGTATTTTTACACCAAAAGGATTGTTATGATCTTACTTTAAGGTTTATCTCCTGTACTATAGTTATATTTAGTTATTGACTAATTTATTTTATTTCTATTGGTTTATTTATTTATTGTTATTATTATTTTTTTCCTATATTTCGTACAATTCACCAGAGAAATAATGGACGAAAGTATGAAAGATCTGAAATATCGTCTGAAAAAAAATATATTTGAATGAATAATTTAAAAAAAATTATCATCATTAATTGGATGTTGAGTTTTCACCCGAATTTCATGTGTTCCGGCCCTTGATTCCAAAAATGGAAAAAGAAATCCTGTCTGTCTGTGTGAACACGACGTTGTGTATCGACACGAAATTTTATATGTGTATCCAGAACCACATAAAGTATGTACAACACTCACTGATTTTCAGCCAAATCGGACCAAGGGAAAGGGGAGCTTAACACAAAAATGTTTATAACTGCCGTTGTAATGAATGTATTGATAGGAAATTTCGTATGTAAATTTAAAACCCCATAAGGACGCCACCTATCAATTTTCCGCGAAATCGGCCTAAGGGAAGAGAGGTATCAGACAGAAAAGGGGGCTTGATTCAAAAACCCTGATATGTATAGATAAACATTTATAATGAAAATTCAGAAGCTCCTATGTAAATGAACTATATATTAGTTTTTTTTATATATTTTAGTCCAAACAACGGTCGATTGGTCCTGGAGGGAGAGCGAAAACTTGCCAGGGATTCACCAACGACTTTTTTTATTTCATATTGTCAATATTATAAACATTTTTAGTATAAGTTCTAATCACTATTATTATTACTAATCACATGCCAATCCTCATGACAGGGGGCCGGTAGCTCAGTGGTATGCGTGCTTGACTTCTGAGCTCAAGATTGCAGGTTCGAAACCCGGCCGAGGCCCTTAGTTTATTTTATCTGGGATGTAAAATAAACTAAAGAAAACCGTCCTTCGAAAGGGACGTTAAGCGATGGTCCCGAGCCTGAGATGTCAGGTACTCGTTAAAGACCCCTGCCCTAGGTAAATAAAAATTTAGGGTGGACAAAATTTAGGACTCCCACAATAGAGTCGGGCTGATGTACACCAGAGTGACGAAAGAGCGCTCTGGTAGTAGGCGATATGACCCTGTAGTTAAAGCCCGGACATGAGTCATACTAACTAACTAATCACATGTTGTTTGACTCGTAAGATTTAATAACCATTTATATATCTAATACATAAAGTATTCTGATGTATACATTATTATGATTTATCCTATTAGTACCAGGGTTTAATGGTAATAAAATCGTCGGTAATCACCGGCAACATACTTCCCCAGCGTGAATTCATTAGCTCTCCCATAAATTTCAATGACCCATTTAGACTAAAAATCATTAATTGACTAAAACAGGGACTTCTGAATTCTCATGCCATATTTTGTGTTGATACATTCGTTACATCGGCAGTTATTAGGTAACTAATCTTCTGGTCCCTCCTTCCCTTCCGCTGATTTCACGGAAAATTAATATGTGTCGTCTTTATAGGGTTTTAAATTTACATAGGGAATTTCGTGTCAATACATTGTGTTAATCCGCGTCTTTCCCTTAGACCGATATTGTTGTAATCACTACAATTTTAGTCTTATATTTGTGTAATAAAGTACTTACCGTAAGCGACGTACTATTTTTGTACTAGTAATTTTTTTACTTAGTAGGTACTCAAAACAACAATACTTACTCAAATATTGCCTATAGGTGAGAAAACTCACTTCCATTTGTTTCCAGTTCTTCTTATACCGAACATACTCTCTCTTCTCGTATCACTGAAGCATCGCATATTTTTTGACTAAATATAAAAAAAAAATTCTGAATTCTAGGTAACTTTTGAAAATTTCAAATATATGTAGAGTCAGCTGTCCGGTTACCAAAAGTTTAATGGAAAACTAACCCAGCCAAGGAATATGCTAACATGATAGAAGTCAGAAAGCGAAAAAGACATTATTCATGTCAAAAATTGGGAAAATTTCTAAACGATAAACGGTCCCAGAGAATGGATACTGAACCAGTATTCGAAATATGTTAATATGACAGAAAGGTTAAGGAACCTTACAAATACGCCTTAGAGGAATATTGGATTTAAAATTGTGAGTACTTTCATAAAAACAAATTTACTTACATACATTAAAAATAATTATTATTATCGATACGATGAACAATTGACTTTTTTCTTATTAAAAAAAAATGTAATTCAAATTTTTACAATTAATGTAAAAATTATGTTTAATGTATGTAAGTAAACTTGTTTTGGTTGTTATCAAAGTACTCACAATTTTAAATCCAATATTGGTGTCGAAAATGTTCGGAAAATGCATTACGTTATTTATGGACATTCACTCAAGACATATATACTAATTAAAAACGAATTGACCCTACTTCTGATTAATAATATTTTGAACAATGAAATTAATAAACAAAAGAAATATGTAATAATTATTTTTATTCTCTTTTTTATATTTACAAATATGAAAAAACTTTAAGGACGTTCTTTTTTCTTCTAACTGTAATTAATTTACACTAATAAATTATTAAGCACAAATATTGCATGAAAGAAAATATAAATATTAATCCAAAATCAATTTCATACAATAAAAAATATTCACTGATAATTTTTAAATAATTATTTTTTGACCGTACACCAACAAGCTATGCAAATACTGTTAGTAATTAATTTTGTATCTATTTACATTCTGCCTCGATATTTCTACTAACAAAAGTAGATTAAATAACGTAATAATAGTATTTTGTGTCTTTGTTAACCTTTGGTATTATAGTTATGAACATTTTGAATTTGAAAGTTTACATCATGTTTGATATTTTGACGAGATCGTACTATTTTTTTTTTTTTGTTTTCACCTTAATTTGTCAGAAAGAGAGTTTATACATAACAAAGGGGTGTGGTATAAAAAATTATATTTTTCTATTATTGTTGTGGATGTTTTGTTGTAAAATGTGTTCCTGTCTAGAGAAAGACTGGGGTCTGAGGTACAGGTGTACTTTCGGAAGGCCGGGTGACTTTGGGTCGGGGAGCGGCGCTGTCCCCTTCACCAGGGCGGGGGAGCTATCTTCTCTGTCTGCCTTTATCTGAGGGGCCTCTATTAGTTGGCAGCACCGAGGATCTCTGGCCTCGTCCTCCACTGGCTACTCGTCAAGACGGGACTCATCTCGGCTTCTGGGAGATCTTGCCTCTTTGGGTGCACTGAATGATCTTAGAGGAGGAAGCCCTAGTTATATTGGGTTTCCGTGGAAGAACTGTGAACCAATAATCGGGCAGGGATCTGTTAGTTCAACCTGTCTCAACTAGGCTGGGTTAGTTCAACATTGCTTCGCTAGGCTGCACAAATCTGGACTGTGAAAACTCCCCTCTTGGCCACTTACGATTATCAACTATTCTACTATAACCCCAAGAAGAATGTCGACTATGAAAGGTTTCAGAGGATGAGCTCTTCAATAGCTTTTAATAGTGATCTCCAAATTCTGAGGGACAAAGTGGTGCTAGGAATACTGGATTTCAAGAAAAACACCTGTCTATGGGATCTTGTCCAAATCTGAAGTTGGAAGGTTGGCTGTGTGGATGTGCCCCATGAGAGATCACCAGAGGACCTCTTGGAAAAGTTCAGATTTCTAGTTAATTACTCGATAATAACTAACCTCCGACTCCCCTGTATTTAAAAAGTGTAATGTTGGAATAGGCAGATGTGATTGTTGTGAAAATTGTTGTTTGAGTAAATGAGTTGTTGTTGTTGTTGTGGTTTCGTGTTGGTGGTTTTTGAACTTATCTCAAACAGAACAATGACAATAACAATATTTTTCTGTCCTTTCTTCAAAGATATTTGATATGTTAGTTACAATTATAAATTAGTCTTAGCTTACAATTAAACACTGTTTAGCCCATTCATCAATTAACAAGAAATGTTGAATGAATAATTTTACACAGTAAATATGATTGACGAATTATTTTTCAAGCAGTGATTGGCTCAAATAAAATTATGTATAATGAGTTTTTTCTTATTTGTTTATTTTGCAATCGAGTTATTTTTGGCACATAAGACTTGCACTTGTTCTGTAGACCCAAATGTAAGTAATCCTGAGGTTAAGATCTTAAATAAAAAAAATTACAAATAGTGATAAAATGCAATATATTCGTTAGTCGTTCCCATAAAATATATATGTATAATATGTTGCCTGGGAGTAACTTTTGTTTTTGTCAAATGGTTCTCAACAAAAACTTGTACAAAACGTGAAAAGTAGGCCTTGTTTGGGTGAGTTGGGCTGAAAAAAAAAAAAATAATAAATTGAGGTAGCGTGCTAGTCTACTGTTTGTTTCATAATAGTAATTAGTCATGTGAGAGCGCCAGTAGCTCAGTGGTATGTCTGCTTGCTTACTGATCTCAAGATCGCAGGTTCAAAACCCGGCCGAAGCCCTTAGTTTATTTTATCTTGGAGGTAAAATAAACTTAAGCAAGCCATCATCATTAAGAGATGGTCCCGACCCTGTAAGACGTCAGGTACTCGTTAAAGACCCCTATCCTAGATGAATAACAATTTAGGGTAGGCAAAATTTAGGACTCCCACAGTAGAGTCGGGCTTATATTCACCAGAATGACGAAAGAGCACCCCAATGAAGTATTACATGAAGATTTTCAGAAAATTTGAAGGACTCGGCCCCCTCCAGAAAATGGGAAATTTCAATGCATGCTTATCCGAAGAAAGTAAGTAGTAATGGGGGCGGAGTAGTACCTTGTTTAACGGATTTAACCTTATTTGAAAGGTTTTTGATGTACTCGTACCTCTCCAATATTGAGGTACAATATGTTACTTTATTGTCGGTTAATTATTGGATCCTCGCTCCACGTAAGAATTGGAAGCGTTTTTTTTTTGTGTTTATAAAGCAAATTTAAAGAGTATTCCAACGGTGTGCTATATGGCTATACAAATTTAATGTTCAGGAAAGGAATATCCTTGAACCAATTGGCAGGCAAGTTACATCTTACCATCAAAATTCCTCAAGAGCTGCTCATCAATTTCTCAAAAATGATCAATAAAGTAAAAATTTGCTACGCCATGTTTTCAGAGGAATATTGTTTTTTTATATGAGATCTTCAAAATGAGGCTTTATTAATGCTTGAAATTTTTAGGATAACCGTACATCAAATTATCGAATTTTTGGGAGGGGGGCCGGTTCCCTCGAATTTCCTGTAAGTCGCCATGTAATATATCAATCGAAAGATTATCTGTTGATCTGGATCTGGGTAAGGCGTAAGTGAGGCTATGACGAGGGTTGGGGGCGGTCACCGACCGAACAATTTGTGGCAATCGGTGGTCGGTTGAACATTGGGTAGCTGGTCTTCGTCACCAGCTGCCGCAGTTCCAGTCTACCCTGACATCGTCGTACCGCGGGATTTCAAGGACTACAGCAGTCTCGATGCCCTCACATAAACAGTTCTCGTTGCTCTTCCTCTTAAAGACGAAGAATTTGGATTTAATTAATTTATTTGATAATATCTGGAACGTCTATTCGTCAGGTTGTACGTCATTCGGCCATCCGATCTCATTGATTTGAAATATTGTCTTTGAAATAATGCTCTTGTCTTGAATCGTATCTCTTCTTCTAGGGCTGGGTGTATTCGCCTATGTTTCACCTCACGTGCTGCCACTGACTTAAACTGTGCCATTAATCAAAAATAACCTGGTTCAAATACCTACGCAAGTATATTTACTGGTCAAAGAGCAGTTTAGGTGGTTAAGAAATTAAATTAGTTCTTTTGGAAAACACATGAAATAATTTTCAATTTTTGGCCTTTTCCCGCGACCCATAGTATAAAAGGAACCTGCATTCACATTTTCAGATTTTCAGGCCAAGCGGATGCCTCAGAATTAGACCAGTGAGTCTACAGCTGTTTTTTGTCTTTTATATATGTATAGAAGAGAGACTGAATTACCTCTTTTTTTTCATTAAATGAACTAATTTATTCAAGGATTCAAGATTACTTTTCGAGCTTTTAGAACTAAAGCAAGTCGAAAAATATAAATAGGTAAATTTAAGAAATAAAAAAATAAACTTATTATTCATCATTTTGCTATTGCCCATCACTGATTTGAAGTTTTGTTTTTTTCGTTCATGGCCGCCGACTAAATTCAAAATGGAATTCGCCTGATAAAAGATTCAATGTTAGCTGAACTTTCTGAGTTTAGTGGTTGGAATACAGGTCGGCATTTCATCTTTGGGAAGTTCCTGTGAGTTTCTTCAATTACAATTTACCGAATGAGTATCATAATCAAAAAAATAAACGTTGACATTAACTTGAAAATGTTTATAGAGCTTGAACTGCTGGGGCCTTCCCAGTTGTCTTTTGTGATCCCATCAGTACATCTTCCGATAATATTTAAATTGAGAGAACTGATTGCTCGTCCATTGTATTGTAATGGGGATATGCAATAATTTTTTGCACTAAATTCTGTGGCTGATCCATTTGCAAGTGGTCCGTCAAGTAGTGAATGAAGGCGACAGTCGCACGGAAAATGGTTTGAATACACATTAAGCGTTTCCACGCCTTCGAGAATGATTGAGCCAGGTTCCGGAGTCCGCAGAAGATGATTTCCTTGCATCCTAAGAACTTTTATGCGGGATTCTGGAGTTAGATGAAGTTCTTGTATGGAGTCAATTTTATTGTTGAGAAAATTTAGGCTGTTGATGTAGGTCATTCCTTCAAAAGCGCCTGTTTGGATAACTCCAAGGTCAGATTCTTGAATTGCTAAAACGTGAACGTGCGAAAGACCGCGAAATGTGTGCGTTTTAAGAGCTGACAAATCCATAAATGATAGTTTGATTAGACCAACAGAATCCAGACCGCTGAACGCATCAGATTCAATAGATTTGATCCCTGATGGAAGAATCAAATGCTCTACATTGGTCAATCCGGAAAATGCAGATGTTTCAATTTTGTGCAACGGATTGCTGTTGAGCAGAAGAAGTCTTACATTAGACGTTCCTGCAAATGCATAGCCTTCAACTTTTTTGATCTTATTATGTCCAAGGAGTATAGCTGTAATATTTTGAAGTCCAGCAAACGCAAACTGTGACACAGTAGTAAGTGGAGTATGCTGTATGGATAATTCACGTAATTTGGGTAAACCTCGAAAAGCAAATGGCTTTATCAGTGATATATTATTTCCATCAAGAGATAATTTTCTCAAATTTCTCAGACCATTGAAAGCATCACTTCTGATCAACGGAAAATTGTTTTTGGTGAGGCTCAGGTGCTCCACTGTTGGCGGTAGAGAATTGACAGGTATTTCGTTTAGGCCTCCGGTGTTACACAGCACCTTAAACAAAGGAAATAAATAGTGATTACTTTTTTTTGAAAGAAAGCACTATCCATCTTATAGATATGAAAATATTTGGACGAAGATTCAACCACTTTTTGAGGGAAATCGTGATTCTATCGTGTATGGAAGTAACTATTTATTTTCTTCTTCAGGGCTAACATAACAGAATATAAGAGAAAAATTAGATGATGATTTATTTTGGACAATAACTTACTGTGCTCAAGATCGCGAGTTCGAAACCCGGCCGAGGCCCTTAGGTTTTTATTTAGGAGGTGGAAAATAAACTTGAGAACGCCGTTCAAATAGCGCCAATATAATCATAGTTAAAGTCCGGGCATGAGTCACAATAACCAACTAACTAATAACAAGAAAAACCAACGTAACCGAAAAAAATAATAATAAAAATAAAAATTATATTCAACAGTTTTTTGATTACTATTGATTCATGATGGACAATACAGTAACAAAAAAAAAAAAACATAATCAAAGAAAAAAAATTGTATTCAACATTTTCTAAATACAAATTGAAATTAAACATTATATAACAAGAAAAATGACCTTATTATATTTTTATTTAAATAATTTTGAATATGATTTTTCTTTATTTATGCTTGTATTTTTTTTCTTTCTGTTATGTATGTTGTTATTTAATTATTCATAATGAATAATCACTTAATTTGTTATATTTTGTTAGGCTCTGAAAAATAAAATAAATAGTTTTTGTAACATTGGCCAAATTCCGAGTTTAATTCCTTTACACGACAGCACCTGAATTTCCCTGAACATTGCATCGATACTGATGAGGGTGGCTCCAGGCCCAGGTTCAGATACCAACTACGCAATTTATTTTGTAGGTAGCTAATATTACAGGTCCAAAGAGCCAAATTTATTACGTTAAGGGCGTGCATACTTCTAGCACGAACTGTTTCTGACTCTACGTTATTTTACTAAGGTTGGATATATACACACATTGGTTTAGCAGGTGGCGTTGACCTGTGGCATGAAATCCGCGAACCATCTAGTGTAGCCTGTAAATGTTTTTATGTAGGTTTGTTGAAGTTACGTACGATATCAATATCATTAATAATAATATCACAAAAGTAGGCATTTTGTTCAGTACATAATTATTTATTCATTTATTTGAATTTAATCTATACATAGATTTTTAATGGATGTGCAAATGCACATAGTCTATTTTTTTAATTTTGCTTTTAAAACTACCTACTAAGTACATGTAAAATTTCATTACAATCCGATAATCAGTTAATGTGTTAGTAGCACAATTTTTATCCTTAGCCCCCCCCCCCCCCCCCCCCCCCTCACCCTTATTGCCCCTGTTAAGAATTTGGAGACATCACACACCCTATTTTAATTCCATCTGTTTATGAGCTAGCACTATATTTATGGATAGGGCCCCCCCCACAACCACCCCTCCCCTTATGAATTTTGAGATCTCACACACCCTACTTTTCAATTGGCTATTAAGAATACTATATGTGTAATTTCTTGACAATCCGAACATCCGTTAATGCTAGAACAATTTTTATACCTAGCCCCTCTCATAACCCCCCTCCCGTTCAAACGTTTCAGACGCCATATACCCTTTTTTCCAATCTTGCTCTAAAGGATGCTTCATTGCTACCAGAACAAATTAGATCGGATAAATCTTTTTCAAGAATTCCTAAAATTCACTTTTTTAGCAGTGTTTTTGCTATGTAAAACAAAAAAATGGCTGGACCGAGTTTGATAAAATTTCTTTCAGATCATATTTACGTTGATACCCTTCGATTGGCACCAAAGCGAAGTCGATATCATTTTTCATTCGCGAGATATCGTGCGTACACACACACACATACTCCTTTCAAAAGTAGTGTAAAAATACGGTAATGACCTTGAAACATAAAACTATGATGAAAATTTTGATTTCGATTTTCGGACCCATTACAATAACTTTCCTATATGCTGGGAAGTTAATAAAATTATTAGATTCTAACAAGAATTTAACAAAAGTAAACATACAAATAGATGAGGATGACTACTCATTTATTTGGAGTTGGAAAGGTGAAAAATACAGTTTGGATTTATAGTAACTGAATTCCATTGCATGACGGTGAAGGAAGGCAGTTGTATGTGCAGAAATATACAGAGAGATCGAATGGGTCTAGGGTTAACTAGATACTGGAACATCAGGCAGTTGTAGAGGTAGGAAGGGTATCTGAAGGATGGGGTAGATCCAAAGAAATACTGGCGTCTGGGGGCGGGCTTGAGGATGGGATCCGCGAGCCGCGAGTTTCCGATCCCTGATATAGACAATAGATTATTTACCTGTGCCTGAGAGAGACAGATGCACTGTTGTGGGCAAGGTATAGCTCCTGTGAGGACCCCGCTCAGGAGAGAGCCCCCAGCTAGGACCCACCACCACACCATCACCATCACTGAAATCAGGATTCAAAACCACACATGTTAGCAGGTGTTCAGATGAGTTTGTAAGTGTGTAGCGGAGGAGAAGCCATGGCATGCCGCCTTCCGCTGGAGCTGCCCCCAGCTAGGACCCACCACCACACCATCACCATCACTGAAATCAGGATTCAAAACCACACATGTTAGCAGGTGTTCAGATGAGTTTGTAAGTGTGTAGTGGAGGAGAGGCCATGGCATGCCGCCTTCCGCTGGATCTGCCCCCAGCTAGGACCCACCATCACACCATCACCATCACTGAAATCAGGATTCAAAACCACACATGTTAGCAGGTGTTCAGAGGAGTTTGTAAGTGTGTAGTGGAGGAGAGGCCATGGCATGCCGCCTTCCGCTGGATCTGCCCCCAGCTAGGACCCACCACCACACCATCACCATCACTGAAATCAGGATTCAAAACCACACATGTTAGCAGGTGTTCAGAGGAGTTTGTAAGTGTGTAGTGGGGAGAGGCCATGGCATGCCGCCTTCCGCTGGAGCTGCCCCCAGCTAGGACCCACCACCACACCATCACCATCACTGAAATCAGGATTCAAAACCACACATGTTAGCAGGTGTTTAGATGAGTTTGTAAGTGTGTAGTGGAGGAGAGGCCATGGCATGCCGCCTTCCGCTGGAGCTGCCCCCAGCTAGGACCCACCACCACACCATCACTGAAATCAGGATTCAAAACCACACATGTTAGCAGGTGTTCAGATGAGTTTGTAAGTGTGTAGTGGAGGAGAGGCCATGGCATGCCGCCTTCCGCTGGAGCTGCCCCCAGCTAGGACCCATAACCACACCGTCACCATCACTGAAATCAGGATTCAAAACCACACATGTTCAGAGGAGTTTGTAAGACAACAGATATCTTTCTTATTTTGTTTATTTCATATAAATTTATGCTATATACAATTCATGGTAACTATCCTAATCGATTATTAATTAATTTCACTAGAAGTAGAATGAGCTGTATTATTGTTGTCAATAACTCAAAGAAGTTTCAACCCTTCATCTTTAAATAATACATATTACAAATAAAATAAATACTCATCGTTCTCTTTCAAGAGAAGGATGCCTGTCGGAAAATATTTGGTATATTATTGATAGATGGCGGTTCGCGACTCTTCTACTAACTTTGAGACACAATCATTAGGGATTTTGCCGAAAGTTTTGTTTTTGTGCTGCTGTTATTAAGGGATAAAAGATGAAGGGTTGAAACCTGTTTTATAATAAATCGTACTACACAAGCTTTCTATTGGCGTTTGGTTCATTATTCTACGATTATTATTTTAGGAGATATAAGCTCTCACAGTGTGACACTTTTCTTGACGCGCTTTAACCCCCCATAGTGGTAGTGGTTCTACATTAAAATAGCATGACAATACAGTGTCATGACTGTTTGTCGCAAGTAGTTTGAATGGTCTGTAGAGCACTTTGTCCTTGGAAGTTGCTTTGCTATACAAAATACTATCCTATCCTTTTCTGTTAGCAAGAAGGGAGTAAAGTAAGGGTGAAAGGGGGGTGGGGTGTGGTAAGTATTCCCTTCTCTACCTCTGGACGTCCCGAATAAACCTTAAAAATGTTGTGACAAAAAGCCGAAGTCCTTGCTCTCCTTATGTATATAGATGCATATTGTTTATGTTTTATCAGTAGATATAGTTGCTAAACGAACAGCAGAAATAAGAAGCAAACTATGGATTGAAAACGTAGGGGCTCCCTGTAATATGATAGGCAAACATAAAACATTGTTACCCACCCAAGCCACGTTCTCCTGCCTCTAGACCTCCCGTTTACATTATTCTAACAAGTTTTGTTGTACGAAAACATCAAATAAGTTCGGACAGTCTATAGACCCATCATTCGGTTCCAAACGTTTTACGAATATTTAATTTTGAAAAAAATAACTAAATATTTAATCTGTGTGGAAATAATATGAGTTAGTAGAGGCAACATAGAACTTTTCCATAGAAAATCTTATATTTTATTTTGTTTTGACAGCAGCGCAATAATACGCTATGACCGGTTGTCACGTGAATGATGAATTAGGAGGATCTTAGCCAATATGTGGGAGTGGATGGTATTAAGGGATATATAGGTCCTTGTAGAAGACTGGTGAAGCAAGGGAGACTAGAATGACTGTTGCATCTGCAGAGGATGGAGCCAGATAGAGTCCCGAGGAGGTGAACCTAGGAAGCCAAAGAAGAAGAGGGAGACTAGAATGACTGATGCATCTGCAGAGGATGGAGCCAGATAGAGTCCTGAGGAGGTGAACCTAGGAAGCCAAAGAAGAAGAGGGAGACTCCTCATGTGAGAAGGTAGGCTAAGAACAGAGGCCTAGATGAAACCTTACTAATTTTAGCCTAGGAAAGTCAACTAAAGTAAGCAACGTGGAATGGTGAAGTTGCAAAACAGTAGCTAAGTCCTCCAGACGTCTCTCCCAAACATACCCGATATATCGTCTACAAACTATCGATTTATAAATAAATAAAACAAACTTAGTTTTTTGAAATATTGTCTATTCCACAAGGACTTTGTACATAAACTACTGATTTCGGCATTGCACTATCGTCAGGTTTAGTTTTTAATTTCCCATCCTACACTAAGTATAGGGGAAGATACAATGGAATTTCATGTTTTCCGACCTCTAAATCCCAAATATGAATTAAAAAAAAAGATCTGTAAGTCTGTGTGTGTCTGTGAACACAACTCCCGATGGAATGAATGTATGAAATTTTATACGTATAACCAAAACTTCATTCGAACAACATCCATTGATTTTGAGCCAAATCGGCTGATCGGGGAGGGAGAGATTAGGGACGAGGCTCAACTCAAAAACTTTAATAACTGCCGTTGTAATTAATGTATCGACACAAAATTTCATATGTGAATTCAAAACAACATAAGCACGACACTTATTAGAAGTACAATAAAAGTGATTCACCGACAACTTTTTTTTTTTTAAATTAGAAACATATATTTACAAATGAGAAATAACCCAGTGATGACACTCCCTAGGCACTGAGTTGTACTCATTTATGGCATCGTTCGACAAGTGTGGCAGAAGGGAGGGCACGGACTAGAGGATTAATGCGGATACTAAAGGAGCAAAATAGTTTTTTTTGTACCTGGAGCTAATTAGCTAATTCGGTGACAAAGGGAATAAAGAGATAGGCGTTTTGTTGGAAGGTTCGTTAGAGGCTTAATCAGGAGCATTGGCTATTGTACAAAGGATTTTAGATTGCAAGAATTGAATGCACTAATGATTGTAAGCTTTGACAGAATCCAAAGTTCAAGTGTTGAGTATTGCGTTATATATAGTCGTTTTGTTCTTAGAGTTAACTTTCATCTTTCATATAGTAGTCTTAGTAACAGTCTGCAGTATCTGTTCTTTTTTTGTGTGAGGATTCTTGTCAAGTATGTGGCCTAGTTCGCCTTTCGTTTTTTGAAGGAATGGGCTTCCTATTATGTTAGACGGGAGGACAAGTGTTATAACTAAACTTGACGATGGTGTAATGCCGATACCGTTTATGTATACATTTCTTGTGAAATAGACAATATTTCAAAAACAAAGTTTGTTTCATTTATTATAAATTTTCACAATATGTCAGCATTTCTCAACATAGAACTTACATCAAGTTATAGTCTATTTTGTCATTTTACATACCGTTGGTTTCAAATTCCGATATACGTAGAACCTCTTTAAGTCGAAAACCTCCAAAACTCGAAAAAAAGTTTCGTTCCTTTCCCTTCAAGCCCCAAAACCTCCATTACTCGAAATCTGAACCCTCTATTAGTCGAAATAATCAGTGAGTCCCTACAAGCCATTTTGGTACATATTTTCCCTCTATAACTCGAAAAAATAAATTGGACCTCTGTATCTCGAACATAGCAATGTTTTATTTTACAACCTTTACAACTCGATTATTTGAAACTTATTACCTCTATAGCTCGAAGTAAAATAAGTTACCGACTTTAAGAATTTGCCGACAATGTACACCATTGTTTCTTAGAAAACAATTTAGGAGTATACAATAAATAGGATTACCAATTATCTAAAGCTAAAAAAAAATTACTGACTTTTTTTAATACCTACATATACTACGTATTTTTTATTTTAAGGATGTTTTGAAATAATATTGATTTAAAATAAATATAAATATGTTTGTTACCTCTGTAACTTGAATTTTTATTTATTTCACCTCTCTAACTCAAAATTAGTTAGAATGAATCTTAACCTCTACAAGTCGAATCAAAATCCGCCTAAGTCGAAAACTCTATAACTCGAATTTCTTGGCGTCTCCCTTGATGTTCGACTTATAGAGGTTCTACTGTACCTCTATCTTATAAATCCCCTCCCTCTCCATCTCACTACCTCGCCTCTTCCATTACTAGAAAATATTATTAATCTCCGTTATTTCTAACTTCGACAGAATAATGTGTAACTCATTGTTAAAATAATAACCATCATATAAAAGTCATGTATCGTACATAAAAACTTTGATTCCTATTTGCTTTCATATTTATTTTCTGGGTAGGCCCTTTACCAATATCCTACAAGTTCTATCGTAATTACTTTGTTTAATATTTTCATTGTTATCATTCATTTTATCAGTTACTTGCTATTTTCTTTATTGTTATTTGTCAATTATATTATATATACATATATATATTATTAAATTTGTATGTACATAATTACATAAATTTTGTTTTTATTCTTTATACATACCTATGTCCTGTTTATATATATATATTTATATTTTTTAATTTAAATTCTTCATTTGTCTATCTATTTACGTACTACTACTACATTTTGAAATAAATATTTTTCATTTTTAGCCGTTTTATTTTTTCCTGGTAATAGCGCTTTCCCGGCTATAGCGCTCTTTTTCTTCGGTCCCTAGAAGAGCGTTATAACGAAGTTCTACTGCATATATATATATATTTTTATTTTCTATATTTTTTTGTTTGATAACCTCAGGAAGGTCACGTAATAGCCCCGAAATATACATATTTATTTATTTTTTAAAATTATTATTATTTATTTATTTTATTATCATTATTTTTTCTTATATTTCCTTATATTGTTCAAATTGCCATTTATTATTTTTTATTATTTTGTGTTCCATCATTGCCATCAAATTTATTTTTATTTTTACTGATTGTAAATATTCCCAATTTAAAACAAATTATAATATCGGGTAAAACAAATATTTTAATATTTATATTATATTAAAACACGCTTTCAACGATTTTTGGTCATTTTGAAACAAAATGGTGGCAACAAATTTATTTAAAAAAATTCCTTTTCTTGGGATTACTTCGAGGGAAATCTCCTGTTGAAGATGCGAAATGTGTTTGATTAGTCTAAAGTGAGGGCCGGTGGTTAGTTGACTTTGAGGTGGGAGCTGATGGGGTCACAAAGTAGTGACCTGGTCACAAAGTAGTGACCTGGTCACAAAGGGAGTGGTCCATGTTTGTGTTTGGAGACGCTGGTTCTACCTTTGGTCCTGCCTTCTGCCGAGACCACCCAAAGCTCCCACTATATTTATAGCTAGTCTCGTTCTTCACCCTGAACCAAAACCCTTGTCTTACCCACTCTTACACTCTCTATAAACCTTTTGTCTTGTATGTTCTCTTGCTTCTCCAGGTCGGATTGATTCAAAAGTTTGATAATTTAACAATATATCCTATATATGATTAAAACGTTAAGCCCTTTTTCACATCTAGAAATCAATATATACAATTTAACGAAAATTGTAATTAAATTAAAAAATGTTCATGTTAGAGGCAACCTCGTCATGTTAAATGTATAAAAACTTTTTTTATGAGGGCGCCGGTAGCTAAGAGATAGCGTAATAGCCTATTGAGCTCAAGATCGCGGGTTCGAAACCCGGCCGAGGCTCTTAGGTGAATAAACCTTCGTAGGCAAAATTTAGAATTCCCACACGTTGAGTTTTTCTTAAAACAAACACATTAATAATGAATATATCGCGTATATGAATATATACACAATGTAACAAATGTAAATTAAAAACCCCTTAAGGACAACACTTAGTAATTTTCAACGGAATCGGCTGAAGGGAAAATAAGCTATCAGAGGAGGGACTCGACTCAAAAACCCTAATAACTGCCGATGTAATAAATGTATCGACATAAAACTTTATATCTTAGTTAAAAACCCAATAAGGACTACACCTTTTAATTTTCAGCAAAATCGGAAGGAAGGAGGGGTTTTGGGGAGGGGGTTCAATCGAAAAACTTAACTACTGCCGATGTAATGAATTTATCGTCTCAAAATTCAGTATAGGATACAGAAGCCGTCAACTATTAATTTTTAGCTCAAACGATCGACTGATTTTGGAAGGGGAGACAAAAGTTAATTAATTAATTCATTCTGGGGAAGTACATATACTTATAATATATACTTCATATATCTGGGAAAGTAGAATTATTAAATATATAAATAATTACATTAGTATTGTATAGGTATATGTTTCACAAACGTTTATCCTCTGTAATTCGCATCTTTCTTCAGTTTCTTTTGCGATTTTGTCCGAGAGAGATCTGTTCTTGTTAAACACCTGTGCAAGTGGCTGGTGCTGTCGCTCTGGTGGAAGATGGGCATAGCCAGCGTTACGCGGCGCGTGGTTTAGGTCTGCCGGAAACAACAATCCGTAGAGCCATCCAACGATATAGAGAGAAAGGAGGCACTGGTCCGCATGACGACAGATTTTTGTTGGTCTACACGTTAAGGATGAGGTTATCAACTGCTTCAGAGGCTTCCCAGAGACTCTATACTGTCTGTGGAGAGGAAGTGCCGACAGTAAGAAGAAGATAGCAGGAGAAGAAATTAATAAGGTCCAGGAAGCCAGCCTGTGGGCCTCTTTTGACCGCAGACCACCGAAGAGCGCGTATGGAGTTTGCTAGAAAGCACCGTAGTTGAACGGAAGAAGATTGTAGCAACATCCTCTTCTCAGATAAGTCCCGTTTTGCTCTCTATAGACTTCTCTATGTCTACAGGAGGCCTGGAGAACGGTACGTTCCATGCACCATGACCGGAAGAGTGCAATTTGTGCATATGTTATGCAGTACCTACAAGAAGTCGGTATTCGAACCCTTAGATGGTCAGCTCGAAGCCCGGACTTAAACCCGATTGAGCACCTTTGGGAGGAGCTAGAACGACATTTGAGGACATTCATGAACCTCCCAGCAGCTTAGCAGAACTAAGAATTGCTCTGGTTGACGCCTGGGATGACATACCCCAGGACACCCTCAAAATCCTCATAAGGAGGCTAGAAGAAGTTCTTCAGACAAGAGGTGGTACAAGGTTAGGTTAGGTTTTATGACTCATGCCCGGGCTTTAACTACGTGGTCATATCGCCTACTACCAGAGCGCTCTTTCGTCACTCTGGTGGACATGAGCCTACTGTGGGAGCCCTAAATTTTGCCTAACCTAAATTTTTATTCACCTAGGATAGGGGTCTTTAACGAGTACCTGACATAGTACAGACTCAGGACCATCACTTAACGTCCCATCCGAAGGACGGCGTGCTTAAGTTTATTTTACCTCCCAGATAAAATAAACTAAGGGCCTCGGTTGGGTTTCGAACCCACGATCTTGAGTTCAGAAGACAAGCAGGCATACCACGAGAGCTGTAGATGAAGCAGTCAAGTGACAGGGTTAACAAGTTGTACTACAAAAGGACAAAAATAATGAACTACAAAGGAGGGTGGTACAATAAAGTACTGAAAACAAATGTGAAAACATTTTATTTCTTAAAATTTTTGATTGTGTTTTTTTTTTGATTAATTTTATTAAAAAATAAATTTCTTTAGTTTTCCAAGCATTTTGATTTGTCTTTCCTAATTCCATATGAAATTTGCTGCACTCCGAACTATATTTGATCCAAAAAAACAGAATTACAACAAAAAATGAAATTTTCAGAGTGCGCCGCTTTTTCTGTGGTGCAATGTGTATAAAATTTGTGCCGATCATGGACTGTGTGTACTTTGGATCCAATCTTGGAAGAAAGTAACTAAAATGTTCTTATTTCCTGTTCAAGTAACTAGAAGCTCTCCGGATGAGACAAATATAAGAGGAGTAATCCGTCCACCCTCCTGCAGTCAGGAAGAAAAAGTAGACTTCATTGCAAACTTGGAAAAAAAAAGTAATTGTGTCGAGGCAATTGGAGAGGAAGAGGAGGGGGGGGGGGGGGGGGGGGGAGTATTGAGGAGAAGAGCAGTGATGCGGACTGAAGGAGTTCTGTTCATACCGCCCACCGCCAACCGTCCAGGGGCTCTTTTACTGAATCACCATTCACTCACCATAGTATTCTGCCCAACTAAGGAATAGTGATGTGAATGAGAATGATAACATAATAGAAACATTAAAAAAAGAAATCAAACAAACGAATGAAAAGTATACAAATATTATGACAGAAAGTATACAATCGAAAGGTGACATCCATTATAATTATACTTAAGATATTTATTTTTATTTTTATTTAAAAATAGATATTTACAACTGTATAAAAATAAATACAACTAGTAAATGTGCTAAAAGAGAGATAATGGCAATGTCAATATGTCACGAGGGGAGAAATCACACAGTGTGGACACTCCCTAGTCACTGATTTACTCTCATTTGGAACTAATCACTGTCACTGTCATTGCTGCTGCTAAGGAGGTCTCTAGGCCATTGACGCTTAAGCCGTCGTTGGGGAAGTATGGCAGAATGGAGGGCACGGACTAGAGGATTATTGTGGGAACTAAGAAGAGAAAATAATATTTTATACTTGGATTTAGAGACTTCGGTGACAAAAGGTACGTTAGGGTACGTTTATACCGAAGATGCATCGATGATGGAGGTGGAGGTCGCGGTCGATACCTCGATGTCATATCAAACTACCGCTTCGGAATGTGAGTGTTCATGGTAAGGATGCCCGATGGCTTTCACCCTCGCGGCTCACATGGATCCCTAATGCGATGTCGATGGTAAAACAAAATAGTTTGTTTTTTCATCGATGTAGCGATGTGAGCTATGTGCTGATTGGTCCTCCCTGACTGCACAATGCGCATGCTCAACCCACTTGTCAAAATATTTTATTTGTTGAAGTTTAACCTAACCTCAGGTGTCCGCAAATTTGGGACAAAAGACATGCCAATCATCACAACAGATATGTGTTGGGAAGAGCATGGAAGGAAATTGCAATTAAATTAAAAACTACTGGTAAGTAATTTTGTTTTAATTGTTATATTCTGAAAACTAAAAATATCTTTGGTTAATAATATATTAAGAGGTAGGATTTGTATGTAGTGTCTATCATCACTTTCACTGTTCATACTACTGTTTATATATTGAAACAAACGAAGTTTTTTTTAGCTTTATATGCTTTTGTTAGTTAAAGTTTTTTAGTTTTAGGGAAAAATAAACAGATCGGGGAGTCAAGGTTATGTTGCAACGTCAATGTTCACCTCCTTGGTATGAACACCCGACATCCACTTGAAACATCGACCTCTATGTAGACCGCGACCTCCACCTCCATCATCGATGCATCTTCGGTATAAACGTACCCTAAAGGTCAGTATGAAGAGTTTTGTTGGAGACGTAATAAGGAGCATTGGCTATTTTACAAAGGATTTTGGATTAAAAGGATTGGATGCGCTGAAGATTGGAAGCCTTGGCAAAACCCCAGAGTTCAAGTCCGTAAGTCCATATAGGTTTGAGTACTGCGTTATATGTAAGTCGTTTTGTTTTCAAAATTAATTTGGATCTTTTGTCAAGTAGTCTTAGTAAAAGTTTATAATGTCTGTTCATTTCTTGTCTTTTCAGTCTCGTGTGAGGATTCCAAGCTAGTCGTTCGTCGAGTATGAGGCCTTCGGACTTCGTTTTTTAAAGGGTTGAGATTTTTGTTAAGGTACACTGAAGGGCAGGTATATATAAATCTTTATCACAAATAAATGGACTATAGCAATAAGTCAAAAAAACCTTTATAGAACACTATTTGCACGAAACAAAATTTGGTATAAAACCCATGTACAAAATAAAAAATATATATACTTATATAAATATATAAGGTCCCCATTAAAGAAAAGATTGGCACAGTATACCAAATATACTGTAATACATGTAATAATAAACATATAGGTCAAACAAAACAAGTATTAAACAAACGAATAAAACAACATCAACAAAATCGCAATAAATAAACAAATAAAAAATTCACCGCATTATCAACCATGAAGGAAACTACTTATAAACACAAAATAAACGAAGCAGGTTATTTGAATAAACTTAAACATAATTGAATCACAATTCAATGGAAAAATCGATTATGTAAAATATGTAAGTTTTAATATTGTTACAAAATGGAACTTGCCCCGAGCCAACAATGAATACATGAAATGACCTATTGGCAAGCATAAATGATTAGTTCGTTAGCTACTGTGACTCATGCCCATAGTCATATCGCCTACTACCTGAGGCGGATTTAAGTTAGTCGTTTACAGTTCATAACCTAGCCCTTCAGTTAGGTCTCGAGGTATAATCATCAGAGGTGGATTTAAGTTAGATTGCGCCCTAGGTCCATTCTGATTTGGCGCCCTTCTTGTTATAATGAAAAATATGATAATAAAAGTATGAAAAATATATTTTATCCTTTTTTTTTTAACATAACATTATTAATAAAATACTCAAATAAAAATGTAAATTATATTAAATATACAAATTTTGTATATTCAATTACATAGCTGTTTTTCTTCTTGCTTCGGCTCATGCGAAAACATCAAAGATATCATCTATTTCTTGCACCAACTGTGCTTTGATGGACAATAATGCAAGTGCATTAAGTCTGTCTTGATCCATACTTGCACGCTAATAGTTTTTTACTCTTTTTAACGTGGAAAATGTTCATTCTCCAGAACAATAATAATAAAGTACTATATAGTTTTTATTTATACTTAAATAAAATACATAAAATCATATATATATGTATATATATCATTAATTTGTTTAGTATATTTTCTTAATCTGTTCTGTAAAAATTACGTGTTGGTTCTGCGTAAAAATTATATGAATGACTCCTCGTCCCACCTCTCCGGTGCAGCACAGTAATTTTTACAGTGAATT
This sequence comes from Aradus depressus, assembly GCA_963662175.1. Classification (NCBI taxonomy): domain Eukaryota; kingdom Metazoa; phylum Arthropoda; class Insecta; order Hemiptera; family Aradidae; genus Aradus; species Aradus depressus. The sequence continues at coordinate 28,192,697 of OY759218.1, forward strand.
GCACAGTAATTTTTCCTATATGGGTCTTTCTGTACAGTCACCGGAGAAAAGAGAAACCAATTGATTACAATTTTTAGTCACCCTTCAAATTTTGGCGATCTAAGCCTGGGCCTCGCGGGCCTAAGCCTAAATCCGTCGCTGCCTACTACCCGAGCGCTCTTTCGTCGCTCTTATGGATTATGGGACATTTTGCGTACTGTTTATTCACCTAGGATAGGTCAATACTGTATTTGTTAAGTCATGGCTGAAGACAGGGGCGTAGCCAGGATTTTGAGCAGGGGGGGGGGGGCAAAGTTAGGCTACGAGGGTTGCTGGTATAGACTCCCGGGGGCATAGCCTGCAGTTTCCGTGGTTAGTGTTGCAGACTTTTTGTTATTAATTTGGGAGACTCAGAGACCTCTAGAAGCTCCCCCTGAGGTAACAACTGACTGTAATACTTAAGTTGACTTTACATGTGCAGCAAAAATGCGAAGAGCAGCAGCAGCAAATGCACGCTGTGGTTTCTGTTCTTTTAGAATTAAATGACTCACAGAAAATAGCGTGCATTTGCTGCTGCTGCGCTTTGCATTTTTACTACGCATGTAAAATCAGCTTTAAGAGTATAAAGTATAACATAAATGACGATTTTGAGCCAGGAAATGAAATGATCGAATTCATATATATTTAAATAAATGTAATATGACTTGTTTTGTACATGTACATTTATGTAACAGCTGATTGCTGATTTAGGAATCAGACGCACGGGAAATTTGAAGATCCTATTGGTAACTTGCAAGCAATCCATTTTTATTAAAAACGATTTTTTTAAGTTTATTTAAATTTTATCTTGTTTTTTTGCTCTGGCCAGAGGGGGCACGTGCAGATGGTAGCAGTACCGAAAGTACCATATATATATATGTGTGTGTGTGTGTGTGTGTGTGTGAAATATACAATATTTTTTTAAAAAACGTACGTTTTTTCTTTACTTTTTAATAAAATAACAGTTTATGAACTAATTTGGGGAAGATAAAACTATATAAAGGGGCAGTTTTTTTACTTTTAACCTTTCAAAAAAGAAAAGTATTTATTAAGACGTTGTTTGTCACAAGTGGTTGGTTGGTGGTTGGTGGTTGGTCTCCGCCCCTTAGATAATTCACCCTCTTCCTGAATTACTCTTTCTTTTAGCTTGAAGCTTAGTTGAAGTAGCAAATTGCCTTCTTAGCTCCCCACTTCTACTTCTACCTACACATGACTCCAGTAGCACTTTTTCTAGTGGGAGACCACACTTGGAACCCATCTTCTCAAAACAATTAAAAAAAGTCGTCACCGGCAATGTACTTCTCCAGAACCAATTAAACAATTAACTTTTTGTTCCACTTCCAAAACCAGTAGAGCGTTTGCGCTAATAGTCGACAGTTGACTTACATAGGAGCTACTACTCATAATAAATTTTGTCTCGATAAATTCATTACATCGGCAATTATTTGGGTTTTTGAATTGAGCCTCTGAACCCCCCTCCTTTTCGCTGATTCTGCTCAAAATTAAAAAAGTGTCATCCAAATGTTGTTTTAAATTCAGATATGAAATTTCATGTCGATACATTCATTTTATTGGTAGTTATAGGAGTTTTTATGTTAACTCCCAATGATTGAAAAACAATAAAACAAACGCGTTGGAGGGTTCTGGATTCACATATAAAATTTCGTGTCGATATATTCATTCTATCGAGAGTTATCAGGCGGAAGACAAGAAATTCCGTTGAAAACTAAAAAAAACAAAAATATTGTAAAAATCTGCTAATTCATGTGATACATCGAAAAAAACAATATATATATATAAATATATGTTATGCCATTTCTTATACCAACTTCGCTATTACATATCTCTCTCTCTCCCCTTGCTCCTATTCAAAATCATTTCATCATACTGGCGTTACTGGGTGTATGAAAGTAATGTGTTTGCGTCAGTGGTTTTCTTTGTTTTCATTGTACATCGTAATTCTGAGAGTGACTTTCTCATACCCATGATTTTGAGAAAGAGGAGAGGGAGAGAGGGTTCTGTCGAAGTGTGGTTGGTATAAAAAAGTTCTGTTATGGCTACATCGCATATATTTTATACAATATACGAAAATTTATTTTACGTTATTTGGGGCGCTATAACTTTGGTCGTATTAGTTTTATCTCAAATCTAAGGACACATAACGATTGGAAATTTGATAACATACATTTTTGCCGGGAACCGATTTTTCGATAGGACTAACCGTTTTCGTGTAAATCATGCAAACGTGTAAAAAAATGGGTTTCAAAACGACATTTCGGGACGGGTTTCGGCATCTCACAAACGGAGGGAACTTCGAAAAAAAGTATTTCGTATACAATGTGCCTTTTAGGTTTCTTTATAACTTTTATTTGAAAAGAGTTTTGATTAGGTCATAAATATAAGCGGTATCATGTTGAATCGAAGTAAAGTAGTCTCAGTTTTCGTCCGATTTCGGCCAAAATCGAATCAGAATTGTTAGCAAATGTGACTTCTTTATTCCAAATTCATAGCTACAATCATTTGTGAGGTAGTCGCTCATAAAGTTCCAATCACATATACACACACACACACATCAGATGGGGTCAAAATGTATTCTAGGGCCTTGAAACTTGAAAATCCGTTGAAACTCGATCCCGGATATTCGCCGCCTGAGTAACATGCAGTCCACCACGTGGGGACGGACGGACTTTTTTTCGCATTTCGGTCGAGTCGGTGATTGACATTGACAAGCAGGAAGGTTAGCGCGGGGTTGCCAAAACGAGGGGGCATAATCGTGGGGTTAACTAGAGGGAAAGGTCATTTTTATCGGTCCCAATCCCATGAATATTGTCGTATTCTTCATATGTTAAATATTCTTCCTACAGAGCGGCTGCAAGCTCCAAGTAAGTTTCCGCTCTCCCTCTGATACCTCTTTTTCTTCTGGCCAATTTGACTGAAAATCTATAGACCACCTGTGTCTTACTTATCGTCTCTGAATCCACATACAGTGGAATCCCGATATTTCGTATCCCGATTATTCGTATTTCCGGCTAATTCGTACAAATTTGTCGGTCCCCAGAGAAAATCCCGATAAGTGGTATAAAAGCAATGCATTTCGGACCCCTCGGTAATTCGTATTATTTTTATGCTCGAGGTCACTTAAAACGTCTTATAATTCGTATTTCCAGCTTAAAAACCTCGTTAATTCGTACTGTTTTCAAGAGGGGGAAAGAGGACAGTGAGAGACGAGAGAGCAGAATGAGTGCGGGATAAATGTTTTCTAGGAAATCACGTGATTCCTACAGAACCAAAGGGGAGAACGAGTGAGAAAGACAAGTTTTCTATGAAATCTCATGTAATTCGTACTCTTTTTACTTGAAGGAAATGAGGAGAAGAGAGGGGGAAAGTTTTAGCAATTTTATTGATATTTTCTAATATTTTTTCGAACAAATGTTTGTTCGAAAAAATGTTCGATTGGTGTTTATTTAATCTAGAACATATGTTCATAATTTTTATTGCATGTATTGTTTATTGTATAGTTTAGTATGAAACAGTGTTTATTGCTTAGTCATTATTCTTACCATATTGTACATACTTCTTAATACATACATATTTGCATTAATATGTTTTTAATTTTTTATATTTTGTACTCCCGATAATTGGTAATCCCGATAATTCGTACCAAACCGTCAGTCCCTTGACCATACGAATTATCGGGATTCTACTGTATAAGGTTTCGACTGACATACACACCTTTTCCCCTGAAATTTTTGCTCCCATGTTGAAGACGGTGCAAAAGGTTTTTCCACGGTTTCTGCTCCGTTAAAAGATCTTGACAGCTTTTCTTGCTCAGTCCAAGGAAGGTGCTTTTTCAGGTTAAGCCTTGTCAAGACGTCTTTTCTTACCTTCATATTTGCCCTGTCTGATTTTTGTCCGGTTCAAACACAGTGTTGAGAGCACTGCCTCCTGACTTGAGTACAATTGAAATTATCCTTTTATACTCGACTGTGGAACGCAACATATTGTTTTTCACAATTTTTGTATTCTTTGTTCCCTCGGAGAGCCTAAACGGCAGGATCGATTTTAAGGAGATATATGTCATTTGGTTCGTCGTGATCTCCTGAGTGTCACCGGCTACGTGATATTCCCTAAAAAACGAAATGGCGGACGCTGGCTGCTATATTGTCAACATTTAAAAAAACAAATTAAAGGGTTAAGAATAACGATTCCAAAAATATATGTGTATAGATTTATTTTCAGAATAATTAACTGTGATAATTATTTTTGAATTACCACATTTCCTGTAGAAATTTGATCTCTTTTCTTTTTTTAAATTTTGATTTCTACAGTTGTTTTTCGAAAATGTCCCTAAAAAAATATTATCAATAATTTAAGACGTGCAATTTTGAAGAAAGTACACGTATACAACAAACAAATTCCATTTAACAAACTTTACACTTGGATTAATAAGGAGATGCCAGTTCTTTAATAATTTTGAATAATATTAATTCTAATCCACAGGTTTTCAAATGAGATTACTGGGCCAACAGGGAAGATGAATAGAATAGGATTTTAAGAGGACAAATAATTGGGTTATTTTCTTTATTTACACATTATAATTAAAAATCTGAACATTGAACAAAACAGAACAAAGAAAAAAACAAAAAACCAAAATCATTAAACTAAATGCCTAAAAACTATTTCTTTTTGTTTGGGCATATTGAAAAATATATATGATTAAATGTACCTTCTTTTCAAGTTTCTACCACATAATTTAGACTTCAATTATTTTCCACATCTCAACTTCACCCCAGTCAACTTTCATCTAATTGTTCAACTTCACTATATTAAAAAACATATCAATTCACTGTGCACCGTTCCAGAGCTAGCTCACGACTCTCCTCTATTTGTTTCACAGCTGTTTTCTTTTTATTATGTCCCTTGTTTTTTTTAAGACCTTGATTAATATATATATATATATTATAATAAAAATAATTACTTTTTATTCATAAAAAAAATGTTCCGTAGTTTACATCACATAACATAATCCTAAAAATCTACAAATCTACTGTGTTCCTTCGTCCCCACATAGAGAATAAACGGCTGGATCAATTTTCATAAAACTTTCAATGGTGCATAACTCATGTATCCAGGAGTAAGATAAGATATATAAATCCATTATCAAGATCTGTGCCTGGAGCTGGCTCTTTCGTCCCTCTGGTGGACATGAGCCCGACTCTACAGTGGAATTTTGCCTACCTAGGTTTATTCACCTCTGGACTATCGCTAAGACGGCGTGCTCAAGATTTTTTTACCTCCCATATAAAAAATCTAAGACCTCGGCCGTGTTTCGAACCCGCGATCTTGAGTTCAGTAGGCTAGCACGCTACCTCCTTGTAAGTGATACCGTCTGGGTGAAAATAGTGTGTGCCATGGAATTTGGGATACCGTATATATATTTTTTGGGGGATAACTTAATTGCCCCAAAATGCATATGTTTTGTCACCCCCAAATCCCTCCTGACTATTGACATCCTGAACAAATGAAATTTAAATAGTTAATCCTTCATTCAATGCTGTAAAATATTAATCCTTGGGTGATGACCCTATTATTTATTCCTTTTGTTTGAATAATTGACAAGAAAATTACAGATAGTGCCTACAAAAGGAGAAAAATATAAAGGAATGTATAGTTTCTGACAAACATCGGCATTTTGTTGGATTTGAAAACTGTAACTCCAGTTGCAGCATTTTAAAATTGAAATTATTTACTAATATTAGTTATGATACTAACATTTCCTGCAGAGATATTGGGAAACTCTTATTACAAATGAAGAAAAAAAAATATATAATACGGACTACTTTCGATATTGCTACAATCGTCAGCTGCAGGAGTCCAAACGGTCGATTGGTTTAGGAGGGAAAGAAAAAAACAATTATCTTTTAAAATCTCTATTTTAAATATATATACGTTAGTTACTTATTTCCGGGCTTTAACTACGCGGTCATATCGCCTACTACCAGAGTGCTCTTTTGTACTATGAGAGTCCTAAATTTTGCCTACCCTAAATTTTTATTCACCTAGGGTGAGGGTCTTTATTGAGTACCTTACATCTTACAAGCTCGGGACCACTGCGTAACATCCCATCCGAAGGACGGCGTGTTTTTTTTTTTATCTCCAGATAAAAAACCTAAGGGCCTCGGCCGGGTTTTGAACCCGCGATCTTGAGCTCAGTAAGCAAGCACGCATAACATTGAGCTACCGGCGCCCTCAATATATGGGGTTATGATAAGGGGTCGTTAATAATGCAAGGTTCAAATTTTAACGCTCTCACCCAAAAATGATATTGGTCAAGTCAAAACTGTCAAAATTGGCTTCCGAATTTGCGAAAAATATTTTTCGATTTTTTTGAGGAATAAAAAATCTAATTCATATAATTTTTTTTTTTTTTTCAATTTGAATTCTATTTTGCAGCTCAAAATGTCGATTATATGCTAAATAATAAAATGCGAGTGAAAATTGAAAATTTGAAATTCAACCGCTTTTCGATGATTACGCGAAGGATACTTGTCCATAAATTCAATTTTCAATGTAACAGTTATTGTCAGCAGATTTGTATACGAATTTTGAAAAGTTAAAATGAAATAAAACATTTAATAATGTCAAAAGAATGATACAATTCCTTTTAACTACATATTCAAAAAACCTGAAATATATGTCAATTTCTATAACGAATTTCGACTAATTTAACTTGTCAAACTTAACTTTTGATGAAATATTCGTGTTCAGCAACTTCAAAAATAGTAGTGTATAAATTTTCAGAGATTTACGATAGACAGTTTCATAGTTATAGAACAAAAACCCGAAACATCATTAAACGCCATTTAAAATACACGGAAAATTTGATTCCTCTGCCGGCACGGTTTAAATCATTTATTATGGGCCCGGAATAATGCCAATCGTATTTTTTTATCATGTTGATCGAGGTTTTTGGGTGAGAGCGTTAAAATTTGATCCTTGCATTATTAACGACCACCCTAGGTTATATATATAGGTATATATGTATATGTATTTGATGTGAGGAATACGTAAGTACACTATTCATTAGTTATGAATAATAATTCTTAGTTTGGCTGGCTTAATGAAGAGGATCTAGACAACAACGAAAAAATAAGGAATTACCCATCCTCCCCCCATAAAGAAAGAAAGAAAAACAATTAATTAAAAAGAAAGAAAAGTACAAACAAAAATTAATAAATAGAAACATACTTTGAAGTATCCTCGTTCTATATAACTTTTTTTTTCTGAAATAATAACAAATGACCTAATTCGGTTGAATGCGCTATTTTGTAGGTTGTTAATTTGGCATCTGTAGTATTTGTTCTTGAATACTTGAACCATTTTGATTTGGTCCTATATTTGTCATGCCCGTAACGATATTTATGGGGGTACACCATCTTAAGATTTTCAAAAAAACCTATTTTTTCAGGAGGGATAAGTTGATCCTGACAAGACTTGCCATTGGACAAACCAGGGTCACACATGGATACCTTCTGCAGCCTGGGTGTATCCTATGTGGAGAGATGAGTGCCAACAGCTGCCATCACATCCCCAACAATCTTCAAGAAATATTTCTGAAAGATTCACCACATTTGCCACACTTACTATGAAATGAAAATACATTTTATTATTCTGGGACCGATGTCCCCTAAGAATAAATACATAAGTCAAAAAGAAAAGGAAACAGTGAAAAAAAAAAAAAAAGAGTGATTCAGTGGAGAAAAACTTGACAATTGTGAGTACATATAGATAAATAATTAACATGAAAAAAGATAAAAATAACAGCTTAATCACGAAGAAAAAGAAAAAAAAAAAGAATCTATAGTAGAACCTCTATAAGTCGAGCATCAAGGGAGACGCCAAAAAATTCGAGTTACAGAGTTTTCGACTTATGGAGGATTTCGTCTTAGGCGGATTTTGATTCGACTTGTAGAGGTTAAGATTCATTCTATCTAATTTTTAGTTAGAGAGGTGAAATAAATAAAAATTCAAGTTACAGAAGTAACAAACATATTTATATTTATTATAAATCAACATTATTTCAAAACATCCTTAAAATAAAAAATACGTAGTATGTACATATATGTAGGTATTAAAAAAAGTCAGTAATTTTTTTTTGCTTTAGATAATTCGGTTGTTCTCTATCTATAGCATTGTCTAAGGTATAAAGAGCAGAAAATTCTTGTTCTTCCGAGTTGCTGGTTTGAACCAAACTACTTCTGACAATTTTTCAATCGACAACAAATGACTTGCTTCGCTAAAGTTCAAATGAAATCAATAATAATATCCTAGAGGTAATAAGTTTCAAATAATCAAGTTGTAAAGGTCGTCAAATAAAACATTGCTATGTTCGAGATACAGAGGTCCAATTTATTTTTTCGAGTTATAGAGGGAAAATATGTACCAAAATGGCTTGTAGGGACTCACTCATTATTTCGACTAATAGAGGGTTGAAATTTCGAGTAATGGAGGTTTTGGAGCTTGAAGGGAAAGGAACAAAACTTTTTTTCGAGTTTTGGAGGTTTTCGACTTATCGAGGTTCGACTTAAAGAGGTTCTACCGTATATAAATGTGAATAAAATAAAATAAATGAATAAAAATCGACAGAGCATAATACAATAATGGTTAAATATAAAAGAGAAAGGATGCCCAGACAAGGTTTGAAATAAAATTAATTTTAGAAAGTAGGGGCTAGATAGAAAAAGTGTGAAGAGAAAGAAGAGAAAAAAAAAAAATAATAATAATAAATAAAATGTGCGAAATAAAAATATATAAAATGTACTGATATAATATATATGGTAGAATAATTTATGAAAGATGTAAGAAAAAAATAAAAATAAAAATGGATTTTTTATTTGGGAGGTGAAAGAAACCTTGAGCACGCCGTCCTTCGGATAAGACGTTAAGCGATGGTCCCCCACGTACTCACTTTTTTATATCTTCATTCTATCCTCATTTATTAGAGCCTTTAAGCCTCTCCCATAATCGCCCCCTCCCCTTTGGTCGATTTGGCTGAAAAACAATGTTTTGTCGTCAGCGGGTTCTGAATTCACATATAAAATTCCGTGTTGATACATTTATTCTATCGGGAGTTATCTTGTTCGCGGACGCACCGACAACTTTTTTTTTTGATATTTGAATCTAGGGGCTACATAGAATAAGTGTGAAGAGAAAGAAGAAGACAATTAAAAACAGTAGTAATAAAATAAGATAAAATAAATAAATAAATGAATGAATGATAAAAATATATAAATATTTAAAATGAACAAAATAAGAATAATATTTATTATGATATAATAATTTAAGAAATTTGGGAAAATAAAATATAATAAAAATAAAGAATAAAAAAAATGGGATAAGTAAATCATATATATAGAGCTGAAAATGTCTGTGCGTTGTACCGCTATAACTCACGAACGGCTTAATGGATTTGATTAATTTTTTTTAAAATTTGTTCGTCCTCGTCTGTGGAAGGTTATAGGCGTATTAGTACCTCAATATCTGGTCCATCCCAGCATCCACCCACGCAATCTTTGTAACTCAAAAACCACTGCAATGATTAATGAGGAATCTTTTTGAATAGATAAGTTTTATCTACCGGAAGGTTAAGGTCTATTTTTTAATCAACCCCTGGTCCATCCCAGCATCCACTCACGCAATCTTTGTAACTCGAAAACCATTGCAACGATTAATGAGAAATCTTTTTGAATAAATTAGTTATAGCTCCAAAGCTAGCGTTACTACAGTTGAAGGACTATAAGCCTTATTCCGTATGAATAATTGAAAATTATAACATCATGAATGTACTGTCGAGGAACTGAATAGCCTTATAGGAGATATTGGGAGAAAAGTCAAAGTTCCCCGGGCAACGCCGGGTATTACAGCTAGTAACTTAAATAATTAGATAATTTATGTTGTCGAATGGGAAAAAACGGGCGAGAAAGATAAAGAACTGAAAGGGGAGTGGATTCCCTGAGCGTAGACTTTTTGACCGATCATATTACGTACTTCCTCTGTACCGAGTATAGGTGGGGAAGTGAAATTGCATAAACTGAAATTTGAATTTTTTCATCAATTTCTATGTGGGGGGGTGTCAAAAAAATAGTGGACCGATCTGTATGGATAATCGGATTACTTTCAAATTGGGTGCTAAAATCATTTGTAACCGAAACTGAATGGGGTTGGTTATCCAACAAAATTGAATGAAACCGCAACCCACAACGCGATAATCTCTTCATTTCGGTTCTATTTGATCTGATGTCTATAATGGCTGATTTCATTTTACTTCCGCAGTTATATAGAGCCGATTTATAACTTAAACGAATATATAATCTAGAGCCGTATAGAGGAAGTTATATATACGGTCAATTGAGGGCGTCGGTAGCTCAGTGGTATGCGTGCTTGCTTACTGAGCTCAAGGTCGCGGGTTCGAATTCCGGCCGAGGCCCTTAGTTTCTTTTTGTCTGGGAGGTAAAACAAACTTAAGCACGCCTGGGATGGGACGTTAAGCGATAGTCCCGAGTCTAAGGAGGTCTCTAGGTCATTGATGCTTAAGCCGTCGTTGGGGAAGTGTGGCAGAATGGAGGGCACGGAGAAGAGGATTATTGTGGGAACTAAGAAGAGAAAATAATTTTTTATACTTGGATTTAGCGATTTCGGTGACAAAAGGTACGTTGAGGTGAGTGTGAAGAGTTTTGTTGGAGACGTAGTAAGGAGCATTAGCTATTGTACGAAGGATTTTGGATTGAAACGATTGGATGCGCTGGAGATTGGAAGCCTTGGCAGAACCCCAGAGTTCAAGTCCGTAAGTCCACATAGGTTTGAGTTCTGCGTTGTATATAAGTCGTTTTGTTTTCAAAGTTAATTTGGATCTTTTGTCTAGTAGTCTTAGTAAAAATTTATAACGGCTGTTCATTTCTTAGGTTTTCAGTCTCGTGTGAGGATTCCAAGATAGTCTTTTGTCGAGTATGAGGCCTAAATAGCGGACTTCGTTTTTTAAAGGGACGGGACTTTTGTTAAGGTACACTGGAGGGCAGGTATATTTTCGACGAAGGGTGAAGACGATGTCAAAAAAAAAAAAAAATATGTGATCTGTATGCAACAAATATCACAGTTTCAACTTTGAAATTATTTTCGATTACTTTTTTCAAAACTGTCCAAGCTCCTCTGTTTGGCAATACGTCGTTCAGTTTGCCCGTAATGCTGCGCCTGTTAGACGTGGCCCTGCTCCCGAGAGAATGAACATATCAACACAGACTTTATTATGTAAGACTCACAACCAGACATTTATTGATTTTCAGTCAAACTTACTAAAATGGAGATAAAGAAAAAATGGAGAGAATGAGAGAGAAATATGGAGAGAGGGGGTATGTCTGAGTTTTCCAAAAAAGAAGGTACTACTGACCCCTAGGCCCACTTATTATTTCCGGTACATTTACATTGATGGTTTTTATCGCGGGCATCCCCACAGCTCACACACTCACAGCTCATAGTCCACACCACGAATTTCTTCCCTCAACCGGAACCATTGTACTTCACCAGATCGAAATCAGTTTGCGACATTGTGGACAATACAGATAAAGGTCCATCACAATATAGTCATGAGGATATTTCCGTGCGGGTTTTCATATTCTTACTCCCTTTTACTGTTAGTTTTCAATGGAATTTCAAGTTTCAAGTTTCCCTGAATACGTTATGACCATTTTCGGAAGAAGGAGGAAGCCCAGCGCTTCCAGGAAAGGGATAAAATAATTGGATGGTTAGGTCTCTAGATTAGGTTAGGTTTTATGACTCATGCCCGGGCTTTAACTACGAGGTCATATCGCCTACTACCTGGTGGACATGAGCCCGACTCTACTATGGGAGTCCTAAATTTTGCCTACCCTAAATCTTTATTCACCTAGGTTAGGGGTCTTTAAAGTGTACCTGACATCGTACAGGCTCGGGACCATCGCTTAACGTTCCATCCGAAGGACGGCGTGCTTAAGTTTATTTTACCTCCCAGATAAAATAAATTAAAGGCCTCGTTCGGATTTCGAACCCACGATCTTGAGCTCAAAAGGCAAAGACGCATACCACTGAGCTTCCGGCCCCCCCTAGGTCTCTAGGTGTATGCACCATTCCGCCATGGGGTGTTTCAAACAGTGTCCACAACTTTAAGAGTGGTTTGGTTGGTCGCAAATAACAAAAAGTTAATATAAACATGGTCCAGAAATACTTCTTTAAAAAATTATTGAGAAAAAACTTCAGAAACCACGATATTTCAAATATTAGTTATATACTTCGAAATCAGCATTTTGGATGAGGGGGAAGTAGCCGGGTCACTGATCAGTCTTGCTTGCAATCAAACAGAGGTATCGACTATTTTGCAAATTCATGTTTTTTTCTACTTTAAATAACTTGCAGCTTATGAAATTAATCAAAAATGTATCACTTTAGTAAAGAAACATCTGTTATAAAAAGTTAACAGTTATATCGTTATTAAGGTGAAACATTTTTAACCCCCGACACAAAAGGAGGGGTGTTATATGTTTAAAGCCTTTGTCTCTGTGTGTCTGTCTGTGGCATCGTGACTCCAAGATGGCTGAACCGATGGTTCTTAGTCATGTTTGGTGGACATCGGGTATGACGTTTCCAAGATCTTCAGGTTTCAACAGAGCCTATGTAGAGATCTCTGCCTCTATTATAGCTAGAGACTTGGAGTTTGTACTCAAATGTTTATGAGGCCAAGCCCCTCCCCCCCCCCCCCCCCCCCCAAGCCTCCCCCGTAAGCCCTTCAAGCCCTCCCCCCTTTTTAAAGGTTTTTGTGTCGGGGTATTTTAAATTTAAAATTTAATATTTTTTGTTTATTTCACAAGCTGCAAGTTTATGCAGGGAATGATTTTTTATTTAACTCAGTAAAAACATGATTTTGCAAAATAGCCGAACCTCTGTTGATAAGAACATTTTTCAAAATATATGGTGATTCAGCCCCTCCTCCACTCATCCTAAATTTTGATTTAGAAGTGTATTTGGATAGTTGGTTAGTTATTGTGACTCATGCCCGGGCTTTATTTTCGAGGTCATATCGCTCTTTTGCCGCACTGGTGGACATGAGCCTAAAAAGGTCACATTGGAAAGGTACGTAACATCTTATCTGTTTTATTATTATTATATATAGAGTATAGTATAACTTTACACTATTACTTAAAACAATATAACGCTGATTCTCAAAAAAACTCGAAATTTATGTCTTTGATGATTCTCGTCAAACGGAATCGTAAGTTATCATTAAGTTAATTTTTTTTACGAAACTACACCACTAAGCGTACCAAATTATGAAACAAATTTATCTCTTTTATCATAAATAAAAAATATATGTTTAAGTAGATACCCTAAAAATCATTCCCTCATTGTGTCCCAACCGACAAATTCGAATAGATTCAAGCATCTAATTTGAAAAGTTTCTTAAAAACTATCTGCTATCTTATTATTAATTCATATATAATAGTACTGGCTGTATAATAAATAAATGTGTATATAGTTCAAAAACGGCAAACGGAAAAATCACAATATATATTTTTAAAATTTTTCAAGTTAACATTTTTCGCTGTCATTTCCTCACACCTTGTTGTAAAAAGGTAAGCGCTTATTTATAAACTTTTTATGATATATTTGTTTGTGTTTCTAGCAGTAATAATGTATCGTAAAATTGCCAGAAAAAGTTTACTATTATGTTTTATACTTTTGCGCAATAATGTTTCATTTCGTCATTCACTCACACAATCTTCATTCTCTCATCTACAAATTGTATATTTTATTTGAGAAGCCATAAACATCTTTAGCCACATTAAATTGTTATTTGATTCTGAATTGAGGTGACACTGTTATTGTTCATATTTTATCAAATCTTCAAATTTCTTTATTTTGGGCCAGAAAATATACATTTTTACACAAAATTAGTTTTTGATCCATATTATTTATGTTTGAGACATCATGTAGGTTCTTCTAGTGACAATTGGCAGCTCAAACCACTGGGTGATTTCTCCCCTCATGACATTTTGACATTGCCATTATCTCTTTCTTTTAGCCCATTTGCTTGTATTTATTTATTTATTTTATTTATTTTTTTTTTTTTTCGGGTATACCGGCCCCTGAAGGAGGCTCAAAAACACCCGTCCTCCGCGTAGGGGGGAATAAGAGCACAGTATTATTCTCGTTTATTTTATTGCTGCCACGGCCTGCTGTAGAACCCGCCAAGGCCGGGTCCCCCAACCTACCTTATCGGCGTTTCCCGAGAAAACTCGGGATCAGGCATCCATGCTCTTGGCTGCGTTGCGCCGAGGATGGTTGAGGTGGGCTGTGTTACTAGCAACTCGCGGTCATACCCGGAACCACGCTAAACTGCCTTCTTTACCCTCCGCCAGGAGGCGACGAATCGACCGAACTCCGGGTAGTCAGCCTCACTCATCAGCTTCAGCGGGTTCAGTCCCAGGTACGATCCTGTCCGGCGTATCAACTCCACCCTAGGCCCGTCGTACAGCGGGCATTCGAGAACTCTGCAGTCTCGACGCCGCCGCACGAGCAGTTCGGGCTGTCCTTATTTTTGAAAAAGAAGAGCTTGGAGTTGAAATCCCCGTGACCCGATAGTATCTGGGACGTCCAGTGGTCCGGCTTTACCCAAACAGATTCAAGTCATGCCCGGACGTTTGGAAAGTAAGCCCAGGTCGTTCGGCCGTCTGATGATCGTGACAATCGCTGCTGCCATTTATCTACTATCCACTCTTGGACTATGTCCTTACAACGCTCTGGTCTGGACTGTCCGTGTAGTTCCTCCTCCAGGGCTAGTCGCAAAGGCTCGTCGGTATACCCTCTAAGTGGCAGATTGCGTCTGCAGTGTATTTATTTTTATATACAGTTGTATATCTATTTGTAAAATAAAAAATAAATTATAAAATTATTTCAGAATTTTTAAACATCCCTTTCTAAAAGTCCCCCTAAGAAGCTTCCAGCAAAGATAAATATGGTAGGGTTAAATCTTCACAAATAACAATGTATGAAAAATAGAATTTGGGCAGCTAGAATTGGCTTTCTGATCACTGTACGGCCCCCCGTCTAGCTCTCTGATTTTGACTTTAATTTAATTCCTGTTATGGCATACTGACCTGAGTTGGGTTTAATAATAACGTTGGAATGGTGTAATTTGGTTATCATTGATATTGTTCCAGATGTTTCACAGGTCCAAAGCTATGTGAATATTGTTATATATACAGATTATTTCAGTCGAAGGGTCCATAATTTCAGGAATAGATCGGTGGGTCGAAAACAAGAAGACATTTTATATAAAATATGGGTTCAGAAATGCTTCTTAAAAAAATTATTGAGAAAAAACCATGATTTTACAAACATTTTGTGAGATAGGCACCACAAAATACATTTGTTATCTACCCAAATTTTTTTTTTTTTAAAGGACTTAATTAAGACAAAAATAATACAGTTTATGCTCTTTGAGACTGGCTTGAACTAAGGAAAATTGTTTTTAGAACAATAATTGTTCTTGTCCGAATACATTTTTTGCGTTCTGTGTTGATATAGTGGAAATACTAATGAATAAATTAAAATGATAGATAAAACATTTTTTTTGAACACTTATATTGTCCAATTCCACAAACATATACTTAAATGTGTACCGGTTTCGGCTTACGCCATCGTCAGCATTATTGTTGAACATAAGCCGAAACCGGTACCTACACATTTAAGTATATGTTTGTGGAATTAGACAATATAAGTGTTCAAAAAAATTATTTTATCTATCATTTTATTTTATTCAATAATTGTTCTAACAACAATTTTCCTTAGTTAAATAATTATTATATCAAACCTTTTTCAAGCTAGCGTTTTTTGGTTACCGGTAAATTCGTCTAAAAATGTTTTTATTTAAATTAATATTTTTACTGTGGAATCAGTGTTTTCTAAACATTGATAGAGCACAAACAATTAATATGACTATAGTTTTACCCACTTTTGCCTGACTATAATAACTGATCGCTGCGTGAAACCGCGGGGTTTTGTAATTGCTCAGAAGTTCTGTCTCTTTTTGTCTGTCTATGTGTGTCTGTGAACAGGATAACTCCCGATAAAATAAATGTATCAACATGAAATGTTTTATGTGTACCCAAAACCCCATAAGGACGACACCTATTAATTTTCATCGGAACTGCCCCACTGCACTATAGCCAGCGAGCGCTCCCTTTTTATCCGGGGCTCTCTCGGCACGCCAAGGAAATTAAGGTGGGCTGGGAGTGACCACCGATCGTCGCAGATGGCCGGCGGCAGTCGCTCCTAACCAAAGCAACAGAAAATTATTTTATTTTTTTGCTTTATTTGTTGAACAATACACTTGTTAGGCCCTCTTTTCCCCGACCATTCGGCGAACGGGTGTCGTGGCCTCCAAACAAAAAAAATGATTCACCGACAACTATTTCATATAAGTAAAGATAAAGACATTCCTGGAATGTTCTTATGAATAATATATTAATAATTTTTATTGTTTAAAGGGATCACCCCTGTACAATGGAGTCAGTGACCATTACTTTTACATTATTAACATAATAGTGACACATATAAAACAATAATGACATATATAGAGGAGCCTTTAGCAAACTAAAAAAATAACATAAATAAATAAAAATAAAGGTATAAATAAAATAAGTAATTACAAATTAATAATAATAATAATAATGTAACAAAGACAGTAAATATGGAGTGGGGATGTAGGTATTGAATATCAATATAATATGTAAGTTGAAATACATTATTCACAACAATGAATGCTAAAAGTTTCAGATTGTTCTCATGAAAACAAACATGATATAGAGCAATGAATGTCAATCATGAGAGTAGACACACAGAGGGAGCTAGCCACTATCCACTACAATATTTCAAACCGCCGACTGGTTATAGGAGAGGTGGGTGATTCTCTAGTTCAGGGCAGCTCTGTGTAACCTGACCAAGGCAAATGACAGGCTCCACAAGGGTCCCTCATCAAAACAACAGGGAAACACGCAAGTTTTGGTCTCGTGGTCTTACCAAAGTGGCGGGTTCGAATCCCGTACAGGAGAGAGTTTTCATAGATAGAACTCCTTCCCAGGGGCCCTTGTGTAAAGAACCAATTGCTTGCCAACTGAGTTCAAGATCGCAAGGGCCGAGGACCGAGGTCCTTAGGGTTTTTTTTAAAATGAAATGAATCCTAAGAATAAGTACATACAGAGACAAGAAGAAAAGGAAACAATGAAATAAAATATCAGTATGTCCTACAAAGAAATAATTACAAAAATAAATAAATAAATGCTACATTGGAGAAAAACTAGACAATAATAGATATAGATAAAAAAAAATTAGAATGAACGGCATAATTAAAAAGAAACAAACGAAAATAAATGTATTTATATAAATAGGAAAATGTTTAAACAAGCTGCAGAGAAATATTTAAACAACCTAAAATCCTGCCTTTGCCATCGCTGTTTATATTTGAAACATTAATGGTTATTAGGAAAAATAAGAAATATTTTCCCTCGCAACAATACTAGTCACGATTACGATACCAGGAAGAAAGAAGACTTTCGAATATCTAAACATTGCTCTTCTCTTTTTGAAAAAAGTATAACTCATAAAGGAATTAATGTATTTAATGCTCTCCCCCACTTATTTCACCCTTTTAGGCCTGACCACTCTCACAGATTTTATTATTTGTGCTAGCCGGCTTTCGAGGTTGCTTTCATCATCAAACATTATTCAAAGATGTAAATTCTAAAAGGTAAAATTAATAAAAAAAAATAAAACTATATAATAAATAAATAAACTACTAAACAATTAACAATTTAAAATTTCATGGATGGGAACAGATACGTTTTTCCGGTTCCCATCTGGGTCACAACTGGCAGTTGAAATTTTAAATTGTTAATTTTTTTAGTAGTTTATTTATTTATTACAGTTTTATTTTATTTATTCATTTTACCTTTTTTAAATTGCCGTGTTTAAAAAAATGTTTTATCAGAGCAGCAATCTGGAAAGCTGACTAATACAAATAATAAAAGTTGTGAGAGGTGAGACTGGTGAAGTGATCACTTCTCACTACATGAACCATTAAACATTTCTTAAAATAGGTAAGGTTAGGTTAGGTTTTATGACTCATGCCCGGGCTTTAACTACGAGGTCATATCACCTACTACCAGAGCGCTCTTTCGTCACTCTGGTGGACATGAGCCCAACTCTACTATGGGGAGTCCTAAATTTTGCCTACCCTAAATTTTTATTCACCTAAGGCAGGGGTCTTTAACGAGTACCTGAAAAGAAAAAAATAAATAAAACTGTGTAATAAATAAACTCTATCTAAAACTAAAAAAAATTAACAATTTGAGATTTCATGGATGGAAACATACGATAGGATGTGGGGGGAACATACGATAGGATGGGAACATACGATGGGAACATACAGTTATCGTACACGTGCGCTTTTCCTGTTTCCATCTCTTTCACAACTCTAGGATTCTAGGAACCACTCAACCCACTCTAGGATAGTAACACTAACTATAGGGTGGTTAGTTTAGTTAATATATATGGAATTCAGAAACTTGGGGTCTGCAATTAGTCTCTTTATATACCTAATCATTTCGGAGTAAAAAACAAGTTGAGAGAGTACGCATAGACATCTATCGCTTTCCAGGGTCTTTATTATAAACGAAACTGTTCAACTAGGACGATCACGGCAAAATTTGTTTCACTAAAATCGGTTGAGTATAAACTAAATGAAAGTGATTTTGAAAAATTATATAGAGCTTTATATGTGCCTTTATTCGAGGTGGGGGAAAAGACAGGCATTCTAGCTCAGTAGGTAAACGCTAGTCTGTCATTCTTAAGATACATGGTTCGAACCAGGGTCAGTCTGCTCAATTAATCATTTAAATTACACTAAAATATATTTTACTACGCCTGGTAAGCCCCTGTTCTGATCCGAATTGGGCACTGGGTCTCGATTACCACTTCAGGCTAGTAACTCGACAACTAAATCCTCTCTAGGATAGTAACTAACCACTCAACTACTAAAGCCCCTTTTTCAGCCTAAGTGCAAGTTTTTTTTTTTTTTACGCATCGGCTGCTGTGGCCATTAGCATTTCCAAAATAGGATTAGCGGTAGCGACGGAAAAGTATGGTGAGAAGTGTCGGACACTCTTCAGAGGTAGCGTCGAGTCTAGTAAGGAGAGGTCCTTGGATGGTAGGTAAAGGTGGGAGGGTTGGACAACCAGCCAGCCTAGCACGAAGTCTAGGGGGAGTTGTCACAAAGGATAGCAAACCTCTCTTGGGAGCCAGATTATTTCCCATCGCACCGCACCGGCAGTCCTTCAGTAAACCATCACTCAATGAATTTCAACACTCATTTCTAAATATGCATGAATATGTGTATCTTTTTCAGAAATTCAATTAAGTTGCGGAATCTAGGTGTTCTTTCGATAAATATATCTTGGAGGGTTATTTTCCCGATACTTGGCCAGCTTCTGACAATCTTCAATGACATGTCTCACCGTCAGCAACTCCCTACAGAGGACACACCTTGGAGCTCTGTTCCCCACCAGGAGGTGCCCATGAGTCACTCCCTTATGGCCAATGGCCACTCTTCTTGACACAATTTTTTCTCGTCGGGAGAGTTCAACGAAAAAGTTCATAGGTCTTAGGATTGTCTTTAGATGTTTCAGTTGTGTGTCTCTGACCATTCATTTCCCCAACGTTCTAAGGCAGCCATCTTGATTTGCTTCATCAGATCATCAGGCCGAATATCTAATGTCTCTGAACATTCAGCCGCAGCCGCTTTAGCTGCTCTGTCAGCTTCTTCGTTCCCATCAACACCAATGTGCCCTGGAACCCATAAGAACTAAGTCCAAGTTACTGCGGTTTTTGAGTTAAGGAGCCGTATATTTAGTGATTCTTAACAAAGCCAATGGATAGAACATGTGCTAATGTGAAATAACTAGTTATGAGGTCCTGCACTCCACTAATTGCAAGTGGAATTAGAGCAGATATGCAGAATGTAAACATATTTGAAGCATTCAAATTTAATTTCGGCATGAATTTTAGACGAATAATTAGTTAATGTAAATTAGGAACAGGCTGGGACATGAGACTTCGGGTGTTGACTCGAGACAACTTATAATTTATGCCCCAAATTTCACTTTTTGTTCCCAAGATATTAGTTAGTTATTGATTCTCATGGGCTTTAAGTACGATGTCATAGCCTCTACTGCCCGATGGTGGATTTCAGCCTGACTGTACTGTGGGAGTCCTATCTTGGTTTAGTTACCTAGGGTAGGAGTCTTTAATGAGTACCTGACCGTACAGGGTCTTAACGTAACTCATCTGAAGGACGGCGTGCTCAAGGTTTTTTTACCTTTGAGCTCTGTGGCGAACACAGGTGCCCTCCCAATAATAATTGTTGTTAATTTAAAAGGTATTCATTTAATCCTTAATAGAAATTTAAATTGATTCACAAATTTACAAAAATCGTATATAATGCATTTATGATATTGATAACCCTCAGTGCATCACATATCAATTTTCAGCCAAACAGACCAAATAGGATTTTTTGGAAGTGATGTGCGCAATCTTAAGATTCATCTTAATTCATTTTTAAGATTTATTCTTAAGATTCATCTCAATCAATTCATTGAGTACTTGGCGAATATCTAAGTAAGCTAATTTGACTAACTAAGATAGGAAATAATAAAAATGAAATCAAACTAATTATTTAAAACTATATCAGTCTTTTTTCTGTTTTATTACTGCCATTATTTATAATTCTTTTATATTTTGGGCACATTAACATATAAATAAATAAAAGTATCTTTGCGCATCTAGTTCACTGTTATTTTCATTCCTACATGGTTCACTACCTTGAATACACTTCTCTCTCTAGACTCTCCACCTCCACATCACAACTTAAACTGTTTCTCTCACTATTTAAAACAGATGATGGTCGTCATTTGTTCTTCATTCATTGGTTGTACACATTTCGTGTCTAATCTATTGTCAAAAAGACGAGTACAGGTATAACAAAAGTCGTTGGTGAATCCCCGGCGATGTAATTCCACAGGACGAATTTATCAATTAAGTTTTCGCTAAATAATAGATTTCGCAAAGCGAGTATCTTTGTAAAATGTACTTAGGCTCCGAAGTAAAGTAGTCTTATTTTTTCGTCCGATTTTGCCAAAATCTAATCAGATCAAAGTTAGCATACGTTATTAAGCACAGACATCAAAATTGTCAAAATGTATTCAGGGAACCTTAAACGTGAAAATCCGTTCAAAACTCGATCTCGGATTTTCGCACGATTACGATACTTCTTTATACTAAAGGTATAAAAAATTAAAAATTATTACAAATATAAGTTTTCTGAGATAAAAATGGGTACTTACATAGATAAATGTGTCAACAAAGGAAGTTTAGCTTTCCAGATTAAGAAGGCGTGAATGCGTTTTGGTGGTAACCTAAAGATAGCCAATGTTAAATTAGAAGACTTAATATGATGAAAATCAGGAAAAAAAAACTTCTGAATCCTTGTAATAAATTTTATGTCGATATATTCATTACAACGGCATTATATAGGTTTTAGATTTGAGTCCCCTTCCTGAACCACTATTACCCTTCGGCCGATTTCGCAATAATATCCCTGAGATTGATCTTGAACAATATAGGAATAATAAAATTGTACACTTTCGAACCGATGTATAGAAACATGATAGTTTCTGACAGAATAAACTTGTAATTTAGTTTTGATTTAAAAAAATAAATTTTAATAAATTAACGACAGTTATTATAGTTTTTGTTGTAAGTCTCCCCTCTCATCCTTCCCTTCCCTTTGACTAGTTTGCCTGAAAATCAATAGCTGTCGTCCTTATGGGGTTTTGAATTTACATATGGAATTGTTCCGATGCATTCATTAACGACAGTTATTATAGTTTTTGTTGTAAGTCTCCCCTCTAATCCTTCCATTCCCTTTGGCTAGTTTGCCTGAAAATCAATAGCTGTCGTCCTTATGGGGTTTTGAATTTACATATGGAATTGTTCCGATGCATTCATTAACGACAGTTATTATAGTTTTTGTTGTAAGTCTCCCCCCTAATCCTTCCCTTCCCTTTGGCTAGTTTGGCTGAAAATCAATAAGTGTCGTCCTTATGGGGTTTTGAATGTACATATGGAACTGTTCCTATGCATTCATTAACGACAGTTATTATAGTTTTTGTTGTAAGTCTCCCCTCTAATCCTTCCATTCCCTTTGGCTAGTTTGGCTGAAAATCAATAAGTGTCGTCCTTATGGGGTTTTGAATTTACATATGGAATTGTTCCGATGCATTCATTAACGACAGTTATTATAGTTTTTGTTGTAAGTCTCCCCTCTAATCCTTCCATTCTCTATGGCTAGTTTGCCTGAAAATCAATAGGTGTCGTCCTTATGGGGTTCTGGATACACATATAAAATGTCGTGTCGATACATTCATTCTATCAGGTGTTATTGTGTTCACAAACACACTTCCTATAGCAGTAATACTCTCCCAAATTTTAATTTATCCGGTTTAATAATTTTTCCCTGGGCAATCCTTAAACCCGCTTTTAGATAAACGGTTTTGCTATTGAAAATTTAATTTGGGGTGGATGAGGGTGGGGTGGAGGGGTAGGTAGGAGGGGAATCCTTCACTCGAGCCATTAGCTTGCTTGTCTGTCTGCCTTCGCTTCTGAATAAAAAATAATCATTTCACTACACACTGCCTCATGCCCATGTTGTGTCAAGTCAAATTTCCGTAGGGAAGGGGCGCCCTATCATACTCCATTTTCCATTTTACCATGACTTTAATGCACTCCTTCGTGTCGTCATTCATCCCCTGGCATTAATGCATTCCTTCGTGTCGTCATTCATCCCCTGGCTTTAATGCACTCCTTCGTGTCGTCATTCATCCTCTGGCATTAATGCATTCCTTCGTGTCGTCATTCATCCCCTGGCTTTACTTAGTATAGCAGAGCAAAAATATAGAAATTCCAATTACTTTTTAGTGTACCATAGGTTGAAAACCCAATAACGAAACCTTATATGATATTTGTCATATCGGACTAACGGGTTTCCGGAAATCGGTTGATCAGTAAAGACGTTGAGGCGGTATTGAAGCCTAGTTTTCATTTTTATTAGCGGAATCATAGAGACAAATACACATTAGCATAGTCATAAAAACAAGCTAAGAGTACCGTCTAACTTCGGCTTCTTATTCTTTCAGGTCCTGAAAGAATCTAGGCCTCCGTCACAATCCTCCTCCACTCTAGATCTAAAGTCTTTTTCCTCCATCCTCTGATGCCCAACACTCAGAGATCGTCGTCCAGCAAGTGTCTAGGTCTTCCTCTTATCCTTGCACCACCTGTCCTACCATAGATCCTACTATACCCTGTCCTATCATACCCTGATCTTTACCTCCCTTCCCACAGGACAACAACCTACCACAACTCCTTCCTTATCCTTAACTCCCTCTGGAACTCTATCCCTCTCCAGATTCGCCATGCTCCTACTCTCGACGATTTGGACGACTGAAATCAATCATCGGACGACGATCGACATTATCGCTTGAAAACAAACTTCACATTTACAACACTATACTAAAACCTATCTGGACTTACGGCATCGAGATATGGGGATCAGCCAAAAAATCAAACATACAACGCCTTCAGTCATTACAATCCATCATACTACGCCACATTGCCAATGCCCCATTTTACGTTTCCAACCTCACATTACATAATGACCTCAACATCCCATTTGTACCTTCTGTTATCAAGACACGATATCAAAATTTTCACGACAAACACCATCATCACGCCAATCCACTTATTCTCCAATTATCCATGAACACTCTCCCCACAAATCCGCCAAGACGTCTAAAGCGGGCATGGCAGAGGGACCTGCTCCAGGACTAGCTTGGACTCCTCTTCGGTCACGTACCTCAGCAGTACAGCGACACACCTGCCACAGCACATCATCACAATCACTAGTGACAAATGTTGTCGTTGTGAATATGTAAATAAATAAACTAATAAAAAAACCTAGTAGCTTCCATAACTCTCCAAAGTACGGAAGGCATTGTGTTAAATCGGTACAGCTATCGAGGCCTGACAGCGTGGTCGCTAGAAGTTACTATCTAATATTTTGCGGTAATAGACAAAGTGAGGATTCGAACCCCTGTCTCTCAGTTGATAGTCAGTTTCCGAGAAATATTAGTAACTTCTAGTGATTATGTAAGGAAGTTAAGAATAGGAGGGCAAATTTAATGTAAGCCGAGTGCTACCTTTGTTTATTCAATGTGAATTCGAACCCCTGTCTCTCAGTAGACAGCTGGCTAATCTAATCACTTCACTATCAGACCTCGATATCTTTAAACATGCAACACAAGGGCTCCCGTACATTACTAGGAACATAGATGCCCATGAAAATGGAATATAGCAATTTGGAACTTGTATAATTTTGGGCTTTGGTCGGGTCTCGAACCCACGATCTACAGCTCAGAAGACAAGCACTCATATCATTGAGCTACCGGCGCCCTCAGTGGGTTTCATTGTACAGCGTAATTTTGAGAGTGATTTTCTTATACCCTGTAATGCCAGTTTGGGAGGGGGTCCAAAATACCAATACCAATAATAAAAATATTCTAATATTTCATGCTATGCTTTACAATTTAAATATTACTTTGAATATTTCCTACGAAAATTTATTTTACATTCTTTGGTTGTTTTGTTTTAAATTTGCTCGTATTGGTCCAACCTCAAACCTAAGGCAATTTCATTGGTTGGAAATTTAATAAGAAACATGTTTGGTAAGAATTAATTATTCTCGTATGGTAGGACTAACCATTTTTGAGTAAATCAAGCAAAGGTCTAAAAAAATATCTCACAAACCCGTATTCCTTCGAAAAATCACGTAATAAATAATGTTGTTAATTGAGAATTCAATTTTTTGAGATCTTCTCCTTTAATTTTGTTATGTATAGGTGTTATATATTATAAATACACACTTTTTGGCCATATGGTCTCCCTTTCTACGTTTATTTTTATTTTTTCATCAGAATTTCAACAATATTTCGTCCCTTGGCACATTCTCAAGTATTCTTCTTTAACATTTATATAATTATTTGTTTATTTCCAGTTATAAAAACTTCGTCATATATTATCACACCTCACTCGTTCCTCCATTCTTCCGTTCCGTTCGGAGGAACGAGTGAGGTGTGATAATATATGACGAAGTTTTTATAACTGGAAATAAACAAATAATAATATAAATGTTAAAGAAGAATACTTGAGAATGTGCCATGGGACGAAATAGGGTTGAAATTCTGATGAAAGAATAATAATAAATGTAGAAAGGGAGACCATATGGCCAAAAAGTGTGTATTTGTAATATATAACACCTACACATAACAAAAGTAATAAATAATAATAATTTAATAAGAAAAATCAAGGAATCATGCTTAACCTCAAAATTTGCCTCATTTAGGACCAGGTTATTGAGACTCATGAGGCTTTAACTATGAGGTCCTATTTATATATATTATATATATAAAAGGAGCGCTTTTTCGTCGCTCTGATGGGCATGAGCCCGGGGATAGGGATCTTTAACGAGTACCTGACATCCAGGCTCGGAACCATCGCTTAATTTCCCATCCGAAAGACGGCGTGCTCAAGGTTTTACAAAGTTTCACATCTTTCATAAAAAACCTAGAGCTGCAAGCAGACGACCCCTGAGCTACTGGCACCCTCCAGTGGAGAATCAGAATCTAGAATAGAATCTCCAGGTTTGGGATTTTCAGAGCACACCAAAATTATATTCTCGATTCTGAGTAGAGATGAAATTTCATATTTGAAGTCAAAACACAATGAGGACATAACCTGTCAAATTTCAGCGATATCGGTAGAAGGGAAGATGGGGTTCAGGGGTGGGGCTCAATTCAAAAAGCCTAATAACTACCGATGTAATGAATTTATCGACAGAAAATGTAGTATGAGGATTTAGGAGCCCCTATGTAAGTCAACTGTTGAATATTAGCGCAAACGTTCGACTGGTTTTGGAGAGGGAGCGAAAAGTTGATTGATTAATTCGTTGTAGGGAAGTACCTTGCCAATGATTCACCGACGAGTATGTAGTATGTACCTAAGAGCCTGAGTGGGGTTTGAACCCGCAATGTTGAGCACAATAGGCTACCCTGCTACCTCTTCTCCTCAAATAAGCCCCATCTTGAGCTGAAGAAAGATTAACTGAATTTTGGATTACCTTATTGAACTGTTCTTGTACAATTGGATTATACAAAGCCAATTATGGAGTAGGGTTGACAGGAGCAATTGTGAGAAAGTGGTAAGAGCGACTCATCTAACCCTGTTATGAAAACCAACTAGGTTAGACAACTTTTATAAGTGCATTCAAAATACGATACGTAATACACCTAAAGATTTCCCCTGGTTTCCAAGCTGCAGTTGGATGGAATGAATACATAAAAAAAAACGTCGTCAGTGAATCACCGGCAATGTAGTTCCACCGTACACATTACGTTTTCACCGTCCCTCCAAAATCAATCGATGTTTTGACTAAAAGTCAATACTTGACTTACACATGGGTTTCTGAATCCTCATACTTAATTTTGACTTTATTTACTACGTAACTACTTACATACGGTTTTTTAGAAAATTGTAAACTCATACAAACCCAGAAATACGTACTTTATCTTCACAACACTTACCATAAAACCCCCCACGAAGGTTGAAGAGAAGGTGGAACCGCGACTTACCGCCACCTTGAATCATATTAGTTCTTAATTTTAAGTATTGAACTGATTCCAGGTCTCCTTTGTGAAAATTCATAATGAACAGGATAAAGGAATATACACACACTAAAGGAATATAAACTCCAAACACTACTTGTCAATATTTTCACTATATTGGTCAAAATTACACGACTATAGTTTCGCCTGTTACGGCATTATCAAGTGAACTAAACAGAGATTACTACATTAGTACCCCATGAGTTTTCCTTCTTCAGATAGGAATTATTATCCCCCTATAGTTAGAAATTTGGTCTGAAATATGTTCTTCTTCATGACAATGATAAAACTAAAATTAAAGATAACATTATTCTAATAAGATATAATAATTGATATGTGATATATTTGTATTTTTAACAAAATGATTATTATGACATGAGAATATTATTTAATTAAAATCAGGGGTTTTTCCTATCTTTAATATAATTAAATGAATAACTAATATCAAAAATAAAAACAAATATGAAAAGATATAAATTGAGATTAAAATAATATGACCAAAGAATGTTAATAAATATTGGCTACCATTTATGATGTATGGAATAAAAATCACCATCACAATAAACACATTAATTAATACTCTCGTAACGTCAGTAATCATTTTGTTAAATGTGTATCATTTAACGCATATCACATCATCTTGTATTCTCTAATTCGTCAACCTCAATTATCTAATCATTCAAATTACTTTTCCCTTTTTTTTTCTCTCTCTTTTTTGTCTTTGTCATTCTCTATTTTTATTATATTTATTTTATCATATTTCCTAAATTATTCGATCATAATCAATATTATTCCTTTTTTTTGTACCTACATTTCACACATTTATATATTTTTATCATTTATTTATTTATTTTTTATCTTATCTTATTTTATTTTGACTATTTTTCTTTTTCTTTTCTCTCCACACACTTTTCTATCTAGTCCCTATTGTCTAAAATCAATTTTATTTCAAACCTTGGCTGCGCATCCTTCCTTCTCTTTTATAATCAACCATCATAGTACTATGCTCGGTCGATTTATATTATCAATTTTATGTGTTTCTTAGTTATATAGATTTTCTTTTTTTTCTTCTTTACTTATTCTCTTTTATTTATATAGATACTTTTATTTATTTTTTTCATCATAATGAAGTTGTTAATTTTATGTTTTTGTTATTCTTTTGTTTATCTATTTTTAATTGTATAGTTGTTCTCTAATGTAGCACTAATTTTATTTACATATCTTTTTATTTCTTTGTACTGATACTATATTTCATTGTTTCCTGTTCTTTACTCTGTATGTATTTATTCTTAGGGGACCTCGGTCCTAGAATAATACAATTTCTTTTCATTTCATCTTCTTAGAATTTAATAATGTTATCATTTTAGTTAATTTTAGTTTTACCACTGTTATTGAAAAAGGGGAAAATATTGCAGACCTAATTCTAGGAGGTTTACTATGTAAAAAGCCCTTTCCTTACCTGATATACAAAAATGGTTCGCACTGAGCAGACTGATTAAGTTTATAACTATGTAAGGCTGACGATGTAATCCAAGACTGGTAGTGATCTATAATGGGGTCGCCCAGGTAGGGCGGCTTATAGAAGGAAAGCGGTAAGCGGGGTACATTTTAGAATTTCATTATAATTGGCTGATTCTCAAATAAAATATACAATTTGTAGGTGAGGGAATGACGAAATGAAACATTATTACGCAAAAGTATAAAACATAATAGTAAACTTTTTCTGGCAATTTTACGATACATTATTACTGCTAGAAACACAAACAAATATATCATAAAAAGTATATAAATAAGCGCTTACCTTTTTACAACACGGTGTGAGGAAATGACAGCCAAAAATGTAAATTTCAAAAAGTTTTCCTTTAAAATAGCTTTAACAAAAAAATCTCATCACTTACACTCCGATCTGCCATCTTTTTAAAAATCAATATTGCCAAATTCTAAAAACAATAAGGCTGCGTTAAATATAATTCAAAATTATGCTCCAATTCTCCTGTTACACAACAGTGAGGGAACGACTCGTTTTGTAAGGACAAATTTAAAAATATATATTGTGATTTTTCCGTTTGCCGTTTTTGAACTATATACACATTTATATACAGCCAGTACTATTATACATGAATAAATAATAAGATAGCAGATAGTTTTTAAGAAACTTTTCGAATTAGATGCTTGAATCTATTCGAATTTGTCGGTTGGGACACAATGAGGCAATGATTTTTAGGGTATCTACTTAAACATATATTTTTTATTTATGATAAAAGAGATACATTTGTTTCATAATTTGGTACGCCTAGTGATGTAGTTTCGTAAAAAAAATTAACTTAATGATAACTTACGATTCCGTTTGACAAGAATCATCAAAGACATAAATTTCGAGTTTTTTTGAGAATCAGCCAATTATAGCATAATTCATTTTTCTCATCATTATTATTTATATATAAACATACATACATATAAAATATACATTCATTCTATTGGGTGTTATCATTTTAACAGACACAGGCAGACAGACTTTTGTTTTTCTAAGTTGAGGAACGCGGACATATTGTGGAAACTTGTAATAAATAAATAAAACAAACTTATTTTTGAAATATTGTCTATTCCACTAAAGATATAAATATATATAACTACCGTTTCGGCCTTACACCATCGTCAGGTCTAGTTATGAACTTTGTTTTTCATTTTTGGAATCAGGAGGTTGGAATATATGCCTTACGCCCCTCGCCTACTACCTATTGTCCTGTTTTAAAAAATAATTTTCTATGAGGGGAAGTAGAACGGTTATATGATGTGTGATTAATTATTTTATTTTTTTTCACCTTTAGCCTTCAGGAAACTTACCCGAGATTTTGTCTTGTTCTTATCTTGTGTGGTGTTGGGAGTTATAGGCTTGCGTTTATCATCTGACCAAGGTACAATATCCCAGCAGCCTTCTTTGAAAAATAAATAAAAAATAAAGTCAATTAAAAAATATAATAATAATAAAAATATATGATGTGGCCATAATAAGATCTTATAACAACCACTTTTTTACAGATCACTCTCTCTCCCTCTCAAATTCATGTCAAACTAGCGTTACTGGGTAAATAAAAGTAATGTGTTAGCATCAGCGGTTTTCTTTGTTTCATTGCAGAGCGTATTTCTGAGAGAGACTTTCTTATACATCATGACCTGAACATACCATTCTTATACGAAGTTAGACAAGTTTCTTTTCTATATCTCGCCACAATGGGACCTGATGATGGGACGTAAGAACGTCCCGAAACATCGTTGGGGGATAAAGACACTTCCGAAGAGTTTTTTTTGAAAAATAGTTATCTTAATTTTTATTAAATTGAAAAACGTATTATGAACGTATCTTGTATTATTATTTTTTTATATACTCATATATTTTTAAGTATTTATTTGTACAGTTTTTATAATTTTAATTTTACTCTTTTTAATGGTTTTTTGTTACTACTAATCATAGATGTGTTAGACTCGAGTAGTTATAAACCTAATTTATAAGCTATCTTAATGTATAAATTCATTTGACGTAACCTATTACCATGTATTGGTTTAACGGAAATAAATTATTATTATTATTAAACACAAATTTACACAAGTTCATGACACATCCGAACACACTGGTGGAAGCCATGCCGGTCCGGTCCTTGCCGGGCGCGGTCCTCCTCGGCGACTGAGTCGTTGTCCGCGTGACCTCCTGCCTGAGGTGGACCCCTGAGGAGACAGTGGTCTTGACCAGCCGTCTTATCAAGTGGTGTTTTTGTTTTCATTTTGTCTATACATATTTCCTAGTTGTGATGTATCTCTCTCTCTCTCTCCCCCCCCCCCCCCCCCCCACCTATCAGTCAATCAAACGTATATGGATGCTACATACAAAATTTCATCAAACTCGGTTCAGTAGTTTTTGCGCCAACATGTTACAAAATCACGAACAGACAAAACTACAGATTTATATATACAGAGATAAAAACTATAATTGGAGACTTTCCGTTATAGATAGATATACCCTGTCGCAAACTTTTTTTTGCCAACAATTCCTCGATACATAATTTTGATATACCGGCGCCTGAACGGTAGATTTTCCTCCGACTTTTCTTTTACTGTCACTGCTCAGTTCCCGTTCGATAAAGCGTAACGATGTGTAGCCTTTGAAATGAAATGAAAAGAAATTTTATTCTGGGACCGAGGTCCTATAAGAATAGATATATTTATTTATTTATTTCTACAGGCAAAGCCTATTATTATATATTATATGAAAGTCAAAAGGAAAGAAATAATAAATTAAAAATATGAGCCTTTGTCCTTCGGAAAGAAATAAGGTTCCCAACAGGGAAGACGTATCTAAATGGGTTAAGCAGTTTTTGAAATTTCCTCAAATATACAAACATAGTTTGTCTCTTTATACATACATATATTAAGAAATAGTTCCAATGAAAACTATCTGAATGAGTTAAGAATTAACTTTTGATATTATTGTCAAGTTGTTGAGTATTCAATACACATGACCAATGCAAAATGTATTCATGTGATATATGTAAAGCAGTGTGTGCTAGAGATTTTACATACTGCTTTATGTATCTTTTTTGATGATTATATTTGGTATTAGTTTGTGATTCTAATCTAACAGACTTATAGGATCTTATATAGGATGATGTACACATTTTTCAACGATTTGACAAATAAGTCAGGAAAGGTGCTGTCAGACCATTTAATTGTCAATAGCAGCAAACGTTAACAGGATGTAAAAAAATGATTCTCACCCCTATTAACGCCACTAAGTTAATATATGAAAACATATACACAATAGTGTATTTTTATTATAAGCTTTTATTTTTTTTTTTAATGTCTTACTATTATCTTTATTTTAATATTGTATTTTCGACGAAGCACCCAAGGGAGATAATGCAATATACAGAAATAAATATTATGGAGGCAGCAGAAGAAGCACCCAAGGGAGATAATGAATAGATAGGAATAAATATTATGGAGGCAGCAGAAGAAGCACCCAAGGGACATAATGAATAGATAGAAATAAATATTATGGAGGCAGCAGAAGAAGCACCCAATGGAGATAATGCAATATACAGAAATAAATATTATGGAGGCAGCAGAAGAAGCACCCAATGGAGATAATGCAATATAAACCAATAAAATCATTTTACAGGAAAGCCCATAAATCTTCCAAGATTTTACTGAAATATGGTTAAAGAATGTGCATTTCTACCATAATCCACATTAAACAATTTTTAAAATACTATAAATCTTTTCTTAATCCTGAAATTTCCAGCAAAAGACAACTGTCTAAAAATTCGAACTCCCAAAGTTGTTGCCATTTTCCCACTATCCATTCTTAGGATTTCCCAACGCTCTGGTCTGGATGCGCATCTCTTCTTCTAGGACTGGACTTAAGGGCTCATCAATATCTGCTCCTAAAGTGTACAAAAGTACGAGGCAGCAACACTCTCCAATACCAAGTCCTTCGGAAGGGGTTGGTATAAAAATGTCCTGTTACATAACTTTTTTTCTGTATTTTTTATCCTTTTTAATAAAAAAAACTATTAATTATAAAAAAATTATAATTTGTTTCTATGTGTTACAATTCAAACATTATCTTGAATTATTTCCTACAGAAAATTCTTTGGAGGAGTATAACATTGTTCGTTTTATCGAATTTTTTTTTTTTCTTGACACATTTCTGGAGGGGATCTCCATCAAAGAAAAAGTCTCCGGGTCCCCAAAACTCGGGCAGACCTTCGATGACGCAAGCTAGGGACCTTCGGTGTCTGTATGATTACGCAATACGACAGAATTACACTCTAAATAAGTCATTAATGAACTAAAAACAGACTTTAAAGGAAAACTGGAGATCCATCAAACATATTGAAATTATTAATGGAAATTCATGCTAACAAAATCCTTTCATTCATTAACCAGTCTGTAAAATTTATTAGTGAGTGGAAAATCATGTTGTGGATGGGTTGTTAATCATTTATACAAAACTAGCAGGTTACCCGGCTTCGCCCTGGGTAACTTAAAGCAGGTTAGTAACTTTCAAGTTATATGATTTTAGAAATAAATTGAGAGTCCTTCTTCCAGCATAAATGTAAACTGATGCCTCATGGCCTAAGTAATACATTTAAAACGATGTACTACTCAATGTTCAATTGTAAACTCAAAACCAATATTAGCAGCGCCTTCCCCCCCCCCCCCCCCCCCCCTCCTCGCCCCCGATACGTCGATTATCCCATATAAGCAAATGTTGGAAATTTGATTTGTTACATTTCAGTTTGTATATATCGTCTTAACCTCAAAGAGTCAACCATTAAAGAGCTACTACAGTCAATAGATACAACAGAAAAATTTAAATTTCAACTAAAAATGTTCATGTTAGAGGAAACCCTTTATACGGAAACGGAATTTTATTCTCACTGTTCAAAAAGAATAATATAATCACAATAAAGAATCGTTTTTCATATCCAAAATCATTATTTGATACAAAGCTTTCATTTTTATATTTTGGGCAGAGTTCCTCCACTCCTTAAAAGTTAGTCCAATGTACGTTATTGTTTTATTTATTCATTTATATATATTTTTTTATTTAGACATTTTTATACATTCATGTATAATTGACTAATATATATATATATATATTATTTTTCATATATTGTTATAGTTACATTGTTTTCTTTCTTTTCTATATCTCTATTGGGACCTGATGATGGGACGTAAGAACGTCCCGAAACATCTTTGGGGGATAAAGACACTTCCGAAGAGTTTTTTTTTGTAAAATAGTTACCTACCTTAATTTTTATTAAATTGAAAAATGTGTCTACTTATTATGAACGTATCTTGTATTATTATTTTTTTTTTTTTCTTTATATACTCATATATTTTTAAGTATTTATTTGTACAGTTTTTATTAATTTCATTTTACTTTTTTTAATGTTTTTTTTGTTTCTACTAATGTGTTAGACTCAAGTAGTTATTAATCTAATTTATAAGCTATCTTAATGTATAAATTCATTCGACGTATCCTATTACCATGTATTGGTTTAACGGAAATAAATTATTATTACTGTATGCCCACCTCCCCCCCCCCCCCCCCCCCCCACCCTCCTTCCCCCCATATAAACATTCTCGCCTTCAAATTTGTAAATTCCACATAGTCTACGTTTGAACCGGGCTTATAAAGATGCTATTTGTGAAAGTTCATGAAAATCCGATCAACCAACCATTCCATTATATATTTGCCCCCTCAACCTTCCCCTCCCGTTTAAATAATTGAGATGCTACATAGCCTATGGTTCAATCGTTCTTACAAGGATGCTTCATATGAAATTTCATCAAGATTAGTTAAGTAATTTTTTTCGTCAATTTGTTACAAACATATGGACAGAAAAAAACTGCAGATTAAACTCTTATTGATGGCTACCTGATACAGATATGTATATGCGGGAGAGGGAGGGCTTACACAAAAACATCCGCTGAAATGAATGTATTGACACGAAATTTCATATGTAAATTCAAAACCTCATAAGGACCTAAATATCGAATTCGTACAAAACTCATAGGAAGAATGGTAATATGGTAGACTTTTTTATGGGAGAGTGTCACAATTGTAACTTCTAATTCTGGCCACCAGAGAGCAGATCGGTCTTCCATTATACGAAAAGGTTGAGCTTTAAAGGGTGTTACGATGGTGAAAGCTAAGTAAAATTGGCTTAAAAGTAAGTATTATTAACCGTGTAAAAGCTTATTGCTCTAGCAGTTTTCTAAATAAATCAAAAGCCGAATTTAAATAATTGAGGAAATAAATAAGATCAGTTAAGTAATTTTTTCGTCAATTTGTTACAAACACATGAACAAAAAAAACTGTAGATTAAACTCTTATTGAAGGCTACCTGATACAGATAAGTACGAGAATATGTGGGGGAGGGAGGGCTTACACAAAAACATCCTCTGAAATGAATTAGCAGTCCTATCATTAAGGATAAGTGAATTTTAAAACGTGATTTCCCAAAATTCACATTTTTTTAGTTGTCAGTCTTGTTAGCGATATGATGAAAATCAGTAAAAAAAAATCTTCATTGGGGAAATGTACTTCCCCAGAACGAATTAATCAATAAAGTTGTTGCTCTCTCTCTAAACTCGATCGACCGTTTGAGCTAAAAATCAATAGTTGACTTACATAGAGACTTCTGAATCCTCATATTAAATTTTGTGTCGATATATTCATTACACGTTATAAGGGTTTTAGATTTGAGTCCCCTTCCTGAACCACTATTATCCTTCGGCCGATTTCGCGGAAAATTGACAGGGTGTTCCTTATAGATTTTTAAATTTAAATATAAAATTTCATATTGTTACATTTATTACATCGGCAGTTATTGAGGTTTTTGTGTTTAGCCTTCCCTCTCTGATCTCTCCTTCCTTTCGGCTTATTTCACAGATTTCTTCAGTCATCGTGGTAATGTACACATTTTTGCTCTCATCCCATAATCAGTTGACCGTTTGTGATGAAAATTTTAGGTTGATTTGCACATCAGCTGTTAATTGATTGGGGATGAGAGGAGGGAGGCTCAAATCAAAAACTCTAATAACTGACAATGTATCGACACAATATTTAGTATGAAGATTGAGTTGTCAATGAACTATAGATCATCAGCCAATCGGTCTATTGAGCAAAAACTTCAATGATTAATGCTGGAGAAGTTGCCGATGATTCACCGACGATTTTTTTTTTTTTTTTTATGTAGTAGCTCTTTTCACTCCAATATTTTTTTTCTCAAGCACAAAAATTGATAGATATTTCTTCTTTCAAGGTATGAAAGAGTTTTTTTTCAATATCTGGTGCAATTGAGGGAAGTCGAGTTTCTATCGTGTAAATAAAAAACCCAGTATTTAGTCAACGGAAACTGTCTATTTCCTTTTTCAGTTCATACAAGAATATAACAAACATTTTTTTTTTTTTTTCATTTTGAAAGGAAACTTATCTTGGCGCTATCAACCTTGCAGTCAAAAGAGTTGACATTGAAAGAAAACAATTCTTCAAAATGGATCTTGTTCCTGATCCTTTCTGCTGAAGATGTGAAGTGATGAAGGAAACAAGGCTACCCATTCTGGGTCTCCGATGCAGAATCATCGACGTGGCGTTGAGGAAACTGATCTTGTACCTTACATTGAAAGAAAACAATTCTTCAAAATGGGTCTTTTCCTGATCCTTTCTGCCGAAGATGTGAAGTGATGAAGGAAACCAGGCTACAAATTCTGGGCGAATGTGAAGGTCACTCAGGAGGATAGAGGGCTTTGAATAGCATGAGTACAAAACCCACCCCTGCAATCAAATCAATCCTTATTGGATTGTCTAGCTCAAAGTTGATATCTGAAATTTTGCCCACCCTTGGATGGGATTCCCGAACTTTGGCAAAAGCTTCCTCCCTAGTATCCTTGCCCCTAGTACCCCTAGTATACCTTCCTCCCTAGTATCCTTGCCCCTAGTACCCCTAGTATACCTTCCTTCCTAGTATACTTGCCCCTAGTACCCCTAGTATACCTTCCTCCCTAGTATCCTTGCCCCTAGTATACCTTCCTCCCTAGTATCCGTGCCGACTACTTAAAGGTTTTCAGAACAGGATGCCAATCTGTAGATAACACATTACAAATTATAACAGCAGATACTTGTTATGAAATATGGTAAACGATTGGCTTTAGAGGAAATATTTTTTGTAAACACAAATTTCGATTCATTATTATTCAGGACTTAAAAAAATGAAAAACAATATTTCGTCTTCAATTGAAAATCTGAAAATACCAGTGATTAGCTTAGTGGTATGTGAATAAAACAAACTTATTTTTTGAAATATTGTCTATTCCACTAAAGATCTTTAGTGGAATAGACAATATTTCAAAAAATAAGTTTGTTTTATTCATTTATTACAAGTTTCCACAATATGTCCGCGTTTCTCAACTTAGAAGTTGTTAGTGGTATGTGCTTCCTTACTCAGCTCAAGATCGCGGGTTCGAAACCCGGCCCTTAGGCCTACCTTACTATTGCTCATTGTGTAGTTAGAACATTTTTTACAAGAAAAACCTTCATCAAAAGTAACTCAAACAAAGTGCTTATCACTGTTTAGAAAATGAAAAAATAAAAATATAAAACTTCTGAAACTGAAGTCTATCTGCCCAAAGCAACTAATTACAAAAATAATTTTTCCCCTACTTTTTTTTTTTTTATTGAAAACTCGCATTAATCACAAACTTGCCCGGTTTGAACTTTCTGAATTAATTTTCAGTGTCGTTAAATTTTTGACCACTGAATAAGAACTCCACAAAAACAAACCTATTGAAATATTCCTCAGAGCAATGTTCAAGAAATCACCTCATTCAATATAAACAATGATATAAGAATTAAAAAATAAAGAAAATAAAAAGAAATAAATATTATCTATTTCAAAAAATATATACAATATATAGGAGTACTTTTAATGAAAATTTATTTTTAATGTTTTCCATTATTTTAAGACTTGACTGCACAGGAGAAAGAGATAAGGGATAAGGACGGCACTTATCAATTTTCAGCAGAATCTGCAGAAGAGAGGCTCAACTCAAAACCCCAATAACTTCCGATGTAATAAGTGTATCAACATGAAATTTCATATTTGAAATCAAAACCAAATGAGGACATAACCTGTCAAATTTCAGCTATATCGGCTGAAGGGAAAGGGGAATTCAGGGAACGGGGCTCAATTCAAAAACCCTAATAACTGCCAATGTAATGAAATTATCGACACAAAATTTAGTTAGAGGATTTAGAAGCACCTAGGTAAGTCGACTGTTGAATATTATCACAATTGATAATTTAATTGATTAGGGAAGTACATTGCCAATGTTGTGACGATGTTTTTGTAAGATCATTGAGAGAGAGACAGGAATCATGCATTATATATAAGGAGGACTTTCGACCCAGGAATATCTAAAAAGGATTAATTTAAGGAATTTTATTGTCCCATCCAAAATCCTCAAAAAGTGATGAAGAATGAGTGAGGAAGTTTGTCGTTGAAAGTTGAATTTGAAACAATGAAACAGATGTCTTGAGGGGGAGGAAGCCATTTTGAAACTTTTAAGTTAACCCATCAGAAATTATATTTGAAAACCTTCAATCTCCAAATTATAGTCTGAATTATCTTACTTGGAATTAATACTCAAGGATTTTTCAACGGGGTTATGGGAGAGCGGCGCATACGGCAGATATGGACTTGACTCGAGACAAGAAAGACATATGATTCAATGGTTTTCTAGGTTCGGGGACACTGACTCCTGACTGGACTTTACTGGAACACCTGACTCAGGAACACTTTGTAAGCAGACGGGATCAGTCTGTAAGGCCTCTCTGAACCAACAGGTCAAGAGGCTTTCGCAATACATATAAAAAATCAATGTTCCATAATTTGCTGTGTCAAGCTTAGCTAAGTTAAGGTTAAGGTGTGAAAGTCAGGGCTCAGGGCCATCCCTACTAGTATTTTTTTTTTTTTTTTTTTTTTTTTTTTTTTTTAAGCGCTTATAACAGTATGATTTCTTCTTGGTCTACCTTCACTGCTATGCAGTGCACAGACGGAGCGTAATGACGGGAGGATCACTCGGGCCCCCGCGGCCTCCTTTCACTTCATTAAGTTAAGGAATTGAGATGGCAGAAAACCGAGGGTGTTTCGAGGGATCTTATAGGGCACTTATTCTAGAGTTTTTTTAAAAATTATTATTATTAATTCTATTTATTTTTAATACATTTTTATTTAGGAATATAAACTCCACACACTACTTGTCAATATTTTCACTATATTGGTCAAAATTACACGACTATAGTTTCGCCTGTTACGGCATCATCAAGTGAACTAAACAGAGATAACTACTGAGTTCACTTGATGATGCCGTAACAGGCGAAACTATAGTCATGTAATTTTGACCAATATAGTGAAAATATTGACAAGTAGTGTGTGGAGTTTATATTCCTTTACTGTGTGTATATTCCTTTATCCTGTTCATTATGAATTTTCACAAAGTAGACCTGGAATCAGTTCAATACATTTTTATTTACTTTTGTTTTAATCTATTACTATTATTACCTTTTTTTTCTTTCTTATTTTGTATGACGTGCACATATTTTATTTATTGTTTTCTAAATAGTTAATTTATTTTGT
Organism: Aradus depressus; assembly: GCA_963662175.1. Taxonomy (NCBI): domain Eukaryota; kingdom Metazoa; phylum Arthropoda; class Insecta; order Hemiptera; family Aradidae; genus Aradus; species Aradus depressus. The sequence continues at coordinate 28,231,830 of OY759218.1, forward strand.
TCTCATTCATTTTATATTACTATATTACCTCACCACACTTACATAAAATATGTTCATATCCATGTTGGAAGAAACCATAGGTAAATAAAAATAAACTAAAAATAAATTTAAAAAAGTGTTTTTATTTTTTTCCTCATAATGGAAAAATTGCTCATAATGGAATTGGTCATGAATAACAAAAAAAAAAGTGTTTACTGAATCAACATACTTTTTTTTTTTTATCTACGAAATAAAACTCATTCCCGGACTGGATTCGAACCCGCAAACCATGGTGAGACCATGCGACTAAAGCCCAACGCTCTAGCCCGCATGGCCAACATGGCCCCCATTAAATTGTTGACAAATTATATAACTTCCCCTTTACTTCGTATAGTTGGACAAGTAAAAACAGGGGATAAAAAATATATATATATATAAGTTGGAATAGCGTTGATGGCTTAAAGAAAATTTAAGAAGCTATTCTTTAATAACATTTAAGTTTAACTTACTTAAGTGAACTTTCTTTGTTGAGCCTTAAAGAATGGGACTGTATGTTAGGGTAGACACGCTGACAAACTGCACCCATAACATGCAATAACGCTAAAACCTTCCTTCCTTCACTCTTCACAACTGAGCTCTCAATTACTTATCTCAAATATATTATTACACTAAAATAAATAATATCTCAATTTGATACGTTTCCTGAGTTGGCTAGAGGAAGCAGAACTTCTGTACCAGAAAGAGAATGGTTCTTCGGCCACAAATTGACTGGATAACAATTCTTCTTTCTAAACTACCTCAAAGATCATTTTTTGCCTTAACTATTACAAACCCTTCGTGTTGACAGGCTCTTTATGCTTTCAGTAAATATTTATTTATTTTTTTTTAACTTAAGTTAGTTTATTAGTCAACATTTCTACCAGCTATATGAAAATAGTGACTTTTTTTTGTTCCCAACAATAAAGAGAACCTTAAAGGGCTGTCGTTTTACAAGCATAGATGAGATTAAAAGCGCATCGCTGAGAGAGCTTAATGCTATCCCAAAGATCGAGTTCCAGAAGTGTTTCGGGGATTGGAAGAAGCGCTGGCATAAGTGTATATCTAACATTTCTTAAAATTATTACAACTCAGTTCTTTTTTCTGGATTATCTCAAATAATATCAAACTTATAACAAAATTAATAAGAGAAGTTAATTTTTCAATTCCTCACAATTTTTGTTCGGAAAATATTTTGAATCCTTCAATGTTTACAGGTGTACCAATCTAATAAGAATGTACGCTAATTGTCTGTACCGATTGAAGGTTAGCTATATAGTTATTTTCTTAATTTAAGATTTACATTTGTTATTTCAGTTTCAAGAGCAAAATCCAATTATTTTCCTGTTAGATTATGCAAAACTAAGCCTGGAGGCAAAAATACCCCGAGCCCATTGTGTTGATGTCATTACATCTATATGAAGCGCTGGCGTAAGTGTATAATATCTAATGGGGAGTATTTTGAAGAGGATAACATTGATGTAGACGAATAAATAAAATTCTTTCCAAATAGAGACTTCTTATTTCGGAATTTGGGGGTGAGTGAACTAATAAATAATCCACACTATGGTGAGTAACTTTTTATAGTCTACTTTCCAATAGTACAATCTTAACTGCGTGTTCATAAAACAGCAGAAAACTTATTGTGAGGAGAAAAGACAACTAAAAACATTCTATTTAGGCAGCCGACTGACGTGACACGACTTGAACGACAAGAGGTGAATCGACGTTACGGACTACTACGTAGACTACTTGGACCAAAATCTAAGTTATCTACTGCCAACAAACTAACAAATTACAAGACTATAATACGCCCTATAGGACAGTTATCAGATAAATAATAATAATAGTTTTTTAAAAATAAATAAATAATAGGAGATAACTTATGTAATCGGTAAGACAAATGAGTTTTCATGTACCCCCGACCCCCTGATTCCATAAATGAATTATATATAGGGTTTTGAATTTATAAATAATAAAACCTTGGGTTCTATTTAGACAGCCGACTGACCTGGAACCCACACACGACTTAAACGACAAGAGTTGAATCGACGTTACGGACTACTACCTAGACTACTTGGACCAAAATCCAAGTTATTTACTGCCAACAAACTAACAAATTACAAGACTATAATACGCCAAATATGGACATACATTATGGGGTTCAGCCAAACAATTTAATATAAACTGCATCCAAGCTTTCCAGTCCAAAGTCCTCAGTCGAATTGTTAATGCTCCCTTCTTTGTCACCAATAAATTACTCCATGAAGACCTAAATATCCCAACCGTTCAGGGACTAATCCATTCCCGATTCTTAACCTGTCACAATAAACTTTCATCCCATCCTAACCCATTTGCCCAACACTTATCCTCTCAATCCCATTCTGACAATCCTCTACGTTGTCTAAATAGGAACTGGTATATATTCTTAATGAAATTTAAACATTTTACTATTTTCTAGGTAGTGTCTTGGTTGGCTGACCTCTCCCATCATGTGACATAGACACTTATTTATGTAAATAGTTTCCACATTTGCTTATTATGTATACTGTATATTGATTGCAAATAAATAAAAAAAAAACTTAATAATATTTATTTCCGTTAAACAATAACATGGTAATTGAATACGTCATAAAATTTTCTACATCAAAATAATCAACCTATATTAACCTTGAAATACAAACAAATATCAGATAAATATTAATAATAGTTTTTTTAAAAATAAATAAATAATAGGAGATAAATTAATATAAAATTCCTTATACAACAGGTACATACATAAATTAATTTAGTATTTAACTAAAAAATAATAATTATAATAATAAAAATATAAACCAAAGTAATTACGATAGAAAATAAAGAATATTGGTGAGGACATTTGCCAAGAAAATAAAAATGGAAGCAACAATTAAGGCTTTTATATACGAAACACGACTTTTAAATTATGTTTTTATTTTTTTCATTTTTAAACAACGAGAAAAAAATTCTGTTTCGGAATGGACGGATTCCTCTAACATAAACATTTTAAATAGAATTTAAATACTTTTTATTGTATCTATTGCTTTTCTTTAGAGTGTCTGTGTGTCTATGAGTGTCTGGGTGTTCTAAGGTTAATAATGCCGAAAACCTGATCATATATTTTTAACATCTATCAGTAAGGACTAGCGAATGACTTTTATTCGAAAGAATGTGAAAGCTAGCTATGGATCGCAAATTTCTCGGGATGCTTTGTTCAAATCCCACTGAGATAAGTGATTCCAAAGCCCTGGTGATATAGTAATATAGGTTAGCTCAATTCCAGGACGGCCATATGCCATAAAGAGGTCTTATCGTCCTATTGAATTCTGGGGAACAGTGACAAGGCTGCCGGGTGAGTCTGACTGAACAATGCAATGCACATGAGCCGCCGAAATTAAGGCTTTTAGTAGCAAAGAATTTAGAATTAGCATTGGCGGATCTACCATCCTCACTTCCCGCCACCATTTAGTCCGCAAAGATTCACAAAAATAATTAAATAAAAATAGTATTTGTAAAGGTTACTTTTAACAACACTTTAAAGACAAAGAGAACAAAACAAAAATAAAAGACTCACTTAATGAAACTTATAGTCTAGAAAAAAAAAAAAAGAAGAACTGTATACAATAACTGTTATCACATTATTTTTGTCATTAGAACACTGAAAATAATAAAAATCTAATCGAAGAAAATATTTAAGTTGTACCACGATATTTTCCTAACCGTTCGGAGAAGGGGAAATGGGGTGGATCAGAAGAGGGGGCTCGAATCAAAAATCCTAATAACTGCCGTTGTCCACCAAAATTTTATTATGAGGATTAATTGATGATATTTAGCCCAATTTTTTTTTTAATCGTATATCTGTAAATTCTACCTTGTATATGGCATGTCCTTTAGCTCAAATAAAATCTATCTATTTTAGCTTTTTGAGGAGAGATCCGGCTCAGATATCCATATCCTTGATGGCCAGAAATATTTGAAGATTAGAAGTTTTTGGATGGTTCTGATCCCTGAATGGCTGAGATTATGGATTGTGTCGATAGGAGATATGAAGTGTCATTCACAGATGGTATTGGTTATCGTGTTGTATCTGTTTTGAAACTAAGGTCTTCTGTAGGTGAAGGTCAACCAAAAGAGGTCGGAATTGGGTTTGCTGGAATCATTTCGACCACAAACGGAGTGCACACCGCTTCCCATTTTCGCAAATGGCATATTTCTGTAGTTGCCTTTGAACGCTAGAAACAACCTAACTACCACCGAAAAGTTTTTTTTTTTTACTTTCTTACATTTATTGTAATCGTGCAAAAATAGTTTTAACGGTTTTTTACGTTTCAAGATTCCCTGATTACGTTTAGAAAATTTTCGCGATGATTTCTGTGAGCGCTACTTTGCGAGCTCTGTAACCCAGAAAAGATTAGCTTAGTAGCTATGAACTTGAAATTAGAAATGAAGATGTCAAATGTGCTAATTTAGATCTAATTCGATTTTAAAAAATATAAAGAAAAACGTATGTTTTCTGAAATGTAAATGTAATTTCATAAAATGTAAGGGAGTACCTTCGGTATTGCTACCATCTTCAGCCCCGACTTAACAAATACGTCTCTATAATATATATGGGAGTATTTTCGGTATTGCTAAGTTCATTTTCAGCCACGATTTAACAAATACGTCTTATTTATACGTCTCTATAAAATATATGGGAGTACTAAAAAACACCCATATGCAAAGTCCCTAATCGCTTGCCGATCACTATTAACTTAGTTGTGGGGATGCATTTTGCGTATAGGTCGTCAAAATTATCGCAAATTTTCTGGGTTCAATGAAGGACAACAATATTAATAGACACATCTTAAGAAAGTAATAAGAATTGTGAATATTGTCTTATTTCAACAAAATTTCAAATCATATTTGTCATTTAAAATTGGTCCAAGAACAATTCGAATTGTACTGAAGAGTTAATTACATACATAGGAATAATACAAGTTGGGTGGCAAAAGTTTTCTGGTCAGGTGCCAAAACCCTTTCAGTTCCCATTGTGTCAGCGAGAAAAAGTTTTTTAGATAGGGCGTTAAGTTGCAGTAGTATCTACCACTCAGTTCAGGAAGGGACAAAATATTCAAATTCACACAAGTTCCACATTAGGCAGAATCCTCATCTAAGTTACTTGACTCTGATATGACCGGTGATTGTTTGAAACCAAAAGAAGTCAATGGAAACCAATATGTCAATGGAACTCATTAGAAACCAAGAGAAGTCAATGGAGACCATTGGAAACTAATTAAGTCAATAGAAACCAATAAAAGTCAGTGGAGGTAATTAGAAACTAATCAAGTCAATGGAAACCAATATGTCATTGGAACTCATTAGAAACCAAGAGAAGTCAATGGAGACCATTAGAAACTAATTAAGTCAATATAATCCAATTAAAGTCAATGGAGGCCATTAGAAACTAATTAAGACAATGGAAACCAATAGAACCCAATGAAAACCATTATAAACCAATAGAAGTCAATGGAACCTAATGGAAATCAATAGAAACCAATAGAAGTCAATGTAGGTCATTAGAAACTAATTATGTCAATGGAAACCTTTAGAAACCAATAGAAGTCAATAGAGGTCCTTAGAAATTAATTAAGTCAATAATAGGATATAAACCAATAGGAGTCAATAGAAACCAATGGAGTACCTACATGTCGGATAGGTAAGACTTGACGATAAAATAGTATTTATTTCTGTTAAACCATAACATTATATGGATGTATGGATACCTCATACACCTGCTCAGAGGTAGCATGCTAGCCTATTGAGCTGAAGATCGCGGGTTCGAAACCCGGCCGAGACCCTTAGGCCGCAAAATAACTTGGGCTCGCGGATCATCGGATAGGACGGAATAAAAATTTAGGTTAGGCAAAACACAGTAAAGTCCGCCAAAGCGATGAAAGAGCGCTCTGGTTGTAGGCGATGTACCCTAATTGTTAAAGCCCGGGCATGAGTCACAATAACTAACTACAATTTTATACATAGAAACAGCTCATAAATTATATACATGAACTGATACTAAATCTTAGAACACAAACACATATTAGATGAATAATAATATTTTTTTTATTTTTTAAGTAAATAAATAAGATTGAAGATACATGAATACCCAAGAGTGAACATCCATTGAAAACTCGATCTCGGATTTTCACAAGATTACAATACTTTCTCATATAAACTTGAAATAAATAAAACTTGTTTATTTATGATATTGTCTAATCTCACCAACTATATTTACATGGGAGTTTTTTCGGTATTTCTACCATCCTCAGCCAAAAGCATAAGAGATAAGACTAAGTTAATATTACAGAATGTCAGCCTCTCGAGGAACCCCTTACCCTCCCTCCTGGTGTTCCCCATGACGTCAGACATTCCTAACTAAGCTAAATTGTCAAGCTATGAGATATTTTATGACAAGGCGGTCCCCATATTTCAAATGTGTGACCCCTTCTAAGATCTAGGTATAAAGCATTAACAATGAACAGGCGAATAATATAACATTAACAAATCAAAAATAATTGGTTCCAGTTACATCCTAATTAAAATTATTATACTGTAAATATATATACATATATCTATTGGCAAGATTCAGATAAATTATATATATATATATATTGGTAAATTCTATGTATATTTAAACGTACCTGTGCACATCGACTGGAGGGTCATATTATTGGTGACAGTAAAGGGGAATATTTTAGATTGGTTTGGTCGTTCATACAATTTCCATTTTTTAAAGTTCTGTTTATTTCTAATTGTTCTAATGAGTTGAGCAATGGGCTTTTTTATTATATTTTATTATATATTTTTAAAAATATAGTTGGTGAAATTAGACAATATCATAAATAAACAAGTTTTATTTCTTTCAAGTTCATTTGAATTATTTCACAATATCTCTGCAATAATGTCAACTTTCTCATATAGGTATATGAAAGTAATAAGACCATTTTTGAGAAAATACTTGTTTGTGAATAATAATTTTTCATCGTTAGACATGGGAAGGTACATTTTTTTTATAATATCCAATATCTGAGTTAGCAGGGAGAGTAACCTCACATTTGGTGTAGAGTGAACATAAAAAATTAATGGTTAGTTCCCTATGATGTTGTATGTATCAAGATAGGAAATTCAAAACAGGATAAAGGGAAGATCCCTCGGGAGACTACGATCAGAGTGACGGATGCTAATAGAAAATCCAACCCTCCTTAAAACCTGTTTGGAGTTCCACCCTTCTTGTACTTTGTTTCCATCAGGGAGTCGAACCCCCAACTCCAGGACGTTCCCCTGTCACTCAGTACTAAAGAGAGTTCTCTCCAGAAAACATCCTTATCAGTCACCTGGAGGCATGGTGACACTGACTACCACATGAATAGCCCTGACCAACCAGTCAAAGGTCAAACATTTTAATAAAGGATTACTAAAAAAAGTCGTCGGTGAATCAACAACAATGTACTTCCCCAGAACGAATTAATCGAAGAGTTAGCTCTCCCTCCAAAACTAATACAGTAGAATCCCGATAATTCGTATGGTCAAGGGACTGACGGTTTCGTACGAATTATCGGGATTACCAATTATCGGGAGTACAAAATAAAAAAAATTAAAAAACGTATTAATGCAAACATGTATATATTCAGAAGTATGTACAATGTGGTAAGAATAAAAACTATGCAATAAACACTGCTTTATACTAAACTGTACAATAAACAATACCTGCAATAAAAAATATGTACATACTTATGTTCTAGATTAAATAAACACCAATCAAACATTTGTTAGAAAAAATGTTAGAAAAGATAAATAAAATTTCTAAAACTTCCCCCTCTCCTCTCCTCTCCTCATTTCCTTTCAGTGAAAAGAGTACGAATTACATGAGATTTCACAGAAAACTTGTCTCTCTCACTCGCTCTCCCCTTTGGTTCTGTAGGAATCACGTGATTACCTAGAAAACATTTATCTCGCACTCATTCTGTTCTCTCGTATCTCACTGTCCTCTCTCCCCCTCTTGAAAACAGTACGAATTAACGAGGTTTTTAAGCTGGAAATACGAATTATAAGACGCTTTAAGTGATCTCGAGCATAAAAATAATACGAATTACCGAGGGGTCCGAAATGCATTGTTTTTATACCACTTATCGGGATTTTCTCTGGGGACCGGCAAATTTGTACGAATTAGCCGGAAATACGAATAATCGGGATACGAAATATAGGGATTCCACTGTATTCAATAGTTGATTTATATAGAGGCTGCTACTACATTCATTACATCAAGAGTTATTGGTATTTTTGAGTTAAGCCTCTCCCCAAACCCTGCTTCCCTTTGGCCGATTTGGCTGAAAACCGAAAGGTGTTGCTCTAATGCAGAAACGATAGTACCAACGAACTTGAAACTTGAAATGAAGATGTCACATGAGCTTAGATGGGATTCGATTGTGGCCAAAATGGTGGTCTTATTAGTCATGGTGGTTCGAGTAAATTCTTAAAGATACCGCTTATATTATGACATAACCAAAAATCTTTTCAAATAAAAATTGTAGAAAAAACTAAAAGGCTCATTTTATATGAGATACAATTTTTTGGAGTTAGCTCGGTTTGAGATACATGCCGGAATTCGCCCCAAAATGTCGTTTTAAATCCACTTTTTTAAAGATTTGCTTGATTTACGCAAAAACGATTAGTCCTGTTGAAAAATCGGTTCATACCAAAAATATTTCTTATAAAATTTCCAATCGATTTTGGATAGGTTCAATACGATCAAAGTTGCTATAACTTAGGGTGCTATGCCCCAAATAAAAAAAAGTAAAATACATTTCTATATGAAATATTTCTAAGTAATGTTTAAATTGTAACTCATAGCAATGAACTTTAAGATATGGTTTTATTATTGGTAGTTTTTTAATAGGAATAATAAAAATATATACAGTAGAACCTCTTTAAGTCGTACCTCGATAAGTTGAAAACCTCCAAAACTAGAAAAAAAGTTTTGTTCCTTTCCCTTCAAGCCCCAAAACCTCTATTACTCGAAATCTCAACCCTCTATTAGTCGAAATAATCAGTGAGTCCCTACAAGCCATTTTGGTACATATTTTCCCTCTATAACTCGAAACAATAAATTGGACCTCTGTATCTCGAACATAGCAATGTTTTATTTTACAACCTTTACAACTCGATTATTTGAAACTTATTACCTCTATAGCTCGAAGAAAAATAAGTTACCGACTTTAAGAATTTGCCGACAATGTACACCATTGTTTCTTAGAAAACAATTTAGGATTATACAATAAATAGGATTACCAATTATCTAAAGCATTTTATTATTTCAAGGATTTTTGTTACCTCTGTAACTTGAATTTTTACTTATTTCACCTCTCTAACTCAAAATTAGTTAGAATGAATCTTAACCTCTACAATCAAAATCCGCCTAAGTAGAAATCCTCCATAAGTCGAAAACTCTATAACTCGAATTGTTTGGCGTCTCCCTTGATGTTCAACTTATAGAGGTTCTACTGTATATATGTGATGTGGCCAATAGTTGATTTATATAGGGGCTCCGAAATCCTCTTATTAAATGTTGTGTCGATACATTCATTACATCGGGAGTTATTGGTGTTTTTGAGTTAAGCCTCTCCTCAAACCCCGCTTCCCTTTGGCCGATTTGGCTGAAAATCGAAAGGTATTGTCCTTATAGGATACGAATACAATTTCGTGTCGATATACAGTTGAAAATATATGTGATATGGACTTAACAGGACTTTGTTATAACAACCACTTTTGTACAGACCACTCTCCCTCCACATCCCCCTCTCGAATTCATTTCATACTGGTATTATTGGGCGTAATGTGTTGACATCAGTGGTTTTCTTTGTTTCATTGTTCAGTTCTGAGAGTGTCTTTGTTATAAGTATTTCATACTGGCTATGAAATGGTTTTGAGAGAGGGGTAATCTGTTATGGCCACATTTTATTCTTATTTTTTTTATTTCGAATTATTTTTAATAAAAAAACTACTACTAATAAAAATATTTTAAAATTCGTGGCTTTGCGTACAATTACGGAAATTTATAGGGGCGTTTTAACTTCGGTCCTCAAATAGAGCTTCAAAAGGATCCTGCGATTAGGTTAGGTTTTATGACTCATGCCCGGGCTTTAACTACGAGGTCATATCGCCTACTACCAGAGCGGTCTTTCGTCACCCTGGTGGACATGAGCCCGACTCTACTGTGGGAGTCCTAAATTTTGCCTACCCTAAATTTTTGTTCACCTAGGGCAGTGGTCGGCAAACTTATTAGCCAAAAAGCCAAATATGAACATTACAACAATTTAAAAAAAAAAATTGGGAGCCAAATCTGCTTGTTTAGTAAACTTTTATTACACTAAATAAAACTAAATTTCATAATTAATAAATATTTATTAATGCGAACAATATGCTTGCATCTCCTTGGAAAGTTTGAGTAAGTCAGGTTTGTATCTTGTTGTTTTTAATTTTAGGCATGATTCCAAGTTCTCATCAATAAGACGACTTCTCAGTTTACTCTTGATAATGTTCATGCTTGAAAAAGATTGTTCGCATATATATGTAGAACCGGAAAGAACAGCAAACGCGAGCTTTTTCAGCTGATATTGCGCCTTCCGTGGATATTTGTGCCAGAGCCGCACTTAAGGAGCCAAAGAGCCACATGCGGCCGACCACTGACCTAGGGTAAGGGTCTTAAACGTACAGGCTCGGGACCATCCGAAGGACGGCGTACTTAAGTTTATTTTGCCTCCCAGATAAAATAAACTAAGGGCCTCGGTCGGGTTTCGAACCCACGATCTTGAGCTTAGAAGACAAGCACGCAGACCACTGAGCTACCGGTGCCCTCATCCTGCGTTTCATTAAAGAGTTGAGAGAGTACGTAGTTAAATGCGAGGGGCTGTTATGTGGGTCTAGGATAATTTGGGTACAAAATCCACTTCTGCAATGAATGAAATCAACTGTTTTCGCGTAAATCGAGCAAACGTCTAAAAAAGTGGATTTCGAGACGTTTTTTTGCATGTGTTTCATATGGTGACCATCTTTTTAAGGCTTGAAACCAGGAATGGTTTCTGAATGTAACCACCCATGTTGGTCTTAGCGCTGTTTGTTCCGCGCATATTGATATTTTATTTAACTTGATCCCTTTATCAGACCTCAAATTATGACTGAGGCCCTTAGGAAGGGTCTACATTTTTTTCCTCCTAGATACTATTTTTAAGGGCCTAAGAGAACCTACATACCCAAAATAATAGGCCGAACAAGATCTCTCTAATTAGCCGCTTTACGCCCTGTAGTCTCCACTTAGGCCTGTTGCAGAAAAACGTTTTCCTTCTAGTCATTTTTAATTTTGGAACCTTGCATCATTGCAAAATGTTTCCTGGACTCATAAAAAAATCATTATTCAAATTAAAAGTTTTATGTAGCAATGTGGGAACAGGAACAAACTTAATTTGAGCTTAACAAAGTCGAGAAGACAGGGAAACCACAAACTTTCACTAATTATGTTTAGTCAAAAGGAATTTGGAGAACGAAGATTTGTAGAAATGAAAGAGAAGATCCTAATGAAATTTTATTTAGAAAAATTTCTTTATTTTTTTATTTTTTGCACAAGTGACAATCCATTAAAAAAGTTATCATACTTAATAAAGCAGAGTTTTAAAGGTTGTGTTATAATTTTTTTTTGAAAGACATCATATCAGAATTTTCTTAAGATAGTATTTATGAAAAAAGACGTTACAGAGGACCAAAATCTAAACTATTTACTGCCAACAATTTTCAAGACTATAATATGCCAATCAGGGCATATGGCCTCGAATTATGTGGTACCATTATGAGGTAATGTAAACCGCATCTTTTTTTTTTTTTTTTTTGTTTACGAGGAGGTGAAAATCCCTGACGGACAAAGGAAAGTAGCTTGCTTCCCAATAGTGTGGGAACTGCCTCCACTAAAAACACCACCCCTGCTCCTGGGTGCTTTCATCCCTGTGTGGGCCCATAACACCCTCTTCGTCCTCCGTTGAGGAAACCATAGTTGTAGCTTTCAGGAGTGCGGTGACGCGGAAAGCTCATACCGGGTTAGGACCACCTAGTGTTGTTGACACCGGTGGTCCGCCGAGGCTCGGGGTTAGGAGGCGTTTTTTCGCCTCCTCCACTCCGCTACAAATTGGGTGAATGCCGGGTAACTAAACTCGGTCACCAGTTGCTGCTGGGTCAGTCCCAGGTACGATCCGGTCGACCGTATCAACGCTGCCCTGGGCCCGTCGTACAGTGGACATTCGATGACCACGTGTTCCGCAGTCTCGACGCCACCGCACGCACAGTTCGGGCTGTCTTTTCTTTTGAAAAAGAAAAGCTTAGCGTTGAAGTCGCCATGACCAGTTAGTAACTGGGACGTTCAATGGTCCGGCTGGACCCATGTCGCTGCGAGTCGTGCCCGCACATCCGGGAAGAAGGCGTGTGTCGTTCGGCCATCCGATGAATGCGTCCAGCGTCGCTGCCATCTGGACATTATCCACTCCTGAACAATGTCCCTGCAGCGCTCTGGTCTGCCATCGCCCTGCATTTCCGCCGCTAGTGCCGCGCACAGGGGCCCATCAACATCCTGTCCCAGAGGCAGATTGCGTCTACAATAGTACGAGGCTACGGCTCCGTCCAAGACCAAGTCTATGGGCGGGGCCGCGGCCAGCACCTGCAGCGCAGCCGTAGAGACGGTGCGATAGGCCCTCGTCACCCGCAGCAGTGCGGATCGCTGGGCCTGCTGAATAATTCCGCGTTGCTGCTTAGTGGGGCGTTGCCACCACCCAGCAGCCGCGTATCTAGCTACTGCCTCGAAAACCCCCGTGTAGATTGCTCTACACGCTGGGTATCCGAGGCCCCAGGTGGCCCTGGCTAAGCAGCTCAGGGAGTTAAAGGTGGCATTGGTCCTGTCCTTAATGCCTACAACATGTGGAGTTACATTGAGGCCCCGGCTTAACCTAACACCTAGGTACGTTACGACCTCCGGGCACTCAATGCGCATCCCCTGGATTCTGACCAAGAGTGGATGGCGCGCGTCCACTCTCCCTCTCATAAGCAAGGCCTGGGTCTTGCTTGGTGAGAGTGAGAGTTTGTTGCTGCTGCACCAGTCCCCTATATAATCTATAGCTGCCTGGGCGTGTCTGGTTAGAGCGGCTCGGCTATCTGCGTGCACCGTGACCACTAGGTCGTCGACATAGGCTATTGCCTTATATCCACGAGCCTCGAGTTCACGGAGCAGTCCGTCAAAGAGTATGTTCCACAGAGCCGGTCCTAGGATCGACCCTTGTGGGCAGCCTCTTGTGATATCCACTGATGAGCTCGAGTACAGATTGCTTATGGACGCTGATCTGTCGCTCAAGAAGCTCGCGATTAGGCCGAATATATTTCTCGGCGTTCCCATTTCATGTAGCTTCATCAGTATGGCCGGCCACCAGGCGCAGTCGAACGCTGCGGCTATGTCGAAGAAGACGCAGAGGGCATACTTGTCCCTGCGCTCCTCCACATCCGCCCTCAGCGTCCGGAGTGCATCCTCCGTGGAACGACCCCTGGAACAGCCAAACTGTCGCTGGGACACCGAGGCATATACACGGTCCCGTATAGTAAGGAGGACGAGGGCCTCCAGCACCTTACCAAAAATAGGCAACAGGCTGATTGGTCTGAAACTCCCCGCCCGGGTTGGGTCCCTATCCCCAGGCTTGGCAAACGTGCAGACAATGGCATGTTTCCAAGCCCTAGGAAAGTGGCCCAACCTAAGGCAGGTGTTGTACAGATACAAAAGGTCCCGCCCGATGATCGGGAGCGCTTTTTTGATCATGGCGGCGTCAATGAGGTCTCCCCCAGGGGCTCCGCCATTCTTCTGCCTCCCGATCGCCAGGTCGAGATCTATGCTGTCCCAATCAGGTGCATCTTCTGTGTTCGGCAAAGCGCGGGATGCTAACCTTACCGCTGCTTGTTCAGGGGTATCCTCGTCCGGGTTGTCCGCCGGGAAGGCCTCCCTCAGGTACATTCCTCCGGTCTCCTCGAGGGACGTCGCGTATACGTCACCGACCCTGATTGCAGCCATCGGAATGACCGATCTGAGCCTGCCGACAGCCACCCGGTAGGGGATCCCCCAAGGATTTCTCTGGCTCTCGTCCTCCACGAACTTACGCCAACTCACTCTCTTCGCCGACTGAACCAGCTTCCCATAAGCCCTGTCCTGGTGCCTAAACTCTTCCCTCCGCATCAAACGCAGCAGGGGGTCTCGGCATCGCTGGTATCTCCTCCTGCAACGATTAACAGCCCTCTTGGCAAGGGTGAGGGCCTCGTTCCACCATGGAACACTCCGAACCCGACTGACCCTCTTGGGGATGGTGCCGTCTGCCGCACTCAGCATTATATTGCTGAGCTGGCCTACGCCCTCCTCAATCTGGTCAATCGGGTCGGCTGAGTTGAGGCCCTCCCATTCTGCGTCGCAGGAGAAGGCTGCCACCGACGTCACAAAGGCGTCGGTTATTGGTTTGCGAGTCGCAAACCGCGGATCCCTAGGCCTGGCTGTCGGCCGGTGGGCGTCGGAAAGCACCATATCCAGCACCATATGGTCACTGGACGTGATATCCCGTACACTCCACCCGCCAACTGCCGGGTATAGCCCGCTCGACACCAGCGTGACATCGATGTGAGACTCCCCACGCGCACCCCGATAGGTTGGCGGCGACTGCTGGCCATTAACTATGCACAAGTCATGGCGGGCTATCAGCTCCTGTAGTCTATCACCCCGGCGATCGGTACGAACCGACCCCCAGGCGACCGACCAAGAGTTGGAGTCCGCCATGATCACCACATTACTCCCAGCCAGGGCGCTCAAGACACCGTCCAGGTGGCCCAACTGTCGCTCAATGTTCTCAGACGGAGGGAAGTATCCGCTGATCACATTGCAGCATATGTTCGCCGACCTGACATTGGCCACAACAACATGACTAGTGGACATGTGCTGCAGAACCATCACATCCACTTGCGGGCTAGTGACAACGATTGCGGCCATGGGCCGTTCGTTGTCTTTCGCCCCGGTCAGGATCCTGTAGCCCGTGCCTAGGCCCGCCACAACGCCTCTAACGCAATAGGGCTCCTGAAGGGCCAGGATTGAAACGTCCCCTTCGGGAATCAGGGTGCGCAGTTCGTCTGCTACAATTCGGCGCCTGTGCATGTTAAGTTGCCACAGGCGTAGGTCTCCGACACTTCTATGCGCCATAGTCTGTCCGGGAGACCAGCGCCTCCAGAGCCTTTATATAGGCTGGGCACCCCTCGCTGTCCGCCCTATGAGGGCGGGCTTTCGTTCCGCAATTTTTACATCGCGGGGGATCGCCCTTACTCGGGCAGGCAGCGGCGTCATGCCCTGTGGCAGCGCACCATGCGCACGCCACATTCCTGTTGCAGCCCTTCTCCGGGTGGCCGAACTCTAGGCACCTCCTGCACCTCGTGATGTCGAGGCAGTCGCCAACCCGGCAGGAATGCCAGCCCACCGTGATTCGCCCCGCCTCCAGTAGGGCAGTCCTGGTGGCCGGCGTCACCTCAGCCACCCAATGTACATGAGGTTGGCCTCTTGGGCCTTTCTTGTACAAGAGTTTGGGGGGGTCCATATCGGGATATTGTTCCCTGCACCTCCTCTCAAACTGCTCTCCTGTCCAGTCCGCTGGGACAAACCTAATTTGCATGCGAGAGTTTCTCCCGCCAACCACCGCTGCCCCAAGTCCTGCCTCCCTTAGTGCCAGGCTGGTGGTTAGCGCCTGGAGTTCTGCTTGGGTTGAGACCTCCAGGAGAAGGCCCCCCCTCCTTGCTGTTCGGGTGGCCAACACGTTGACCCCTAAGGCTTTAGGGGTCAGCTTATTAAAGGCCTCGGTTGAGTGCCCTTCCATAGGGGCCACCACGGCCACGAATCTCTGCTTTTTAGCGGGATCTGGTGGGGCGGCCCTTATCTTTTCCAAGATGGCTCTCTTGGTCTGCCACTTTTCTGCTGGCCGGGCGGCCCGTTGGGATGGGGCGGTTGGAGGGGCTAACTGTTTTGCCCTACTCCTTTTCGCCCTCTTGCCCACCACCTCCGTCCAGGCTGCGGGGTCGGCTGGCACTTGCCCCGCTACCGCCGAGGCCGAGGGTGAGGTCGATTGGGGTGGGGGGGGGGGGGGGTCCCGGGAGGGGTTCACTATATTAGTTACCCCCTCCTTTGGGTTTTTGGTCCCCTTCGGCGGTTGAATTGCGGACTGGGCTGGCTTAGCGGCCCGCTGGCCCAAGCTGAGGGAGGGCGTTGGGGCTGATAAGGCTTCCTCGCCACTGCGGACGCGCTCCTGGGCTGGGGGAGGAGGGGGGGGGCAGAATCTGACGCCGCTCGATAGCGGCCAGAGTAGCCTCTATCCTTTCCAGTCTAACTTCTGTGATAGACTGGGATGGGGCCATGGTTTCGCAAGGGAGGGCCTCTTCTAAGTCCGTTAGGACCACTGACAGCTTACCCAAATAGGTAAGCAATTTGTCCCTGGCTGGCTCCTCCAAATCCTGGACTTCCGACCAATCAGAGATGTTGCTCCCGATTTTACGGGCGGTGCGGAGCCGCCTAAGAAAAACCCCCCGCGAACTCGCGGGGGGTGGGTATGGACCCTCGCCGCGCGGGGCGGGCGGCTGCTGGGGGGGACCGGGCGTAAGGGGGGCCACTACGGTGGCCCGCTGGCCACGCGGTGCGGGCGACGGCTGCGAAGGACCTGTGGGGAGGGGTGGAAGTGCTGCCTTCGCGACCCGTTGGTCGCGCGGCGCCGGCGATGATTGGGTGGGGATTGATGGGGGGGGAGCTACATTGGCCCGTGTGGCCTTGGCTCGAGAAGGGTCGCTACCTGCGGGGGGGTGAGGGGTGACCCTTCCTCTACCTGACCGGAGCCCTCCGGCAGGGTACATCTCAAAAAAAGACGAATAACTCAGTATATTAATTATATAGAGTTGAAAATTGAGGAAAGGCCTATTTACACGCGATTTGATCGCCTACACACAACACTAATGCAGTACTACATGACGCACTAGCAGAGGTGGAAAAACAAAGAGAAAACGAGACTGAATTGAAGATAACCTGTGAGAAAAATGCAAAAGCTGCGCCAATAATTATTTTTATTGTTAATATTGTTGTTAATTCTCGTGCGACCTGTGATTAATAAAACTACCACTTACTTGGTGTCCTTATTTATCTGCAGCCGGTGAGAAGGCGGGGAGTGGAGCTAGAGACCTAGGTACATCTTCACCCTTCGGAGGTTGGGTAGAGACTATGTAAACCGCATCTAAGATTTCTAATCCAAAGTCCTTCCTCGAACTGAAAATTCGTCTTTCTAGGTCACCAATAAATTACTTCACGATGACATAAACATCCTCACGGTCCAGGAACTAACCCAATCCCGGTTCTTAACCTTCCACAACAATCTTTCATTCCATTCTAACTCAATTGCACAAGTCCTATCATCTCAATCTCATCCTAACAATCCTCCACGCCGCCGGAATAGAAGATGGCCTCGAGATCTTCTTAGTGAAATTTAACTATCAATATAAATCCCATCTCATTTCTTAACTTAGTATTCATATGACATGTCAGATAGATATGTATATTAGGACTCAGAATGTGCTAATAAAGTCCTAATTGTCGGGCTAGTTGTAGGAAATTAATTACAATAATTAATTAATTTTGATAATTGATTCCAATTATAATTAACAGTAATTAAAAAAAAAACTTTAACTGTGAATGATTTTAGACAATTGAAACTTTTAATTTTCAATTGCAGCTGACAATTAAAATGTTAATTTTCAATAGCAATTGATGAATCAATTAATTTTTCAGTCAATTAACGTCCGACTGTTACATAACCATCATAGTTGCTCATTCTATATACATTTTTTTTCTATGCAAATTCGGTGTTTTCATCGGAATTTCATGTTTCCCGACCCCCTCATACTAAAAAATGAAGAAAAGCTTCCACGTCGGGTGAGAATAGTAACAAAAAATATAAAATAACTTTTTCTGTCACGTCTACTCCTCAATAGGCAGATTCAAAATATGAAGTTTCATCAAAATATGTTCAGCCATTTTATTTGATTTAAGTAAAGTTATTGGGATTTTTATTTGAGCCCCCTCGTCCTTATAGGGTTCTGTTCACACACAAAAAATTTCGTGTGGACCTAAGTGAAACACCCCTCGCTCTCGCCTTCCCGCCTCACAACCATTGTCTGTTTCCCATTCACCCGAAAGATATAGCTAGACCCATCTTCATCAATGTCTAATATGATTTTGTAATTTCCCAAGCATGTAGACGGCGTCGTCAGATATTTTTTTTATTCTCGAATTGAGAGCAGGAAGTTTTTTTTTGTTCCAAATTCATTTCTTGCCTCTGGCCCCCTTCCTTGGCTTGTCGGTCTACCTCCTAGTTTCGCTGAATGCCCGAGTTTCTGGGAACCCAGTAGAGTTTCACATTCTTTCATTACTCTGCTTCCTGACCAGGATTCAACATTTGGAGCCTTCCTTGTCATCTACTTCATGAGCTTTGTTTTTCAGATAAACTGATCTTTTATCGAACTTTCGTTTTGCCCCCAACTCTAAAGAGGCGTATAGACACGCGAGCAACGAGCCGAACATTAGTCAGTGCGCATGCCTGGGGAATAGTGCGCAGGCGCTCGACGAACAAGGGAGGCTCGGGGTCTGCTCCACCTGTTGTCGGTTTTTTGACGAACCATCAAAGGAATGTTCGGCTCGGGCTGCGGTGTGTGTGGACTGGTACCAAGCCGAACAGTCCCGACTTGACTCGAGCACTGTTGTTTATAACCAATATTATAACCTTCTCAAATATTTAGGTTTTTGGAAGTGCACGTTCTTTTTTTTTTTAAATTAAATATATATTTAAATATTATTCAATAAATTATATTTTATTATGGCTTCTGAAGACTGGTCTCAGGAGCTTCAAATTCAGTTTGCTCAGGCTATGAGACAATACCCACACTCATATGGGATTTAAAACACAAATTACATTTTAATAAAATAAAGAGATTGGATACTTGGGAAGAATTATTCAAACACTTTTCCTAAAGAAGTGTTCATTTTAAACAATTTACATGTAAAAATAAATTACATATCATAATAAATTCGTATCCGTATTAATTGTACTACAAATATGTAAATTAATTACGTAAGTAGCTACCTACCTTGAGCATTTTCTGATTGAAGATTTTGAATAGTAATAAAATGATATACAAATAAACGTAAATTTGTTATCTGCAGGTTAACTTGTGCAGGTTACGTTCGTTAGTATGGTTGTGGAGCATCCAAATGCTCGGCTCGTCTCTGTTCGGCTTGGAGTGTGTTCGTTGAAAACTGAAAACGAGCCGAACAGTGCTCGGTTCGTTGCTCGCATGTCTGTACTAGCCTTAATGGGGGAACATTCTGTTAACGACGTCTGATATTTCAAAAATTAATTTGAAATAAATAAGATTATTACAATAAACACTTAAAAATAAGTGGCCTACATACCTTTCAGCTCTCTTTTCTTTCAACTTAATGAAGGCGCGGGCTCGAGTGATCCCCGCCTGTACACTGCATAGCAGTGGGGGTAGACAGGGAAAGGAGAGCTGAGAGTGCAAGTACATGAGGGTTACCACCAGCACCTCGTATATTTGATATCTTATACTAGTAGGTCTCTCGGCAAAAAAAAAAATTAGACTTATTAAAAAAAATTAATGTCTTAATAGAATAGTAGTCATTTTCAGTAATACGAAGGGAAATCCCGCTTGCCCTGTTTGCTCCACGCCTCGCCACTGGTTATTTTATTAATTAAATCATATTTGTAAAACAGAATGGGCTAAGTTTTAGCTGAGATCCCTTTTCAAGAAGTTAGCATTAAGAAAGTTTAGTTCATAAAACAAATCTGTGCTGTGTTATTATGTAGGTACACCTTCCTAAGCCAGGGCTTTTAGCTCAAACGATTCTTCTAAACAACTAAATTGAAACCCAAAAAATATTTTAGTGATCTTGAAGAAATTATGCGTCTCCGCAAAATCCATCTTAGGGTTGATGTTACTAGGGGAGAGGGAGGGGTGTGGGGCGGGGAAGTAATGAGCAGGTTGGGGAGACTAGTCGAGACAATGTAGCTACTTTTCACAAATTGGGCTACTTTACAAATAATCGTAGTTGATTCATAATTTTATGATATGTAGGTATAATTTTGTTGTCATAATCAAATTTTATGAATTTACCGCCAACTGACAGTTGAATCGAAAAAGCATAAAAAAAAAAATCTCAGTCATAATGATTCAATCTTCGATTAATAAAGTTTTTCCCACTCTAATTGAAAAAACTACATCTATCTCCAAATTTGAATTAAAGTTAGCCGTTCATACTACATCATCTGTCATTTTTAATAAATGTTCACATGAAATCTTATACTGATAATAAAGTTGATGATTATTTGCGCCTTCACAGAACAAAATGTACCGCTCTTCTCACTAAAGTTATTTCGCAATCGATATCAAAACAACAAATAGAAGATATAAATACTTATACTTATGTATTTATTACAACAAATATTTTTTTACATAACAATTCTTCCATTAATTTTTTGGGTTTTAACTAGCAATTATACGCGTTTCTGGAAGTACTCCCATCATGAGTATCTAATGTGACATGTCAATAATTCATTAAAAATTGTATTTCAATTATTCAAAAACAAAAATGCCGACTAACCTATAATGTATTTGCTGTTTTTTATTCTATTTCTTTATATTGAGTTACTTGGCATTTATGTATTTAATTAATTGAAATATCATTTTGTAATGAATTATTAGTTAGATATTATGACTCATGCTCTTTCGTCACTCTGGCGGACATGAGCCCGACTCTACTATGGAAGTCCTAAATTTTGCCTACCCTAAATTTTTATTCACCTAGGCATGGCCCCCACAAGGGTGGGGCTGGTGCAACTTTGGTTGCAGGGCCCGGGCCCAAGGGGGTCCGGCTCCAGTCCTTTTTATTTTTTTATTTTAGTAGATTTTGCAAGGGATCATAGCTTAAAAAGGCAAAATATATAATTATAAGAAAATTTAGTATAATAGATACATATTCTAGTTGTGCGAGTTATTAAGTTATTATTTAATTAGTTGCGTGCATGGATAGTTACTCTTGTTTGAAAATTACTAGTATAAAACAGTCAGCACGAGACAGGTATAGACGGGCCCCACGCACTCCCTCAACCCTCCCCCACTCCTATTTCCCAGCCTATTGTCCAGCTGTTTCCCACAGAGCAGTGTTCTAAAAATAGACGCATCGACGCATAGTATCAGTTTGACTGATTGAAAATGAATTGGCCAAAACTATTGACTTTTCAGATGTTATTGATAAATTTAGTCAAAAGAAAGCTAGGAAAGCTATGATAATTTAGGGCAGTTAGGCTATAAGTAAGCTTTTGTTGTAGCCAGTGTATTAAACACACACAAACATCGTAATTTTTAGAGCTCTTAATGTTATTTTTTTTTAGATCGTAACACTATTTTTTGTCAATTTTTATTTTAATGTTAGTGAGTGAAAGAAATCTAAAAATTTAAACGTTAATTTCAGTAAAATAAAAGTAAATGATATAATCACGGTAGCAATTGATGTGTGAAATAATTTAATCAATAAAGTTTGGTTTTAAAATCTAACTGATACTGTAACATTAATTATACCTTACAATATATTTTTAGTTTAAATAAAATTGTAAAAGCGTTAAAAATAACCATGTAATTATAATATAGCACATGAGTATGAGATGGGGGGCCCGACCCTGATCCTGGTTACAGGGCCCGCAATCCAATGTGGGGGCCATGCACCTAGGGCAGAGAGAGGTCTTTAACGAGTACTTGACATCGTACAGGCTCGGGACCATCGCTTAACGTCCCTTCCGAAGGATTGCGTGCTCAAGGTTTTTTCACCTCCCAGATAAAACATCTAAGGGCCTCGGCCGGTTTTTAGGAACCCGCGATCTTGAGCTCAGTAAGCAAGCACGCATACCACTCATTGAGCTACCGGCGCCCTCTAATGAATTATTGACGAACATAATATGATGTTATTTTTATTAATTGTATGAAAAACACTTTTGGATACTGATGATGTGAGCGATACCTAGGGTAGGGGTCTTTCATGAGTACCTGACATCGTACAAGCTTTAGACCATCGCTTAACGTCCCGTCCGAAGGACGGCGTCCTCAAGGTTTTTTCACCAGTCATAAGAATTCAATCTTCGATTAATAAGGTTTGTTCCCACTCTAATTCAAAAAACTACCCCTATCTCCAAATTTGAATTAAACTTAATCGTTCATACTGCATGCCATTCTTCAATTCGGACAATAGATCATCTGTAAGATTTAATAAATGTTCACATGAAATTATATACTGATAATAAAGTTGATGATTATTTGCGCCTTCACATAACAAAATGTACCGCTTTTCTCATTAAATTTATTTCGCCGTAGAAGAAATTAATATCGATTTGAATAACTGTTTTGCAATTATTACTGACGGTGGATCAAAATGTGGTCATAATCATTCGCTCTATACTTTCATCAAAGAAAATAATAAATTATGGCAATTGTTATGACTTACTTGAATACTATATATTAAAGTTTAATGTATTTGTGGTTGCTACAACTGTTTGTAAAATTACGAAAAGTTTATAATAAAAAAGGTATATCATTGATACTTAATTTGTTTTTTATTCTGATTACTTAATAATAAAAATATATATATCTACTCTGCTGTATTTTTGGATTTAATTTTTTGGATTAGTTTGTGATATTCACCGCTGTGTTGCGTTACTTTTTACTCACTCCTTCTGCCAACTCGAGAGTCGAGAGCGGGGGAGCGATGAGCAGGGAGGGAAGGTGGGTGGGGGCGGGGGGCTAGTCGGTGCAGGCAGGGCCCCATATCATCAAGAGGCAATGTCAAGGATTCGGCAAACTTATTGTAGCAGAGGCCAGGGGAGGTCCTATAGGGTTGCTGCAAAGGAAAGGCGGGGTTGTCGGGGGGATAATTTTGCACCCTCCTTGGCTCGGCGCCTAGTGCAATTTTCAAATTACTTTCTTTGCATCATCCCTTGGCACGACCCTGGACCCTAACTACTAAAAAATTCCTATTTAATTCTAGCTCGTTCATAAACCTTACAAGCCTCTTCCATAGAGGGAAAAGTGAACCACAAAAAGTGATGGGCGGTGAAGGGCCATCACACATAGGCTGTTTCTAGTAGGGATAGTCGATAGTACTATCCATATATCGATAGTTCCATCGATAGTCATATCGATATAAATGTTCCTTCATTAAAGGAGATAATTTTTGAAGAATGTTATTTTAAAACGTTAACTTTAAATTTTATTCATAAAAAAAAACTTTAAAAAAGAAGTTTAAAGTAACTAATAACTAGTACCTTTTCAACCCATGAATCAACTTTGATCGGAAACAGATTGCTAAGGCTATTGTCAAATTATTTAATACAAGCAATGTTGCTTTAGAAATTTTGCAACAGCATTTGTGGTTGAAGGACGAAAAAAAAAGGGAATGAATTAAATGTTTAAATTAAGTGTTTTTTAGTTTTATCAGTCTTTAGAATTTTTTAAGGTTACCAAATGATAATGGTGCCTATTGTTGTAATTTTTTGATATTGTTTTATCAAAGTTTGTAATTGAAATAAAAATTGTTGAATCTAAGCCATTATATACTACTAGCAGTAATACCCGGCGTTGCCCGGGGAACTTTGACTTTTCTCCCAATATCTCCTATATGGCTATTCAGTTCCTCGACAGTACATTCATGATGTTATAATTTTCAATTATTCATACGGAATAAGGCTTATAGTCCTTCAACTGTAGTAACGCTAGCTTTGAAGCTAAAACTAATTTATTCAAAAAGATTTCTCATTAATCGTTGCAATGGTTTTCGAGTTACAAAGATTGCGTGAGTGGATGCTGGGATGGACCAGGGGTTGATTAAAAAATAGACCTTAACCTTCCGGTAGATAAAACTTATCTATTCAAAAAGATTCCTCATTAATCATTGCAGTGGTTTTTGAGTTACAAAGATTGCGTGGGTGGATGCTGGGATGGACAAGATATTGAGGTACTAATACGCCTATAACCTTCCATAGACGATGACGAAAAAATTAAAAAAAAAAAAAAAAAATCAAATCCATCAAGCCGTTTGTGAGTTATAGCGGTACAACGCACAGACATTTTCAGCTTTATATATATGATGATTTGATTGTTTTTTGATTATTTACAATAATTGTTTTTGAACTTTTATTAATGTGTTAATATTCTTGCCAAGTGTTATACTTAATGCAATTATTTTCAACAGAAAATGTTATTTCCCCTTTCACTCCTCATAACATAGAATAATTTAAATTAGGTAGATGTACATGAAAAAATAAAAATAAAATAATCATATTATGATCATAATGATACTATAGACCGATACTATCTGTGGAAAACTATCGATAGTAGCCAACTATATAGTTTCTAGTGGTCTCTAGGTCAACTGAAAAGAATTGGCAGCGTGGGTTTACGGCTTTCACACATTTTTTATTGGTTAAATGAAATGAAATTTCAAGTTGAACATGTAAAAAATTAATCAATACTAAACTGGTTGAGAATTGGTTGGGCTTACAGCTCTGAACTTTTGGCATTTTAAATATGGATCTCAATCATGTGTCTGATTCCCATGAGCTTCCATGTTTTCCTCCAATTCACAGTCCACTGGTATTTCAATCGTTAGTCGACCTTTAGAAATACCTGAAAATAATGGCAGGTTGTGATGGAGAAAATCTATTGTGCATTGAGGGAAATAGTACAGGTAGGTATGTACAGTTAAAACCTTGTATAACGTCGTACCGACTATAATGACGAAATACCGAGAAAAAGTTTGGTTCGCCATTACAAATTACAGGTAAAATAACCTTTATTACGACAGTGGATGTAATGACGACATCGTCTGTAGTAACGCTATTTTAAACAATTTCCAGAATTAGAAGTCGTCTATAACGATCAAAACCTTGTATAACGTCGTACCGTCTATAACGACGAAATACCGACAAAAAGTTTGGTTCGCCATTACAAATTACAAGTAAAATAACCTTTATTACGACAGTGGATATAACGACAAGTAATGCTTACTTTTTTAAGAATAATTATGATCATTCATCTCATATATGTTTAATATTCTAAGTTTTAATATGGGTTTATGTATATAATTTATAAGTTATTTTGATATATAAAATTGTGTGACGTCACAATTACGATGTTATAATTGGATAATTGTTGCAGCATAGTGGTATGCGTGCTTGTCTTCTGAGCTCAAGACCGTGGGTTCGAAACCCGACCGAGGCCCTTAGTTTATTTTATCTGGGAGGTAAAATAAACTTAAGCACACCGTGCTTCGGATGGGACGTTAAGCGATGGTCCCGAGCCTGTATGATGTCAGGTACTCGTTAAAGACCCCTACCCTAGGTGAATGAAAATTTAGGACTCCCTCAGTAGAGTCGGGCTTATGTCCACCAGAGTGACGAAAGACCACTCTGGTAGTAGGCGATATGACCTCGTAGTTAAAGCCCGGACATGAGTCATAAAACCTAACCTAATTGTTTCGAGACCTATGAATTCAGTTCATAGAATCATAAAAGCAACTTTATTTTCAATTACCCTCAGTTATTTGTGTTTTCTAAAAGTGTCAACATGACGTGTAAAAGAAAATTTTTGACCATCGAAGAAAAAGAGAACATTATTTGGCGGCTGGAAGAGGGTGAGTCAAATTCTACTTTATTCTAGAATTCGGTGTTTCCAGCCTAACAATTTCTCCCATAGAACTTAACAACTGAACTTCAATAGAACTAAAGAAAAAACAAAAACGTTGTGAGGAATCTCTTTCTGCAAAGAAAATTCGGAAGACCCAAGATATTGCTTTAGACAATGCTTTGCTGCAATGGTTTAAGGCTCATCCAAAAAAAAAATGTTCCTATTTTATTTTTTAACTTTTTCCAACTCTTTAATGCCAATAAGTGCTATTTTTTAAATAAATATAATGTGTTGTTTTTAAGAAATTGAGTTTTTTAAAGCTTTATTCCATTGTTGTATTGATATTTCATTTGTTATTGATGCGTTTGGGGGAAAAAAAAGTTGTGGTTATAACGACCAGATTTTCCTATCCCATTTGAGGTCGTTATAGACGATTTTGACTGTATATTTGTTTCTCATTGTTCAAAATTAACCTTCATATAAAAGTCGAGCTTCGTCAACTGACCGGCTATCATTTTTATTTTCTTGGCAGATATCCTCCTCTAACATCCTATAAGTTGTATCGAAATTAATTGGCTTAGTATTTTCATTATTATCATTAATGTTAATTTATTTATGTATATTTTTTTTTTCTTCAAAATATCTACTGTATACTGTATTTTGCTTTTTGTGACCTGAGGAAGGGGTGCGCAATATCCCCGAAATATCGTGAATTAAGATTTATCTTGGAGAAATATAATTATAAAATATATATAGACGGTGTAAAGGCTAATTTAAAGAAATAATAATAAATTTAAAAACTATTATTTATTGTATTCATTAATATTAGGAATGTTATACTCATTCATCTTCTATTACTTTTTTTAAGAATAATTATGATCATTCAACTCATATATGTTTAATATTCTAAGATTTAATATGGGTTTATGTATATAATTTATAAGCTATTTTGATATATAAAATTGTGTGACGTCAACATTACGATGTTATTATTTAAAGGAAATAAATATTATTATTAAACAGGTAGGTATAGCTTGCTTGGGGAAGTTAAAATTGAGATGTAAATTGCAAAAATAATAATGCTAAATATGTCTTCATGTCTTTTGTTATTCTGTCTGTTAACCGTAACGGTTCAACGTAAATTCATGAAACTTGCAGGTTATCTCAATGATTTTCTAACTTAATATATAAATATATACAATAAGCTACATTATTTCCGAAGTATTTTACGCCTTTGCAATGTCTAGTACTCGTTAAAAAAATCTTAAAAACGCAATCAGTCACTGATCTGCGGATTAACTTAGCTAGATTTAGCTAATTCGGTGACAAAGGGAATATTGAGATCAGGTGAAGGGTTTTGTTGGAGATCTAATAAGTCAGTGCGTCTATGGTACGAAGGATTTTGGATTGCAATATAATATATAAATTCAGAATCTCCTTAAACAACCCAAAAGTAGTAGTTATTATTTTTACCTATTTTTCAGCTATCTGCTATTGGCTATGCATCCATCTTTTTCAACAGGTGTATATGGAAATCTGTAAAAAAATATATATATTGAAAAATTAAATTAAAAAATAATTATCTATAATAACAATGTTTTGTTATATAAAACTGTCATTCAATGTTTAAAACAATGATAAAAATGTCATTTTTTATTTTGGTGCAGATACGTAACCCTCTCTCCCGGGGCCATGGATGCTGTGTACATATACAATAACTCAACGAATGTACCATAAGGACAAGAAAACAAAAAAAAATACATTAGAGGCCATATTACGTAATACAATTTCTGAAGAGTTAATTTATCATTATCGGTAGATATAAAATGTGAAAGATGCACGAGGAAACTGGCGCACTAGCGTCTTATCTACGTTACCAAGTTATCGGTGGCCCACTGATATAATAATATTTATTTCCGTTAAACCATAAAATGGTAATTGGATACTATGTGTTTCTTAAACTTCTCTGGGATGTTCCACTGTTGGTTAATTCCGGTATTTCTTCCAGAGGTGTCTTCTTATTTTTTTCTGACAATATTTCGGGACACTTATACGTCCCTTCTTCCATTCATAGTGACCGGAAGAAGGGACTTGTGAGAGTCCCGAAATATTGTCAGAAAAAAAATAAGAAGACACCTCTGGAAGAAATGCCGGAATTAACCAACAATTGGATACTATAAAGATATAATATATTTGTTAATTTATATACATATTAACATTATATACTCATAATTATGTGTTTATTATAATTAACAAATAACAGTAAAGAAATATTATATATAACTAAAAAATTGATGATAATAATAAAAATGTTAATTAAATGTAATTATGGTTATAGAATATTGATGGATGTCCTCAGCCAGAAAAATAAAAATGAAAAATCAATGCAGAAATTATAATTTTATATAAGTTACATATCTATATAGCATTTTTTTTATTTATTTTTTTTTGAACAATGAGAAAAAAAACCGTTTCCGAATAGAGGGTGTCCTCTAACAAGACATTTATAAGTAAATTTAATTTTTTTAAAATTGTATTTATTGATTTTAAGAATAGGGAAGGGTTTTACAGAAATTGATTTCTTTATGAATTATAATTTAAAATTCATCCTTTTTTTCTGGTATAATAAAGACTTAGATTGTTAGGAGGGAAAATATTTATATTTTTTCAAAGACCATTTGTTTCAAATATAAACAGCGCAGGTAATGGCAAGATTTTAAGTTTATTAAATTCTCTCTGCAGCTTGTTCTTTGAATAATATTATTTATTATTCTTTGTGCTTTCTTTTGAAGTCTGAAAATATTAGCACTAGAGCTAGAAGCTCCCCGTAGTTAATTACAGAATGGAAATATGCGTAATATAATGTAAGTAATGTTCCCTTTGGTATCATCTTTTTAAGATTTAGAAGCCATCTATTGATTTTCAGTCAAATCGCCCAAAGGGAAGGGTGGGGCAGAGGAGGGGGGCTCAACTCAAAAACCCTAATAACTGTCGAATTAATTTATCAACAATTTTAGTATGAGGATTCAGAATAGTTCAAGCTCCCGCACAAAAAGGCGACCCATCGAACACATCAAATTTGTAAGTTGAAAATGCTTGGAAAATTTACGCCCGCCAGACTAAAATTTGTTTAGCTATTTTCAATGAATTTTTGAAATTAGCTAAAAAAAAGTATTTATTTTATTAAAACACCTGATTGAAATTTACACAATCTATGGTATGTATCGTTTTTGAAAAAATTGTCTGACTGACAATTTTTGTTAATTAACATCTAACAGATCTTTTCTTATAATATATTTTCATGAAAGTACACTTCATAACACCTCTTTGGTTTTTGTTTTAAAATGAAGTTTGAGATCTCCCCTATCTATTATAACTTATCTGGTTGGAAACTTTTGTTAATTACCTTGTCAGACTTAATTTTGAATGCACAGCATCTATGCATGAGATAGATGTCAGAGCTCAATGAAGTGTGTGATTGATTTCCTCTGCATAAAAATTAAAAAAATGTTTTTTGCTATGTCAGACTTAATTTTTAAGCACCGTGCCGTTTTTTTTAAAGCAAATAAGCTTCTGAGGCGGCTGCGTTAAAAAACCATCTTAATTTTTTTCTGAAATTAAGTTTGAGGTCTATTTTATGCATAAAAATTGGTCTGTCAACGAAAAAATGTTTTTTACTATGATCGACTTAATTTTTAAGCCCCGTGCCAACATTTTGTAATTAAAAAATGTGGTATGACCGTTACCAACTAAAGAAATGTTTTTTTTTTTTTTCTAATTCTAAATTCAGTTTAAGATCCCTTTTATATATTAAAATGTTTTTTTTTGTCAAAAAAATTATTTTTATGTTGTCAGACTTAATTTTCATTCGTCGGGGTCACATAAATAATAATTTATAAAAAAAGTCTGTCAAATGTTAATTTCACAAATTTCCAGCCAGATGAGTTTTAATAGATAGGAGAGCTTAAACTTCATTTTGAAACAAAAACCAAAAATGTGCTATGAAGGTACTTTCATTAAAAAAATAATTTATAAGAAAAGGTCTGTTAGATGTTAATTAACAAAAATTGTCAGGCAGACAATGGTTTCAAAAACGATACATTATTTACCTTATATTATGTAAATTTCAAGCAGATGTTTTAAAAAATAAATTCATTTTTTAGCTAATTTCAAAAATTCATTAAAAATAGCAATTAACAAATTTTTAATAGTCTGGCGGGCGTAACATGTTTTCCAAGCATTTTCACCTTTCAAATTTGAGGTGTTCGATGGAATAACTTTTTGTCCCATGAGAGCTTGGTTCAGATAGTTGATTGACTAAACTTAGTTGATTTTTTCGTGCTAGGACTTTATTTTGGGCTCAAGGCTGCTCTCTTTCCCTAAACCTGACATTGTACAACTTAGCAAGTGAAATTTGACTCACTAAGATACTTCTCCCACTCATTTCGTTTAGTTAACTTTTACAATTAGTGCCTGTTAACATACGATTAAGTCAAGTTTACTGACTGCAAAATATCTCTTGCTCTCCGCTAAACATTACATAATTTGTTAACATGTTTTTTTTCATATAGGAAGAGACTGATCAAAAGATCTAGACTTCTCTAATTGAAGTTTTAGTATTAGCACAATGTAAATTAGTCGTTGGTGAATAGGGTGGTCCAAAAATGACAATTAAAAAAATATAATTCGTGTTCGCCGACCCCGAAAAAATGAGGAAAATGTTTAGCCCATTTTGATGAAACGTGAAAGCGCCATATTGTTTCAACTTTAATACATATGAGAACCCATGTTAAATTCCATTTAAAATTCAAATGCCGTGGGGCACGGGTTATTTAAAATATTTTTCGTTTTTTTTTGGCGCCAAAATGTTTCTTTCGTCGATCGAGTTCTATCCAAACTTGGGGGTGCACGTTTTTTTTTTTTTTTTTTTAATTGTCATTTTTAGACCACTCTATTGGTGAATCACCGGCTATGTACTTCCACAGCACGAATTAACCAATTAAGTTTTCACTCTCCCTCTAAAACCAAGAGACCGTTTGGGTTAAACGGTTGACTTACATAGCGGCTTCTGAATCCTCATACTAATACTTTTGTGTCGATTCATTACAACGCCAGTTCTTAGGGTTTTTAAGTCGAGCTCCCTCCCTCCACCTTCTCCACGTTTCACTCTTCCCTTCGACCGCTTCCGCTGAAAATTAGTAGGAGCCGTACTTATAAAGTTTTGACTTTACATATAAAATTTCGTGTCAATACATTCATTATAGCGGCAGTTATTAAAGTTTTTGTGTTAAACCCCCTTAACCCCCTAGTATCGATACTATAGAATTGGGAAATTAATCCTCTGTTTCAAACTTTTGTTGGTTACTTTATAGTATAAAGTTTATACTAATACTAAACATTTCTTCATATAAGCTTTTTACTTCCCCAGCTAACACGAAGTTTAGGGGGAGTTATGTAATCGGTCAAAAATTTGATTCGGAGTTATCAACGGAATTTCATGTTTTCCACAAAATATCCCCCAAAAAAATCCAAAAGGGAGGATCAAAGGGGTGCTCAACTCAAAAATCCCAATAACTTCCGATATTTTCAAAAATTGTATGTATGTAACATATCGACATGAAACTTTATATTTAAATTCAAAACCCCACACAGATGGCATCTATACATTTTCCGCAAAATTAGTCAAAGTTAAGGGGGGACAAGATAAGATCAACTCAAATACCGTAATAACTGCCGATGTGATGAAATTATCGACACAAAATTTATTTGAGGATTCAGAAGCCACTATATAATACAAATATTGAGTTTTAGCCCAAATGGTCGATTGGCTTTGGAGGGAGAATGAAAACTTAATTTATTAATTCATGCTGGGGAAGTACATAGTGATTAACAGTGGACTTTTTTCTACTCAGCTAACCACATAAGAACCCTAAGTTTGTCTACTATGATATACATGGATCTATATATGAGTAGATAGTTTTGTTGTAGTGCCTATTGAGGAACAAATATAGGACAATATAAGATAGGATAGAAGGTAAAAACGATATCGGAAAGTTATTTACTTCACTAAGCTTAAGACTTCATAAATATCTTATTACTGCGAGAACAGAAATGCTCCCTTAAGAATAGGGCCTTTTGGAGTCAAAATTCTTTCAAGGTGAAGTCAAAGTATACTCTGTTGCTCGTTGAAGTGTAGAGTAAGCCATCTAACATCAAGCGTATCCAGACTTTCAAATCCAAAGACCTAAGAGCAATTGTCAATGCTCCCTTCTATGTTTTCAACCTTACCCTTCATAACTTGGAAATTCTTTTTGTTATTGACCTCATCATGTCCCGCCCCTCCAAATTCCTCTAACCTTTCATGTCAATCCAGTTCCTCATTGTTGATTCGGGTGTCATTGTAAAGAGCTTGAGGAGCACTACTACGACTCAAAGTGGAACAATAAAAATATTAGCCACAATATGTAAAAATCAGTATTAAATTGAAAATTGCAAAAAAAATTAAAGATGTCTCATATGAATCGTAAATATGCGCGGAATTATAGAAAACGCAAATCAGAGGAAAGTTCGCATCAAAAGGAATTTTAAAAACCTAAAAAGTCTAGTGCCGAGCAAATGCAAGAGCTACGGCAGCATCGAAAAGAAAATGAAAAAAACGGCGCAAAGACGTTTACACGGAAAATCTA